>CM053586.1:343297472-343343195 GCA_028646515.1 Pseudochirops corinnae | reverse complement strand
GATTAGGAGGGAAGTGGGAAATTTGGGAAAGAATTTTTACAACCAGTGTCTCTGATAAAGGCCTCATTTCTAAAATATACAGGGAATTAAGTAAAATCTATAAGAATACAAGTCATTCCCCAATTGATAAATGGTCAAAGGATATGAATAGGCAATTTTCAGAGGTAGAAATTAAAGATATCTAAAAGCATATGAAAAAATGCTCTAAATCACTCTTGATTCAAGAAATGCAAATCAAAACAACTCTGAGGTATCACATCTCACCAGTCAGATTGACTAAGATGACAAAATAGGAAAATGACAAATGCTGGAGAGGATGTGGACAAATTGGAACACTAATGCATTGTTGGTGGAGCTGTGAACTTATTCAACCATTTTGGAGAGCAATCTGGAGCTATGCCCAAAGGGCTATAAATAATTGAATACCCTTTGACCCAGTAATACCACTTCTGGGGTTGTAACCCAAAGAGATCATAGAAGTGGGAAGAAGACCCATATGTACAAAAATATTTATTGCAATTCTCTTTGTGGTGGCAAAAAACTAGAAATTAAGGGAATGTCCATCAATTGGTGAATGGCTAAACAAATTGTGGTATATGAATGTAATGGAATACTATTGTGCTATAAGAAATGGGGAGGAGATGGACTTCATATTACCTGGAGAGGTTTATACAAACTGATGCTAAGTGGGAAGAACAGAACCAGGAAAAAATTTGTACACAATCACAGACACATCGTGTGTGTGACAACCAGCTTTGATAAACTGGACTCTTCTCAGCAACGCAAAGTTATAAGACAACTCTACAAGTCTCAGGTTGGAAGGACATATCTACATTCAGAGAAAGATCTAGAAAGAACAGAGTTTAAATGGAGACTGAAGCAATCTACATGCTATCGCTCTTTTCCATGTTTTGTTTCCTTTTTCCCATTGTCCATTCCATTGGTTACAACCCTTCTATACAACCAGACTAATGTCCAGTGTGAAAGTATCTGCAGATCCTATACTTGAATGCATGCTGCCATGGGTGGGGGGGAGGGAGGGAAGAAAATTTGAAACTCAAGGGATTCTGGAACTGAATCTTGTAAAGTAAAAATAAACAAACAAATCAATTTAAAAAAAAATCAAACAGCCTAGGGCAAGAGTGCAACCTTCAGTCCTCCTAGCCTTCATTTAATAGTATCCACTCTTCTATTTGACAAATGCTTGGTGGTCTGTATCTGGCCACTGGACCCAGAAGGCTCCAGAGGAGAAAGTGAGGCTGGTGACCTTGCGTGGCCCTGCCTCACTTAAATCTGATTCATTTCCAAGTCTTGGCTTCGTCTTGCTAAGGTCAGGGTACTCTCGGACAACGAAGGACAAACTACAACAACAGAACACTGTGCTGAGCACTGAGGGGGGACAGAAAGTTGAAGTGAGACTATTCCTCCTCCTCTGGAGGTTGGAGTCTAGCCAGGACCTATGATCCAAACAGAAATAACAGTGTGAAACACTCCTTGATGAGGGCCCAAGACAGGTCATTTTCCTTCCTCTCCCTCTCTTTTCTGACATCCTTTCCCACCAGGTCCAGGTCATTATCACCTGAGCCCTGACCTGTTACTAGTCTCCTAGCTGGTCTTCCAGTTTCTAGTCTTTGCCTCTCCAG
This sequence comes from Pseudochirops corinnae, assembly GCA_028646515.1. Lineage (NCBI taxonomy): Eukaryota > Metazoa > Chordata > Mammalia > Diprotodontia > Pseudocheiridae > Pseudochirops > Pseudochirops corinnae. Next base: position 343,341,552 of record CM053586.1, on the reverse strand, counting down.
TTCATCCCACAGCACTATGGCCAGGTGTCTCCCCATGGCCTTGGGACGAGGTCTTTACCCTTTAACCTAATGCTCAAGCTCCCTGGCACAAAAGATTACCCTATAGGTGCCATTTGCGTTCATCATTTAAGTGCAAAGCACTGTGACCACCAACAGTCACTGAGTGGGATGTAAAGATACCCCCAGCCTTACCTACCTTAGCTGGGAGGTAAATAGTTAAAAACATTCTCTATCAACATCGTCAACCACCTGTGACTAAGTCAAGAGATACAGTTTTTGGAAAAATTTAATTACTTTATTAATAAGGCCAGCAGTAGATTATTAATAAAAGGATGGTCGTTTGTTTGACTCTCTTACACCAAAGACACTCATGGTGGGGGGCTCCCAGTTTATATACCCTTCCAATGAGGAACTGATGTCACTTATCATCACATCACCCTTGGACAGACAAAATATCTCGATACCAGACCACTCCCAGCTACACCAGACTACCCCTAGCCTTGAGCTATCTCCAGCGATTCTTAAACTATGGGTCACAGTTTAAGAAGTGCTGAAGGGGTCGAGAGTGGAAAAAGTTTAAGAAGCCCTGGTCTAGCCTGGTCTGGGCCTTTAAACGTTTTCTACTGCTGCTGCTGCTAATCTTTGAAAAACTAGAGGAAGGAAGAGGTGCCCCAGTACTGGAGAAGAGCAGATATCCTCTTGATTTTCCAGAAAGGGAAGCCTGTGAGTGTCTGCAAACCAGTGGGCTTCTGATGGGGTGCTTGAGAGCCTGTGCTTGAACCCCAGTGTGTAAAGTCACATTTTTCCGTAGCTTCAAATCTCTCTAGCCTCAAAACACTGTCTCAGGCAGTGTCTCTCTAGCTCAAGGGCAATATACTCTAGCAAAATGCTTATCTCTATTCCTGACACAGTGGTCAGCTGCACTGTATTTATATATTTTTATAGAATTTAGCAGTTTGATCCAGCTGTGTACTGGCTGAAGCAGCTGTGTACTGGGTCATTCCTATCATATATATCTAGACTCAGTCATATGCATACTCTCTAGCTCATCATACACATCCTGAATTCCTCATTAGCTTGGAATATAAGTTTATTCCCAACATCTATCTTGTCTAACAAGACATTAATGGGGACTGCCTGAGTTTTCTCAGTCAGTGCTGACAGCTAGCTGACTTAGTGACATTTCAAGCCTAAAATCAAGCCTCCATGCAGCCCCCTTGGGGCTATTTTCCAGTGAATTCTGGGCAATATGGCTGTGCAGTAGATATTAAAAGTGCATGTTCCTTTAAGAACTGACCACTCCTTAACTCCTCCCTAATCCTGCCCTGACTCACCTAGTTAGCATAATTGGCATAGGCTTTGCTATAGTTATCCTATAAACACTTTAACTCTACCCCTTTAAGGTTGCAGGTTCCCTAAGAACTCTTGCCCGCTGTAAAGGGTAACAATAAATCTATACTACCTTGACCTTTTCACTTCCATTGAAATTCTGGTCAGCTTCGGAGCAGGCACTTTCAAGGGGAGGCTGGCACTCAGGTCCCCAAGAACAGGTCACAGTGACTCCCCTTATCTCCTTGAGTCAGGTGACCTGGCTGATAATGGAAATGTGGTCGATTTCACCAAAGCAGCTGACAGCCTCATGCTGCACGTGGGCCACACCAGCCTTGGATGCCACTGATTCTGTATGAGTGAGGGCAAAGGGGGAGAGAGACGTTTAAAATGTTAGTAATTAGAAAAAGAAATGGTGGTCACAAAACCCAACTTTGTCAAGAATAGGGCATGCCCTATTTGCCTCATTGGGTTTCTGGACAGGGTTAATAGACTTCATTAATAATTATATAGACACTTTAAAAACTTTGTAACAGAAATTCAGTTTTCTATGCAGTCCTCTTTTTTTTGTCTATTGAAATGCTTAAGTTAATAATAAAAAGGTTTTTTTAATTGACTGCTCTCATAGGGATAGATTTACTTGTTGAGTTGTGTCTAACTCTGTGACCTCATTTGGGGTTTTCTTGGCAAAGATACTGGAGGGTTTGCCATTTCCTTTTCCAGCTCCTTTTACAGATGAGGAAACTGAGGCAGACAGGGTGAAGTGACTCATCCAGGGTCACACAGCTAATACATATCTGAGGCCCTGATTTGAATTGAGGTCTTCCTGACTCCAGAACCAATGCTCTACCCACTGAACTACCTAGCTGTCTCAGAAACATTTACTTAGATTTTAGCAAAGCAATATACAAATATATATTTCCATATATTGTGGAAAAGATGAAGAAATGTGAGCTAGATAATATTAATGATAATAGCTAAGATTTATGCAGCAAATTAAAGTTTACCAAGCATTTTACACACATTTTCTTGCTTAATAACCCTCTGAGGTCCCATCAGAATTATTATCCCCATTTGATAGATAAGGAGACTGAGGGGTTAAAAGGTTTGCAAGGGGACATTGAGTCAGGCAGTGTCTAAGGCCAGATTTGAACCCAGTTGTTTCAGATTCCAAGTCCATTACTGTATTACACCATATCACCAAAGATCTGATTAGTCATACCCACTAAAGAGGAGTTAATTAATGGGCATTAAAAGGAAGTCTCGTTCATGCTGGAGAGAGATGTCCACATTCAGAGAAAGAACTAGAAAGAACAGAGTTTGAATGCAGATTGAAGCAAACCGCCTGCTCTCTTTCTTTTTCTTGTCTGGTTTTGTTTCCTCTTTCTCATTGTTTATTCCATCGGTTATAATCCTTCTTTACAACCTGACTAATGTCTAATGTGAAAGTATTTGCAGATCCTATACTTGATTGCACCCCGCCACGGGCAGGGGGAGGAGAGAGAAGGGGAGAAAATTTGAAACTCAAGGGATTGTGGAACTGAATCTTGTAAACTAAAAGTAAACAAACAAATTAATAAAGACAAAAAAAAATTTTTTTAAAGGAAGTCTCTAATGGAGGGCCTCAGAGATCTGTAGCTGCCTTTTTACTATTTACTATTTTTTATGGATGACTCGTACAACGTGTTTGCCAAGTTAGCAGATGACACAAAGCTAGGAGAGATTAACTAATACATTGGCTGACATAGGATGCAGACATTTTGGCAAACTGGAACTTCGAGTCGATTATTTTTTTACTCTGGACCTTTGATTTCATAAGGAATTTCCAAAGTGGAAACCTCCATCCTCTAATGGAACTCAATCAATTAAATAGCAAGCATTTATTGAGTGACTACTGTATGTTCTAGGTACTGAGGATATGAAAATAAAAATAAAAACTGTCCTTGCTCTCAAGTTGCTTATATCATTCCATCAGGGGAACCAACCTGATCAAATATAAGTCTGGCATTGTGGAACCAATGATGGTCCCAAGGGCCTAGGGTGCTGCAACTGACCCTTCTACACTAAGAGGCCCTTTTGTTTTGGACCCAGGTTTTCTGTCTGCACCAAGATCAGTCTTAGGGGAACTTGGCCTCTAATAAGAGGAATTAGGAACCCCTTTCTCATCCCCATTGTCTCATTAAACCTCACCTCTTGCACCCCAGAGACAAATTAGGTTGTGGCTCAGACCTAGGGTTTCCCAAAAAGGGTGTTGTTTAAAAAAAAAAAGTACTGAACGTATAACACGAATAGAGATCATTTATTTCTGCCCACACAGAATAAAATGCCTCAGGGCCATCTCCAGAACCAGGTCCAGGTAATCTGCTCAGAAACAAGACTCTTTCCACGTCCCACCCTCCAAGGCATTCTCCAGCGGTAGGCTAGCCCCTGTCCAAACTCTCATTCCTTCTCCAGCTCTTGACTGCTATGAGGTCCGACAAGGGCTCCACAGGTCACAGCTTTGCCACTTGCCATGTGACTGGATCTCAAAGACAAATTTGGAATGGTCTTATCACCTTATCTCTCCAACCCCTGACATACCCTGAACTCATTCCTCAATGGTTAGCATAGGCAGCACCCCTTAAACTCTTTCCATCACAATGATTCTGAACATTCAAAGTCCCACTCCATATCTGCCTCTACTTCCACGGTGCCCTCTGGAATTCCTGCTCCATAATCAGCAAACTTCCTTTCATCCTAAATCTCTTTTTTTCTCACTCTTTCCATCGCTGGCATTCACTGGGACCAGGGTCCTCCAGATGACACCGCTTCCGTGGCCACCCTTTCCTATTTGACCCCATGATGTCTCATTGCTTCCCTTTCCTGTCTCTTTCTGTGCTGTCTCTCCCTTTAAACTATAAGTTCCTTGAGGGCAGGGACTGTCTTTTTGAATTGTATCTGTACATAGTAGGTACATAATCAATGTTTATTGTATTGGAAGTGGTAACCCATTGCTAAAATGGACTTGGTATCTTAGTGTGTATGACATGGGAAACCCTGAGTGGTTCCTTGTCCCTGCACTGTGACAGTTGAGTTCTGTGGAGCTGAAACCAGGCAGGGCAGCAGATACAAAGTGGAGAGAGCTAAAGTCCAGTACCTGCCCTGTATAAAGGAAGGCACTGGGGGCAGTTTGGTACTTCACCCTCCAGACTGATGATCAAAGGGGAGGAGGCTGAGGGAGGTGGTGTCAGTCAAGGCTTGAGTTAGTCACAAGGTGGTGAGTCCTGGGAGAGACGTCTTGTTCTGTGGAGCTGAAACCAGGCAGATGCAAAGTGAAGAGACTCAGGGAGAAGCAGGCTGCTGAGATATCCCATGGTTTCCTGGGACCATGAGGTTCCACTCTATGACTCCTCCCTGGGATGAATGAGTAAAGGTGCTGAGTGAGAGGCAAGAGAGAAGACTCCAGAAGAAAAAAAAAATGTGCCCTTAACAGACTTTTAAGTTGAATCTGCTTATTAACATTCTTTCCATCATATTCTTGTCTAGACAAGCAATAAAACAATCAGCCAAGCCCTGATTTGCTGATTTCTAAAGTGTAAACGCTCACAGTGAAAATGTAAGGGTTGGTTCATATGAACAAACTCTGGAAAACCCCTCAATTAAATACATAGCACCTAATGGTAATTTTTAATAAAGAATGAAAATGAACAGTAATTAGACAAAGATGAGAGGGGGAAAGGAAGCAGTTCAAGGGCATTTGCAGACTACAAGCTTCTCAAAAGTCCTCTTTCTCATGGGAAGAAATGGAGGCAATTGCTTCAATCTCCAACTCAGAATTAGAGGAGAAGGTATAGCATCTCTCCAGAAGTACTGGGCAATTCATCTAACCTAGTATGATCAGCTCATCACATATTTATAACCTCAGCCACAGTCAAAGCATTTGGGTCTAGCGGTCTCAGTCCCTTTCTTTAAATTGGATTCTGGTGAGTAGAATGTTCTGACCCAGAGGCCCTGGCCACATGGTCCCTAGAAAGACCCACTTCTCTTCTGGCCACTTTCTCCTTGAATTCTTCAGTGCTACCACTAAAACATCCTACTGTTCTCAAGTACAACAGTATTAACGCCGATGGATGCTGGGGAAATATCTCCATCTCTATGGCAATTGTGATGTGGGCTTACATCTATAACTCAGAGTCAAGTTAAATCACCAGCAAATAATTAATAAGCAAGCACTTATGCACAAAGTCATATACTAAGGGCGGGGATAGAAAGAAAAGCAAGACAGTTCCTATTCTCAAAGAGCTCACAGTCTAGAGGTGATACATGCAGGCAGCTATGTAAAAACAAGATACAGACAGAATAAATTGAGGGTAATCTCAGAGGGAAGGCCCTAACATTAAGGAATTGGGAAAGGCTTCCTGTATAAGGTAGAAGACTTTAGCTGAGATTGAAAGAAATCAGTGGGAGCCAGGAGGCAGAGACGAGGAGGGAGAGCATTCCAGGCATGAGCAACAGCCAGAGAAAAAATCTGGAGCTGATTGATGGAGGATCCTGTTTGTGGAACACCCAGGAAGCCAGTGCCACTGAATTGCAGAGTATGTAGAAGGGAGTAAGATGAAAAGACTGGAAGGGTAGGGCTTTGAATGCCAAAGGAAAGATTTTAAATTTGATTCTGGAGGTGATAGGGAGTCAATGGAATTTATTGAATAGGAGATGGTGACGCAGACCTAAACTTTAGGAAGGTCACTTTGATAAATGAATGAAGGATAGACTGGAGTCAGGGAGGGATGTGAGGAAGTAGACCCACTAGCAGGGACTACAATAGCCCAAGTGTGAGATGATGTGGGGCCTGCAGGGGGGGGAGGGGGAGGAGGGGGCAATGTCAGAGAAAAGGGAGCATATTCAAGACATGCTGCGCAGGTGAAATAGACAAGAGATGCAGCACAAGTGAAATGGATAAGAGATGCTGCAAAGGTGAAATCGACAAGAGATCTGCAAAGGTGAAATGGATAGGCCTTGGCAACGGCTTGGGGGGCGGGGAGTGAGAGGGAGAAAGGAGTCCAGACTAACTCCTAGGTTGTGAGCCTGGGGGACTGCTGTAACAGGGCAATTTAAAGGCGGAGGAGGTTGGGGGTGGGGACCATAACGAGCTCGGTTTAGGACATGCTGAGTTTAAGATGTCTGATGCACGTCCAGTTAAAGACGTCGGAAAGGCAGGTGGAGAGACGAGATTGGAGGTAGGCAGAGGGGTAGATCTGGGATAGATCTACATAGATGGTGATTAAATTCATGAGAGCCGATGAGATCAGCAAAGTAGCCGAGAAGGAGAACAGCCTGGTCAGGTTCAGTCCCACGGTCCAGGCAGGAGGCGGAACACTGCTGCGGAATGGTCGGGGCACGGCCGGAATCCCTTCCCTGGGGCTCCAGTCCCGACTACTGGTTCACAGTGGAGCCCTTCCCCGGTCGCTAGGTAACGCCTCCCGTGCCGCTTGGGGCCGATGGCCTCCCGGTTGCTAGGCAACGCCCCCGCCCCTCCTTCAACGTTCTGGCCCTGCCTCCAGTCGCCCCGCAACGCGTCTCCGCCCTCCCTTCCCGCTGGCTACGCTTTGGCGCCGCCCCCTGGTTGCCGGGCGACTGCCCCCCTCCACCGCCATCGGCCCCCCTCCCCCCGGCGCCGCCATGCGCGCGGTTGATCTGTGCCTGGCCTCCGAGGGCACCGAGGTCATCTTGGCCACGTCCAGCGATGAGAAGTACCCGCCCGAGAACATTATTGATGGGTGAGGCCCAGAGTGCGGGGCGGGCGCCCCCGAGGTTGCCCTTGGGACGGCTGACCGAGGCTTGGGAAGGGAGGGAGGCCGGGGGCCTCACGGACGGGGCGGGAAACTGAGGCCGGACAGGGCCACGCAGGCCCGGAGTGATGGAGCCAAGGGAGGCAGCCAAGGCCCATCGACAGATGGGGTAACTGAGGCCGGAGAGGGAAGGGGAGGAGTCTGACCAGGGGCCCCCCCCAGACGGCGAGCCCGCTGCCTTTTGTGTTTCTAGTACTCAGGCCCAGGGGCCCTCCTTCCAGCTCTCACATCCCCTGGTGAGCTAAGGTGACCCTGGAAAATCGGCCTACCCGGATCTCAAAGGGGTGGAGCAGCCCTGACCTCTCTCCTCCTCCCATCCCTTCGTGGACGCCCCCCTTCCCTCCATCCAGCTTTCTTTCCCCCTTCTCCATCCTTGAGGGAGCCATTTTACAGAAAAGGAAACTGAGGCCCACAGATGACTGTCCTGCAATAAAAATAACAGTAACAGCTGAAGTGTGTTCTGCACTCTGTGACTTGAAAGGACTTTACACAAACCACTCCATTGCTGTCACACTTACTTCATAGGATTCTGAGGATCATCTGAGAAAAGGCACGTTGTAAACTATAAAGCACTGTGTAAATGCTAGCTACCATTAATTTAGTAGCAGAGGCAGAGAGATACTAGATGGTTTGTGCCCAAGGTTACAAAGTAGCCAGGCTGGGACTCGGCCTGCCCCTGGAGATCCGGGAAGAAGTGACTTTTCTCCTAGTAAGAGGATGGAACCTGGCCATCAGAGAGAGGAAGAATTCCTGCAGACCACCAGACCTGAAGGAAGTAATAGATGAGTTTGGGAAACAGACCACAAGCCCACCCTGTCTGTGATATAGTAACAGTGAAGGATTTCACTTTCTCTGCCATGCCCCACAGCTCTCTATATTTGCCAGAAGAAGAGCAACCAGTAATTTCTTGGTTTGTCTAACAAAAAGTCGAGGAAGCAAGAAGGGAATTGTAGCTGTAGGCTGAACCACCATGGCTAACAACCTCAAGAAACTAGACAGATAGCCAGAACCTGGTCATCAGGCCCAGGCCAAAAATAATGTCTAGGTTCTGGAAAGTATTGCTTGGTGGGATTGCTGAGCACCTAACTGCTCATCTAGCCTCATATCTTTCTTTTTATAAACATTTTTATTTATTTTGTTAAATATTTCCCAATTACATTTTTAAAAAATTTAACATTCGCTTTCTAAAATTTTGAACTCTAAATTCTTTCCCTCCTTGTAGCCCCTCCACACTCCTTGAGGGGAGCAGTCTGATGTCAAGTTTTACATGTGAAGCCATTCAAAACATTTTTCTGTGTTGCAAAAGAAAACAAGTGCACAGAGAAACCAAAAAAGTAGAGAAAAAGATGCTTCATCTGTACTTGGAGCTCATCGGCCAGCTCCTATCTTTCACCTTTCGTCATCCATGAGAATTTTGGAAGAGACTTTGTTGGAGTCTTTGCCAAAATCTGAGAGCTGTATCTGTAATCTGTATTACTAATTCCTCTTACTATCAGTCTAGTTGCCCTGTCAAAAAAGGAAATGGGATTATTCTGGCATAACGAAGGGATGCTCTGAGGGCTCCCTTCCCCCCATCTGCTGGACTGGGACAACGTGGCAACCAGGATTGTGGTCTTCTATGTACTTTAGCAAGGGGCCCTAGCACAGGACCATTCCTGGGCCGGCTCGCCAGGCCTTTGCTGGAGCCCTTCTGGTGAGCCTGGGCCAGCAGATGGGAGGTGGGAAGGGAAAGTCCTGTTCTTGATGAAGCCAGATGGTTCTTTTGTACTCACTGCTCACTCACTCACTCATTCATTCAGCAAGCATTTATGAAGTCCCTGCTGTGTGCCAGGCACCTTTCTAGGTTCTAGGAATACAAAGACAATACTTCCTGCCCTCAGGAAGCTTACAGTCCACTGGAAGGAAACAATGTCTCCAGGAAGAAGTAGCTCCTTTTTCTAGATATTCAGGAGCCATCTGGACAATAACATGCTCTGAGTTTTGCGAGGAACCACAGTCGGGTTGGCTTGTAGTTAATGGACTCCATTCTCTGTCTTTTTTGAAGATTGGGTCATTGGTCCTTCTCCAGCCCTGTGGCCTCTTCCCCATTCCCCTCACTCTTTCCGAGATCACAGATGGGGACTCAGCTCTCACATCCGCAAATTCTCTTAGTTCATTGAATGTGGTGCTGGGTCAGGTGAATTGAACTCATGAAGGGCAACTCTATCCTTTGTTAATTGATAATTTTTTTTTATTTGACAAAGAGAAAAAGAACACATAAACCACCATTAGAATATTCTTCCTGAAAAGAGTTAAGCAGAGCAGCATAAAAGGTAATTGCAGCTTTTGGTTCATGCAACCTTACACTTTTGTAATTGGCCATTTATAAAAAAAAAAAAAAAGGAAGAAGCAGCTAGGTGGCCAGCTAGGTGGTGCAGTGGATAGAGTACTGGGCCTGGAGTCGAGAAGACTCATCTTCCTGAGTTCAAATCTGGCCTCAGAGACTTACTAGCTGTGAGACCCTGGGCAAGTCACTTCACTCTGTTTGCCTCAGTTTCCTTATCTGGAAAATGAGCTGGAGAAGGAAATGACAACCCCTCCAGTGTCTCTGCCAAGAAAACCCCAGATGGGGTCACAGAGAGTCAGACAGAACTGAAAAAACAACTGGACAGCAACAACAAAATAAAACGCATTTCCAGAGGTGGCCTGGAGTTAAAGTCAGTGAGATCCAGGTTTGGATCCCACCTCTGACACTGACTAGCTGTGTGACCCTGGGCAGGCCCCTCGACTTCTCTGATCTTCAGTTTCTTTGTCTTCCTAGTGGCCTCTGAAATCCTGTGCAGCTGTGTATCTGTATCCTGTGATCCCAAAAAAGACCTAATTAAAGATCGGTATCGATGTCAATGATATCCGCATAGTAAAGAATGACGACAGGACCCAAATTACTCTCTGAATTTAATGTTAGGCTAACAGTGTTACTCAAAAGATACTTTGTAGAATGAAGCAAAATAATACAAAATTCCTTTGAATAAAAGGCCCGCTGAATCGAGAGCTAATTTGAACAAAAAAGGATGGGAGGTTTCAGTCTATGGGGCTTCAGATTTGACCCCACAGCAGTAATTATTAAAAACCATCTGTTACTAGGTTTGAAACAGAAATGTTAATCAGCGGAGTACCCGAGATAAGCACAGTTGAGGAAGAAGGTCCTGTGACGGAACATGAACTTCTGGGAAACCTAGAAAGCAGCTGGCAAAAACCTGGTTTAGAGCAGGAGCTTACACCCACAGCACGCAAATTCCAAATGAGCCAAGATCTTAACGTCAAAAACTAGAGGGTAGGGGGAAATATTTATAGCCTAATGGGGGTTGAAGAGTAGATCCTCCCAGTGAGTGGCACAGCAGATAGAGTGTGGGCCCGACGTCAGGAAGCCCCACCTTCAAATATGGCCTTCTGTGCTTACTAGCTGTGTGACTCTGGGCAAGTCACGCACCCTTGGCCTCCGTTTCCCCATCTGTAAAATAGCACCTCCCTCCTGTGGTTGTTTTCATGATAAGTGAGATAATGGTTGTGAAGCACTTAGCATAGTGCCAGGCACATAGTAAACACTACATTAAAGATTAAGCAAAGCTGTAGGTAAATTTGAAAACTTCTGAACAGCTGGAGAGTCACTGTGCATTTATTAATCCCCTGCTCTGTACCAAGCACTTGATGTACAAAGGGAAGCAAAAAAAAACCCCATTGGTCCCAGCCTTCTAGGAGCTCACAATAATGAAGTTAGAATCTTGCAGTTAGAATCAGGAGAGCCGCCTTGGGGGGGAAACCTTTGCGTGAAATGCCCTTGTGAAGTCTGTATTTGAGAGGTAGCCTGGCAGAGTGTCTGGAGAGTGGGCCTGGTTCAGGCCAGGCCCAAGTGCAGAGGTCTCGTGTCAGGGCAGGGTTCCACGGGTGGGCAGCCTGGTACCGAGAGGGATAAGGATGGGACCTGTGGCTTCCTTGGTACAGGTTCTCCCTCCACCAAGGCACATCAAGACCTTCTCTGCATTTACCGTCTCAGAGAACTTCCTGGGTCACTGAAAAGTTAGGATTTTCCCAGCGTCACAGTTAGGACTTGAACCCAGGCCCTTCTGGTCTTGAGGCCTCACATGTGAAAGCACCATATAAATGACCCTGTGGTGGTGTTTAGGGATGTGCACGTCACAAAAGTGAGTGTTTGTTCGTAACTTATCCTGTTTTGTACGTGGTTCTGTTTGCATCTCATCTCCTCTCCTCTGTAAGATTGTGAACTCCTCGAACGCAGGGCCCTGTTTCCTTTCTGTAGGTCTTCACTGCTTAGCACTTTTCCTGGCACAGGTAGAGGCTTAATAACCATTTATTCACTGACTGATGCTTGGGAGGCGGCCACTGGAAAGGTTCATTGAAGTTAGTAGGGCCTACTTTACAACTACTAAAGGGCAACCAAATGAAATGAGCTAAGGGGAGGGATTGGGCAGAGCCCTGGAAGAGCTGGGTTCTAGTCTGGGCCTTGTGACTTTGCCTTGCTCATCCTCAGTCATGATTGTTGTTCTTCCTTCTGAGGAGGACCAGGGACATCATGGGTACCATCTTGAGGGAACTGGACTCAAGTGAGGCAGAGCTGCACAAAGTCCTCAGCATCCCTCTCCTCTGGTCATCAGAGTCCAGGGGCAGGAGAAAAGTCAGGATGACTGATGATGGCCCGGATACAGTGGATCATCTTGGCACTTTTGATGCCTGTCCAAGCTCTAGGTGCCCCAAACACCTACTTCAGCTGCTTCCATGGCCATGGGAACAAATTGTCCTCCTCCACCCATTCAGGCAGGGATGGGCTTCACGTGCTTGGGGTGTACATCCCCTAACTCCCTGACGGGTTTGAGGCCTGTCAGTGTCTGCCAACCACCCCTGAGGGACAATGTAAGGGGCAGAGAGTGGGACTCTTCCAGGCCCCCTCTGCGGTCAATTGCCCAGCTCCTCAATGGCCCAGGCAGCTCTCCAAGACTTTAAGTGGAAGAGAAGGTGGAGGGAGTGATCTGTAGCAGTGGAGGGAGTTTCCTCCCTCGGGATTCCACCGGCCAAGAAGCCATATGTTCCAGTCCAAGAAGTATGGTCCCCACGATGGATATGAAAGTCCTTTGTCCCAGGGCAGCGTTTTCTCCATCCCACATCCTGTCATTTTGTGGTTTGTCTTCACAGTCATTGATTTGGAATTGAATGGTAGATCAGGTAAACAGACCTTTCTGGCATTACTTGGCTTCTAAAAAAACCACCTCCCTTCTCTCTGCAGAAATGCAAACACGTTCTGGACCACCACGGGGATGTTCCCTCAGGAGTTCATTATTTGTTTTCACAAACACGTGAAGATTGAAAGACTCTTCCTCCAGTGCTATTTTGGTAAGGGGGAGGGCCCATTGTCCATTGGCCTGGGGCAGAGCCCAGCTTCCTACATGCCCAGGGCAAGGTGGGGGTGGCAGGGACATGGCTGAAGGGTTCCTAACACAGTTAAGCCTTCTGCCCAACCAAGAAGGCCAAGCACCTTCCCAGACACAAGAAGCTCCCTTAGCCCCCTCTGCAGAGGTGTTTGGCAAGAGACCTTACTAAAAACATACAAGGTCAGTTTGCCAGAGCCTGGATTCCACGGCATTTTTGCTGCGGATTCATTTGGCACCAGCACCAAATTCCTGTTTAAAGCTGAGAGTCCGGCTCATTTGCTCTGGAGGGTTCTGACCTCCATGGCCACCCTTTTGTTCTCATGGGGGCCCAGAAACATACCTCACCAGAAGGGAATGTGGCTAGGCAGACATGCTTGGGGGATCCATAGAATTCCTTTGGGGGGGGGGGTATGGAGCAGAGGCAAAAGGCTGTGGCCCCAGATCATCCCTTGTTCCGGCTATTTCTGCCCCTCTAGACCAAACTGCATTCCGGACCCCAAGGGTTCCAACATGGGAAGCCAAGTGAATGAATGTGGGGCCCCAGAGAGAAATGGGGACTTCAGGAGGAGGATGGGGTTTGGGGAAAGATACTGAGCACAGTGTGGAACCTGTCAAGTTGCTTCCAGGGGTAGATCCTGTACGTGTCTGAAAGGAAGGCTTTGGGCCTCACATGTAGTTTGGGGAACTGTCTCCCTGAGGACAGTAAATGAGATCCCAGGGGATGAGAGGGAGAGTTCAGTGGGTGGAGGAAGAAAAGGGAAGGGCAGGAGTCCCAAGAAGGGCCTCTTCCAGCTCTCTCCACAGCCTTGATTTTGGGCACCCCAAGGTTGTGGGGACTCTAGCTTCACCTGTGGCCTCCTCCCACACTATGCCTGGGCCCACCGAGGCACTGCCTGCTTCCTTGGCCTTAGATTCCGCCCGAGTGAGTTTGGCTTTTTCAGAAATGCTTTGCTAATATTTATTTAGTTAGCAGGCTTTCAGAGAGCCCAGAATTCCAAGTTAAAGGAACCCGGAACCTCTTCTGGCCCCAGAGGTTGGCACAAGTTTCCTGTTAGATCTTGCTCTGCCACCCTCTCTCACCCGCCTGGGCTGGGCTCCCACCCAGTGCCAGGTGCTCCCTCCGAGGGGCAGAAACAGAGTCTGTCCCTCCACTGCCCTGTCTCCCCTCCCACCAAGGGTGTGCCCCAGGGAGCAGCCTGAATCAGTGAACCACCACAGCCCAAGGCCCCATTCTGTTCTGTGGATTGTGTGGACTTAGGAAAATGATGGAGAAAAGTGACCGGGGCGGGGGCAGAGGGTTCCTCAAGGTGGGTTGTTAGACATTTACTAGCACCCCCTGCCTCCAGCTAAACCCCTGGGGCCCTTTTGAGGCCAAGCTGGCATCCATTCCTCGTGAACTTCCCTTGGCTCTCCCTTCTCCCCAAGATCCCATCCCCTGTGGTCTGCCGAGGCTTCCCTTCCCCAGCTCACGGTACCATCAGTACCTTCATATACAAGAGAGGCAAGTGTGCTTTGGAGTCAGGGAGAAGGGATTTGAGAACTTCCTCTGATACCTGTTTGCTGTGTGACCTTGTACAAGTCATTTCTCCTCTGGGCCCCCCTTGGCCTTCTGGATGAAGCAGCATAGTGAGGATCCTGCGTCTGACAGGTGTTGACTGTGTTGTGACCCTGGCCAAGTCACTTAACCAAAGATTAAGAGGGAAGGACCCTGCACAGTTGAAGTCACAGATCCAGACCAGAAGCAGCACTTATATTGCACTCAACGGTTGTTGAAGGGAGTTCTTTGTCATCTGTCAAGGTGACATTCTGCTCTAGGAATAGGGAATCCTGGCTACTGAGGATTCTCAGGGGCAGTAAGGAGGAGGGCCTGTCACCCCCTGCACTCACAAATGCACCTGTAGGTTCTGTCATTGACTTTAAAGGCCTCTCAGGGCACCCGTTAGGTGGAGGCCCATCCCAGGTGCAGGAGCATTGCTGAAGATCCAAGGGCTGGCCCGGCCCCCCAGGATGTGAGGGTTATCATAGCTGGTGGAGGGGTGGCTGTCCACGGGAGCTGACTGACCACTGACTCCATGCTTGATCTCTTTGTGATGTTAGTGCGGAGTATAAGGATCGAGAAAAGCAATGCCAAAGAACCCGTGGACTTTGAGCGGTGGGTGGAAAGAGGTAAGTGCGTTATGTGTAGTGTGAACTGCCTGAGAAATCAGTCTTGCACTCCCAGTCTGGGTGAAAAGCAGTGACTCCCCCTTAGGGATTCAGGTGACCAGAAGACCCTGCCTGGGCTGATGGAAAGAGATTTCAGAGTTAGCAGACCCAGGTCCTAGCCCCTCCTCAGCTATAAAATGAGGGAATTGGAGTGGGGGCACGGCCAAGGCCTGTTCAGCCCCAGACAGTTGTTTCCAAGGACATTCTCTGTCCCAAGTTCCTTCTGAACTCTCACATTCTGGCATTTAGGCTCTAAGCTCCCTCTTATCTCTGTCCCAGCTTTGATGTTCTGTTCTAGGGATTGTCTCCACTCCAATATTCTGGGTTCTATGGCCCCTCCAGCTCTGAACATCCTCTTTTGTTCTAAGCCCCCTCCCAGCTCTGACATTCCTTATTCTAGAAATGCCCATAAGTCCCTTTGGTAGCATATTTAATGGACTTGCTTTTCTGCGGGAATCTGCCTACTTGATATGTTAAAATTAACACATTCAGATTAAACTTTTAGAATTACCCAAGTGAAGTTTAAAAATACTCCCAAGGGAAAGAGATCAGAAAAGATCATAGGCAACTTCAGAAACCCAAATCAAGCTCACCCTGAAAATTCCCCTGCAGAGGAGCTGGGTTTGGTCCTTATTCTAGTGGTCAGCAGGATGGGCACAGTGGGAGGCAGCTCTGGCAGCTCTGAGCGCTTGGGTCCTCACCACTGAGCTTTCCTTTTCATCTGGGATCATCTTTGATTTAAAAAAAACCAACAAACCATCATTTGGCCTTTGAATTTCTTTTGGCTAGAGCCCATAGAGATGCTTTGTGGTGATGGGATGATCTGGTTTTGGCCTAAAGGACATAGATCTAAAAGGAGACAGAAGCAGGCCTGCCCTGGGCTTTGGGTGGGGCTGTGGATTAGATCCTGCTGGGGTCAGCAGCCTCCTCCACATGCCTCAGTGGCAGTCTGTCCCTGACCTCGGATGACCTCAGTGACCTCGATCAGCCATGGGTATGGGAGGGGGGTAAGCTCATTAATTCTGTGCTATTGAATTTCTCTTGTAGACCTGGTGCACAATGAGGGACAGCTTCAGATGGAAGAGTTTATGGTAAGTGCCTGCATGCTCTGGCCAGTTACAGGCTGCCCATCATGGCCTTGGCAAGTCCACCTAAAGCTCTTCCTGGGATTTAGCAGGTTCCAACCCCGTGCAGAGCAGTGACCGAGGGCTCTTCAGAGGGTGCGGCTCTTGGGATTAGGGAGACCTGTCTTGAACCCCATCCCTGGCACTTGGTAGCTGTGGGACCCTGGGTAAATTACTTTGTGTCCTCATCTGTAACATGAGGCTAACAGTGACCCAGGGGTTCAGATGGACTGATGTCTGCGCACCCGGTGTCCATCCCTGGGACTGCTGTGGTCAGTTATGGGGTTTGTTCTCTATTACACTTCAGGGAACATTCCTGGACTAGGGAGGGCAGCACCGTTCTTGGGCATCTCTGCCCAAGTCAGGACCATGATCAGAGAAGAGGCCAGTGTGTCTCACACGGTATCATCTGTTGGAAATTGTTCCTCGGTGGCTGCCTTGTTGTGTCTTCCTGATCACTCCCACCTATGTAGGGCTTTCTTCCCAGTGTCCCTGTAAGGGAGGCCCAGAGAATTCAGGTGACACTCGGAGTCACATAGCTGGTCAGTGTCAGCTGGGACTCAGACCCGAGAATCCTTACTTGGTCATGGGGGGCTCTCCTTATAACCAAGCCCTGCCATGCTGTTCTGCCCTTAGCATTAGATGTCAATCAGATGATCTGTGTGGTGACCTGCCCCCTTCCCCATCATCAATTTACTCGTGGTACCGAGTGCATGAACAAGGTACCCCTGCGCATGGCCTCCTGGCAGGCAAGGTCTTTAAAATGAGTGGGCAGTCTGTGGTGCCTGTCCCCAGCCACCATATTTAGTCAATGGCTTGCTGGACAAGTAAGTCCGCCACTGTGGGACTGCCATTGATTCTTTGTCTCCCCCAGTTCCGGGACGGCTTCGCGACTCACCTTCGGTTCATCATCAGATCAGCCTTCGATCACTTTGTGTCCGTGCACAGAGTTATCATAGAAGGACTCAGTGTCTCATCCCTCACCTGAGGATTCCGGAAAGCAGCTTGTGTGTGATATTTTGTAATAATGTTTGTGTAAATACACGGTTATCCTCATAGAGTATTAAGGGGCTCGGGGTCACATCTGTGTCTCTGCTGCTTGCGTTTTCCCTCCAGTCAGCTGCCTGACCCCCCTTTAGCAGCCACTTTTTTCTACCCACATGATGATGTACAAGGCTTGGGGTGGGAGTGGCGGGGGGGGGGGGGTCACAGAAGGCCTGATGCTCCCCTGAGAGCTCAAGGTAGGCCTGGTCTGGAATTCCTTCTGTCACATGGCCTCCAAGAGGTCACTCATCGCCTACCTTCTGAATACCTCCAGGGACAGGGAATGAGTTGTCTTTACTTTCAATTTCTTAATGTGGGAAGTTTTTCCTTAGCTCGGCTTCTTGGCAACTTCATCAATAATCAATCCACAATAATTTATTGAGCGCCCAGGCTTAGCCAAACACTGTGCTAAGCATTAAACATTCAGACACAAAATTTTAAGTGGCCGCTTCTCTCTGGCCTCTCAGTGGACTCTGATGGTCCATGTATATGTGTAACTGATGAAAGAATGTGCCAAGCACTGTGATGAGTGTTGGGGTTGTAAATACAAAAGGGGGACGGTCCTCAAAGAGCCCACTCTCTTTTTATTTTTGAGTCTCATCTTCCCTTCCTCTAGCCTCTCCTGCACCCAGGGAGAAGGCAAGAAATATGATACCCATTATACACATACAGTCACACAAAACATTTCCTCATTAGCCATGTTCAAGTGAAAAAACAAGGAAAGGAGAAGATGCTTCCATTGGCACCCGAGTGCATCAGTTCTCTGTCTGGAGGTGGATAGCATTTCACACAGGCCTTTGGAGTTGTCATGGATCATTGTTGATCAGTGTTACGGTATCGCTGTTGCTGTGCACACTGTTCTCCTAATTCTATTTTGCATCAGTTCACATAAGTCTTCCCAGGTTTCTCTGTGACCATCCAATTTATCATTACTTATAATACAATAGTATTCCTTCACATTCATATACCAAAACTTGTTTAGCCATTTTCTAGTTGATGGGCATCCCCTCAGTTTCCCATTCTGTGCCACCAGAAGAGCTGCTATAAATATTTTCGTACATGGGGGTCCTTTTCTGTTTTTAAAAAAAATCTCTTTGGGAGACAGACCTACTAGTGGTATTGCTAGGTGAAAGGACATGCGTGGCTTTGGATGTCATTCCAAATTGCTCTCCGGAATGCTTGGACTAGTTCATAAGGAGCCTACATTCTAATGGAGAACAAAACACCTATGGGTCAGTGATACACAATGGAGAGGAGTTTGGTCTAGAAGCCACAGAAATCGTGAGTGCTACCATATTGCATTTCATTGACACCTTCCCAGAAGCAAGGGTAGCAGTGATTTGATTACAGTTCCTAGGACAAGGAGCAAGGAGGGTGGCAAGAAGGTGGCAGGGGTGAACAGCCCTCTGCCATCATAGTCTACCAAGCTGGCTAGAGAGTAGACTCTGTATAAGAAGGGGTTCATTGACTCACTGGTAATAGAGTGTTCCAAAAGTCTTAATGCAGCCTGAGGCAGGGGCAACAGGAACAGCAACTGGGGAGATGAGGGAAGACTTCATGTAGAGGGGGCTGTTTGAGCTGAGCTTTGAAAGGAGCTAGGGATTCTAAGGCAAAGGTGAGAGAGGAGACAGCCTAAATAAAGACCCCGAGGTCTGAGATGGATTGTCATGTACGAGGCCCAGTAAGTAGGTCACTTTGGAACACAGGACACATGAAAAGAAATGATATTGAATAAAACTGATGTGATTGTTGTTCTTTTGTTCTCAATAAGAGAGGTAGGGATAGAGTAGAAAGGAAGAAAAAGAAAGAAGGGAAGAGGGGCAGCTAGGTGGCGCAGTGAATAGAGCATCTGACCCTGGAGTCAGGAGGACCTGAGTTCAAATCCAACCTCAGACACTTAGCCAGCCATATGACCTTGGGCAAGTCATTTAACCCTAATTGTCCTGCCTTCCCCCCTCCAAAAAAACCAAATAAATAAATAAGAAAGAAGGGAAGGGAGAAAGAAAAAAAGAAAGTAAGAAGGAAAGGCAGGAAAAGAAAGAAAAAAGGGAGAAAAAGGAAGGAAAGAAAAAGTTACTAAGCATTTTTTAAAAATGTTTACGGAAGAGAACAAGAAGGCTGGACGGTGGGGGGAGGCGACGCTTAGTTTGTTAGACATTTAAAGGAAAGCAGTTTCATGTACAATCCTCTTTTTCTGCTCCACTCTGTACGTGGAAATGTCTATTTGATATTTAAGTTCAGAATTTTAAAATTTCTCTAAGAGACATGGTCAGATATATACCTCAAGGATTTCAAATTGGCAGCCGTCCAGAGGATGGACGGGATGCAGAGACTCGAATTAGGAGGCCATTGTCATCATCCAGGAGGGAAGCGATAGGATCATAGATTTTAAATTGTGAGGAACGTTAGATGCCATCTTCTCCAACTCCCTCATGAGGAAACTGAGTCAGAGAACAATGTAAGTGGACAGGCAGTTAGTGACCGAGACGGGCAAAGTGGTTATGGTGTGAGTAGAGACGGGCCTCCACGCGGCTTGTTGCCAGCTGTGCCTTCTCTGGGCCTCCTCTCATGCATGACAGCCCTTGAGATATGACAGTTATAATACACTTTGTTGACATCTCTGCTGGCTAACATATTCCCAGGTCCTTCAACTGATCCTCAAGACTGTCCATAAATGGCCATCCTGCTGGATCATGTTCTTGTCCTAAACATCCTTCCCTTTTTTTTTTTTTTGCTTTTTGGTGGTCAATTGGGGTTAAGTGACTTGCCCAAAGTCACACGACTAGTGTGTCAAGTGTCTGAGGCTGGATTTGAACTCAGGTCCTTCTGACTCTACCGCTGGTTCTCTATTCACTGTGCCACCTAGCCAACCCCTTCCTGCCCTTTTGAAGTAAAGGGCAGGCTCCTGTAGCTCCAATGCAATATTTATAGCACCCACGATCATGATAAAGACTGTGACTATAAATATTGCATGACATTTGATTACAAAATATAACAGATTCTCCAGGTAGAGGATAGAACTAGAGAATAGACTTCATATAAGAAGGGTTTCATTGACTCACTAGTAACAGGATATCCCGAAAGGGATATTTATTTAGGCCATAGTCGTAATCCAAGTGGGAAGTGATAGGATCATATTTAGACACCAGAAAACCAAATCCCAAAACCAGTAGGCCAACTCCATCATAGTCCAAAGATATTCAGAAGCCATAATAACACTGAGAGCCACAGCATCCTTCAGCCAGCCTTCCCACAAACAGGATCAATATCTACTCACGAGCCTATCTGACTCCTTGCCTGAAAGTCCTCTCCCTTCCACCATCCCACTAGCTCTGACCAGCTTTTCATGGGCTCTGCTTCCCTTCAGCAAAATCCTCCCACCATAGGCTCTATGTGACTACATTCAACCTATTAAGGAGCAGAGTTTACTTTCAAAGCAGGGGAGGTCTTCAGACTCCCCCCTAGGTTTATTAAGACGCAAGGAAGATCTTCAAATTCCCATTCCCATCACAGCTCCAGATAAAATAAAGCAGGACATGCCCATGACCTTTGAGTCCTGCACTCAGGTAAGGCACATCTTTGAACAGGTACATTTTCAAGTGTGGTTTATCCCATTAATCCATACTGCCTTGAATGGCTGTTGATCTTCTAATTTGTGTGTCCATCTCCCCAGGCAGAATCATAGACCAGAGAGTTTGGGGCAGGGAAAGAGCCTTAGAACAGGATGATGATTTCTAGAGTGGTTTAAGTTTGGCAAAGCACTTTAAAAATATCTCATTCAATCCTTGATTATGATAAATTGAGGCAGAGCTGGGGGCAGGTGTTGGAGCATAGAGCATTGAATGTTAGACTTGGAAGTTGCCTTAGAACACTAGCTCTCTAAGACCCTCCCCTCACCTGCACCCTGAAGATAGAGAATGCTAGCGCGAGGAAAAGCCTTTGGGACCCTCTGGTGGAGCCCCCTGATTTGACAGGGGAAGGGGAAGCGTCCATTGGACCTGTAGGTTCCAGTCTGTTGTGGAAGTGTGAGAAATGACCCACCCATGGGGAAGTGACAAGGGATGATAGGTGTTTCAGGGACCCCACTGACCAGAGTCCCTTGATGGGCAGTCTGGAATGAATTCACAGGCTCAGCATTCTCTGAGTCATGTTGGTAAAAGTTTATTGTTGTGCTTTACAGTGGGCAAGAGTTCTTAGGGAACCTGCAACCTTAAAGGGGTAGAGTTAAAAGTTTTTATAATGGGCTAGGGAATTAGTTATAGATAGTTCTAGTGAAGGATTCATAGGTGCAGCTGGTTATTATACTAAGGGGAGATACACATGTGTCTGAGGCCTGATCATGAATGGTTGCTAGGCAGAGTACTGGCAGGGGGGGAAGAGGCAGAGATAATGCTCTGAGGCTGGGGAGATTTGAGCCTAGGGAGAAGTGTGATTTTGCAAACTGATGTGATTTTACAAACTGTGGTTCAAGCACAGGCACCCAAGCACTCCATCAGAAGGGGAAGGAAGGAGGAGGGAATAAGCACCCGTGTGGCACCCACTGTGTGCCAGGCACTGGGCTGAGTGCTTTACAATTATCATCGTGTTTGATCCCTACAATAATCCTGGAGGCAGGTGCTATTATTATTACCATTTTACAGTTGAGGAAACTAAGGCAAACGGAGGTTACATGATTTTGCTTAGAGTTGCACAGCTAGTAAGTGTCTGAGGCTGGATTTGAACCCAGGTCTTTTAAACTCCGGGCCCAGCACTCTGTCCCCTGTGCCAGGAGTTACAACTCAAGGAGCTCAGAGAGGCAGCTTTGAACAAGATTTGTTAAAAGCATAAGGATGGAGTTCCACCCTGAAGGGGCAAGGTAAGCCCCTCTGTAAGGAATAAGATTATACAGACTGAGGCCCTAACTCAATAAGAGTTTTCTATTACCCTGAGTTGTTTTGGAACAGAAAATCCTGGGAACATGAGGGCTGTGCTTCTTTTGGGACTCTGGCCAGGACCTTGAGAGGAGATATGCTTAACTGCCCAACTCCTGGAACTATCCATTCCAAGGAAACATTGTTCTTGGGGGGGACCTTGGAGGGATTGGCCTCCCTCCCCAGCCTCACACAAGATGATGCTTGCTAAAAAACACCCGGATGTCTTCTTTGTTCTCAGCACTACTTAAACTGTAAGATTCAGACCCCAAATTGGTATCTCACCCCTGGAGGAGAGGTCCTGCCTGGGACCGTCTTGAGAGGAACCCTGATGGCTGTACCCAGGATTCCCCAGCTTGTGTGATCAGGTGTTGGTGCTTCCCTGAAACAGTGATGACTGTAAATATGTACAGATATATTCCACTATGCAGTTGGAGCCCTCCCTGTCCTCAGCGGGACCCTGACAGGTGGTCAGGTGTTGGTACTTCCCCACATATATATATATATATATATAAATTATAGTTGCTCTTATTTTATTATTCCTAAGCCTTTCCTCTGTTATCTCTGGCTTCCTTCCCACTTGCCTATGTTCTAAATAAACTATATTGGATCTTTTGAAGTTCCGAGTGTTCTATGCACGAGAATCCTGAACCTCCTTAATCAGACACACCCTCACCCCTAATTAACCATGCAAGGCCCAGGCAGCTCAGTGGAATCTGTCACTCAAAAGCATAGACTATTAGACGTGACTTTGTCGTGTGTTTGTGTGTGTGTGTGTATGTGTGTGTGTGTGTGTGTATAGGAAAAACAAATCTAACTTTTGAGCCGCTTTTGAGTGGGGCTGCAATCCAGCAATGGAAGACTCCAGAGAAGGACCTCCCTGGGATTGGGAGTGGGGAGAGGAGAGAAGCTCTCTCTGTCTTTCTGTCTGTCTGCCTCCCTCTCCTCTCTCTCTCTCTCTCTCTCTCTGTCCCCCCCCCCCCCCCATCTCTCTTTCTGTCTCTCATCCCCTTGTTGAGCCCGGTTTCCCCAGGGACCTTGTGGTACAAGGGGGAAGAGTGAACCTTCAGCTTGGAGGGGAATGTTTCTGTAACAATTGGCCAGGAGGGTACAGGGCATGCTGGGAGAAGTGTTAACTAGCTATCTGGTTTGGCTGGGACATAGCACACATGAAGGAGAACCAAATGAAATGAGGTTGGAAATGTAGGCTGAGTCTAGGATCTGGTGACATCGTATCTAATGAAATAGTTATATTTTCTCTTGTGGGCAATGGGGAGCCATTTGAAGTGTTTGAGCCGGGTGAGACCAATTCATTAAGAAATTTTTGAGACTTGTGTGAAGGCAGGATTGACAAGATCAGAAACTAAAGACACAGGGACCAGTTTGGGGGCTGAGACCGTTCCCTGGGGGAATGAAACCCCTCCTTTAGAACTCCTTTCCGGGCTGTCCCAAAGGCGGGAGGCCAGTACCTGTGGCCAGCCCCAAACACCACCCTTCCCCCCCAGCCATCTCTGCTGCCTTTGCATGTATCCCCGCACTCCTTCCACTCCCCATGATTTCTCCTATTTGTATCCTCAGTGCACAATAAATGCTTTTTCATTCACTCATTCACCCACCATCTGTAGAAAGCGAAAAGACTACATCCGCTGAGGTTTCATTAGAGCCTTTTTTTATCGCTTCCACGTGTACTCACTGCCTCTTACAAACATTTTCTTACATCAAGTCTCAGCTGGCCTGAGCTTTAGGCTATGACTATCATAAATAAATATTCACAGAAGCAGGATAAAAACACACTGGGACGTGCCTAATGGATCCTTCCACAGCTGGATGGGATCCACAGCCCGTGATGACTGGAAGTCTCTCAAAGATGTCTGAAAAGCAGATTTTCTTAAATGAACTTGGGAGTAACTGAGCAGGCTTAACTGACCCAGCGGCTGAGAGGGGAGCATTTGGAGTCAGAGATCCAAGCGCCTTCCAGCCCAGTGGGCGTGATCTCCGGAAATGCAGAACTGCCTTGGGGTTTATCTGCTTAGCTTTTCCAGGACAGCCCGGACTTCTTCTGGGTGGTAATTCCAAGGACCTGGGTCACCCTGAAAGAGAAAAAAAACCCAAACCATCTCTGCTGGGCATTGACTGCAGGATCAATCTTCAATCTTTCCTAAAGATTTGATACTTGGAACTGGAAGGACCTTTAGAGTTTCACTTTGCCAACCCCTTCCGTTTATAGAACAAGTTAAGAGCGAGAGAGAAGGAGCAGCTGGCCCAGGGGCCCACAGAGGCTGGGGCCAAAGCTAGGACTCAAACCTAGCTCTCCCGACTCCCAGGCTTCTTTCCGCTCTCCCAGAATCTAGGCAGTGAGCCGCGGCTGCCCCCGGGAAAAGCCAATCCACCACGAGATAATGAATGGCATGGTGGCTTGTTATGGTGTCTTCTAGCTGCCAGGACCATGGGCTCACAGGCTTTAGCACTAGAAGGGGCTCAAGAGAACATCTGTCTCAGGCCAACGCTCCTCACCCATGCTACATGTTCCGGGAACACACATGGCCATCATCACACAGAGAGAGGCGACGTGAGACGGCTGAATGAGAGGCCTTGGGCTCCACTTCTCCCTGGGGCACATACTAACTGGAGCAAATCACTTAACCCCCTTGAATGTCTTCCCTTACATGTGTAAAATGGACATAATTGTAACTGTAGCGCCCCCCCTCTCAGACACTCACAGTGAAGCTGAATGAGGTAATGGACATAAAATAGTTTCCAAGACTTTAAGCCCCACAGAAATGTTTGCTGTCTGTTATTGTTCTGGTGTTTCAGTCGAGTCCAACTCTCTGTGCCCCCATTTGGGTTTTTCTTGGTGAAGATCCTGGAAGGGTTTGCCAGTTCCTTCTCCTGCTCATTTTACAGATGAGGAAACTGAGGCCAACAGAGTTAAGTGACTTGTCCAGGATCACACAGCTAGTATGGATCTGAAGCCAGATTTGAACTCAGGAAGATGAATTTTCTTGACTCCAGGCCTGGCACTCTATCCACCACACCACCTACCTGACCCTAGAAATGTTTAGCTTGCATAAAACATTCCCCCATCTCCAAAATTGTACCCTCTTTCATCTCCTTGCAGGTGTGGGAGACTTTATTTCCTGACAGAGCAGCCTGATAAACTAATACCCTTTGAGATATTTGGGGCAATAATCCAGGTCACCATTCCCCCCACATTTTACAGATAAAGAGACTGAGTAAGGAAAAGCCAGAGACAGCATGGCAGCGTAGGAAGAACTTTGAGCTTGGATTTAGGAGACTCAGGTCTGAATCCTAGCTCTGACTTTCACTCTGACTGACCTTGGATAGATCTATTAGTTAGCAACACCTTCTTACCTCAAACCAAAACCTGTTACTTCAGGTTCTGCTCTTTGCTCTCTTCCATGTGACAGGCCTTCAGAGAATGAAAAACAGGGCTCCTGCCCCTCCTGCCCCACCAAGTGTTAGCATTGTGCAGCTCACAATTTGAGGTATGTTTCATGCTCCTCTCCATCCCCAGCTCTAGCACCCCTCAAAGCTGTGAAGATAGCTTGCATGGGCTAACAGAAGTATTGGGAGCTCAGCAAAAGCCACCTCTCCCATACAAACATGCACAGTGGAAGTGGCTGCCAAATCCTCTGAGACAGGGGAAGAAATTAAATACAGGCTGAAGCAAAGAGAATCCTGGGGCTGCAGGTCCAGAGTGGGAGGGGGGACCTAGGTCCTACCCCTTCATTTACCTACAAAGAAACTGAAGCCTAGAAAATCAAAGAGATTTGTCCCAAGCCCCATTGGTAGTAAATGCCGAAGGTGGCATTTGAACCTATCTCTCTGCCTCTATGCCACATCTCATGCCCTTTTCCACCCTGCCACGATGACTTCCCAAACACATCAGCCTGAAGTGGGTGATCTGATGCTGACTGCTCGCCTCTCCTTTGGGAGGCTGTTCATGTTGAGTGAAACAAAATTGTAGAAAACTTCGTATTATCAGGTGTCGTGAGTTGACTTTGCTTGCGACTTGCTCCCTTGTACCTGAATCCACAGAGAAGACTCTTGTCTGTGGCATGCTTGTGAGAGGGGATCACTGAGTAGGGGAACCAATGGTCTGTATTTACCTTAATGCTTCCCAAGATGCTATGAATATTCTAGATAGCCATGCCATGTTGTTTACTCACCTTGAGCTTGTGGTCCTCTAAGACCCCTAAGTCTTTTCCAAAAGCCCACCTGAAATCACTCACCCATACCTTGAAAAGGATCTTGCCTTCTAGGAGAACATAGAAGCGCTCGGGGAGGGCAGCATATTTTTTGCTGGTCGGGTTGTCCATGGTGTCTAAAACAATGGGGCACAGGGGCTTCCTGGACATCAATACCTGGGCAGCCTCCATGCGATTCTGGAGGGTGTGATGCTGTTTAATGTCTACATTGTTCTTAAAAGCCCAGCCATCTAGAGAAGAAAGACAAGTCAAGTGAACAAGCATTTATTAAGCACCGATGTGCCAGATGTGCTAAGTACTGGCAAAAGCCCAGTCCCTGCCCTCAAGGAGCTCATACTCTAGTGGAGACTACAACACCTAGACAACTAGGAACAAACAATATACATACATACAGGGTAAACTGGAGATAGTTTCAGATGAAGAAAGCAGAGAAATAAGCATTTATTAAGCACCTACTGTGTGCCAGCCCCTGATCCTTGTATAGTAAGTGCTATTATTATGCCCGCATTACAGATGAGGAAACTAACCCACAGAGAGGCTAAGTTACTTGCTCAGGGTCACATAGTCAGTCAGCTTCTGAGGCTGGACAGGGAAGGCACTAGCAGCTATAGGCACCAGGCAGTGGGAAAGGGAAGCCCGAGATGGCTTTGAATGCAATGGATGGACAATAGCAACATTCTTTGATGTAAGCGTTTGGGTTGGTTGATGAGGCTCCACAAACAGGTTCGGGATGTGCTCACTGTGGTCCAAAAAAGAAACCAGGCCCAGCATTGCAGCGTGCAGGTCCCTGATGGACCATCTCCCCCCACCCCGAGTCCCCTGGGCATCTCTAGTGCAGGGGCAGCTGAGGTCTGGCTGCAAGGGTCGCTCACCCAGAAGAGCTGCTGATCTCTCACTCTGAAGGGAACCAACGGTGATTTGCAGCATTAGGGGTGTGACTGTCACTGAGCTCAGCTACTTGTTATGTAACAGATAACAGGGCTACCCTGTTCTCTCAGAAATGGGACGAGAGGGTGTGAGCGGCAGAGGCATTGGCAAGTCAGAAGACCTGGGCTCTGCCCATTATAGGGGCAGCTAAATCACATCATTGATTTTGGCATGGAAGGAACCTTTCTCCAGCTTGACAATTTTTTTTTCATGTTTTTAATTACTTTTTAACAATTTTAAACATTTTAAAAAACATTTAAAAATATTTTTAATTATCCCTGGATAATTTTTGGGGGGGTCTATGAACTTAGATACATAAATCATTATATGAAATCTGAATCCAGTCCTTCCTCTTGGCAGGCTGAGGAGTTTGGGTTTGAGTCTGGGCATGAAGAAAGACCAAGTTGCCCTGGTCAACCAAAAGGGATGTTGGGTTGCATTGGCAGAGTGTCTGGAATGGCAGCTGTCTGCTATGGTTAGGTCACATATGGAGGCATGGGCTCGGTGCTGGGTGCCATTATTTAGGAAGGATGTTGATCAGATGGCAAGACACCAGAGGAGAGTCACCAGGATGGCAAGAGACCTTGAATTCATGCCAATCAATAAGTATTTATAAAGTACCTACTGTATGCCAAGTACTAGGAGGTCAGTTGAAGGAACTCGGATTATTTAGCTTGGGAAGGGAAGACTTGGGAATATGAAAGCTGTTTTCAAGTATCTGAAGGGTTACCATGGTAGAAGAGGAACGACTTACTCACAGTGGCGCCAAAGGACAGAAATTGGAAGATTACAGCTCAGCATGAGGAAAAACCGTAACATTTAATGTCATCCAATATGGAACGGACTTCTAGAGACAGTGGGTTCCCTATCATTTTTTTGGAATGAATGTATCTTCATATATTTGAAATGTTAAAATAAATACTTCCATCTATTCAAACATGTATTTGTGTGGAGAGGGAGAGAGGGGGACAGAGGAGGAAAGAGAGAAAGACAGAGAGAGACAGAGAGAGAAAGAGAGAGAGGAGAGAGAGGGAGGGAAGGAGAGAGAGAGAGAGACAGACAGAGATAGAGACAGAGAGGAGAGGGGGAAAGAGAGAGAGAGAGAAATAGAGAGAGAGAGAGGTGGGGACAAGAGGCTCTGTAGACATAGAGACAGCAAAGTGAATCTTAAGTTTATTATCAGGAATCTTGAAAAGAGTTAGGGAATAAAGTTTATATAAATGAAGCTGTATCAGTAAACAGATTGCTTCAGTAAACTCAGATTTAAAGCTGCAAGGAAATTAAGAGATCTTTTATTAAAGGGTCTTAACCTAGGGACTGTGGATTTAAAAAAAATTATATGTATTTCAATGTAATTGTTTCATTTGGTAATCTTATGGATTTTATTTTATGCCTTTAAAAACATAATTCTAAGAAAGGGGCCATAGTTTCAGCAGACTAACTGCTGGGGTGGGGGTGGGGGCTTCCTGACATACAAAAAAGTGAAGAATTCTCCATCTAGTCCAACCACAGCTCTGAGATGGGAAGGGATTTGACTAGTAAATTTACTAGCCATAAATAGCAGAGTGAGACTGAAACTTAGGTCCTTTGATTTCAAACCCAGGGAACTTTCCATTCAAACCAGCTGTTTCAAATTTGAGGCCAGTCTAGATGACCCTGAACGTAGCTTCTGTTCAGGACTGGGTAGGAATGTGCTAATTGCCAATCAAAGGCAGCTAAGTGAGCTAATATTTATTTATTTAGTCGTTTTCAATTGTGTCCAAATCTCTGTGACCCTGCTTGAGGTTTTGTTGGCAAAGATACTGGAATGTTTTACCATTTCCTTCTCCAGATCATTTTACAGATGAGGAAACTGAGGCAAACAGGATGAGGTGACTTGTCCAGGCTCCCACAGGTAGTAACTGTCCAAGCCAAATTTGAACTTTAGGCCAGAACTCTATCTAATGGACCATCAAGCTCCCCGGAATATCTACACACACACGTACACACACACACACACACACACACACACACACACACACACACACATACACACATACAACTACTCCCCCCCCACCCCAGTGTATTTCTTTTTCCATTCTTAAGATCATCAAGACTTTACAGAACCACCCTCCTAGGCCTTATCTAATTACACTCCCTCTAAGAACCCTGATGATGGTAGAGTTCAGAGGGACTCATGTATCATCTTCCCACATTAGAATGTAAACAGTGTATCCTTGCGAGGTCCCTTATGGTTGTTCATTCATGTTTACCTTTTTCTATTTCTCTTAACTCCTGTGTTTGCATTTCAAGGTTTCTAGGCAGCTCTGGTCTTTCATTAGGAATGCTTGGAAGTTTTCTATTTCATTAAAAATCTGTTTGTTCCCCTGTAGAGATTTACTCAGTTTTGCAGGATAAACTGTTCTTGGCCTTTAAACCTATATCCTTCGCTTTTTGGAATATTAAATTCCAAGTTCTCTCCTTCTCTATGGTGGTGGCTATTAAATTATCTGTGATCCTGACTGTGGCTTCTCAGTAACTGAATACTTTCTTTCTGGCTGTTCGCCATATTTTTTCCTTTGGCCTAGAAGAGGCTCTAGATTTTGGCTGTGATGTTCTTGGGGTTTCTTTCAGGAGGTGTCCTCTTGTTCTAGGAGATCTAGGCAGTTTTCTTTTAAGATTTTTTGAAATGTGATACCTAGGTTTTAATTTTAGGCACGGCTTTCAGAGAGTTCAAAGATTCTTACATTGTTTTTTCCTTCGATCTGTTTTCCAGATAATTTTTTTTCTATGAGATATCTTGCCTTTTCTTCTGACTTTGTTTTAATATTTCCTGTTGCCCTATGGAGTTGTTGGTTTTTATTTGATTCATTCTAATTTTCTGGGTGTTCATTGCTTGGGCAAGGTTTTGTGCCTTTTATGCCACAATATTAATTTCTTCTCCAGTGTTTTCCTCTACCATCCCTGTTACCGTAACAGCTTTGTGTGGTGGAATTCCCTTTTGTTTGCTCATTCTCCTATGCTACTTCCTGATTTTGAACTTGACGTCTCAGTGATCAGGCTCCACACACATCTGGAGTAAAGGCTGGGGCTAGTCCTGTTGCTTTTTTCCTGGGCTACTGTGTTGTGTTATTCCAGGATCTCAGGGACCTGCAGGCTTTGCTCCCAAAGTAGTGTAATGCAGGGCAAAATCTGATCACTGCCTTCCTGAAAGTTCCTGACTTGCATTTGAGCAGTAACAGATGGCTGCTGGGCTTGGCCTCTACCAGCTAGCTGAATCACAGACTCCCCTTGGTCTGACATTCTTCTGCAGGCTTAAGACTGAAGTCCTGGGCCCTGGGCCCTGAGCCACGCCATTGCTGCTTGTTTCTGAACTCATCCTCTCTCTGTGCACAACCCAGGGCTGTGCTGGGGAGGGTGTGGCATTAGAGGGTAGCAGAGGTCCCTTTCTTAATCCTCCCTGGATCTGTAACTCAGAACTGGATCCTGGGCAACAAAGAGGCCGGTTGTTACCTTTCTCGCTTTAGAAGGTCTTGGACCTTTACTTGTCCAGTCCCTGACCTCTTCTTACACTGGAATGCTCAGTGAATAAAAGGGGATCCTGGCCAAATTCTGACCCCAATGTCTGCAGCCCTCTCTGCATTCCCATGCCAACCTGGGGTGGAAAGAGAACTACTCACAGTGACTTTTTCTTGGCTCTCACCATCAGTTTTTGGTCTGGTGCATTTTCTTTTCTTGTCTTTTCTTTTTTTTTTTTTGCAGACATCAGTAGTTTATTGTATGTTTAATAAAAACACATTCAAAATGGAAACTCAAATACTTTCCACCAGGAACAATTAGCTAGCTTCTGTGAGCATATAAAGCTTAACACACTACGGCAGTGAAGATGGTAATCCACAGTCTTCTACACATAACTCAGGGCCAAATGGTAAAGCCAGTTTTGTTGAAATGGGTTCAGTGTTTGAAAACCACCATCAACGAACCAGCAATTAACAGTAATGGTAGATGAGTCTCTGCTTTTGCTGAGAAAAGGGGGACGAGAATGTTAAAGTCCACAGTACAGAGCAATCCCCATGTGTGCTTCTGTTGGGTATTTTAATTAATGATTTAACTATGGTTTTCAAAGAAGCAATACTGAAGCAGAAGGGCTCTTTGCTGTTCTAGGTCTCTCCACTTCTATTTTTACCTATTCCTGGTGCCAGAAAGAGTGTATGTGGTGGCAGGGCGGTGATCGAGCATTAGGAATAAGCAGAGTAAGCAAGGGAAAAAGAATGTAGGGTAAAAAGGGATGTGGTGGGGGAGGACAGAGATCTGGGCTAACAGGTTTAAAAGAAAACATGGGTAATAAACTATTTATTTTAAAATAGTGTAAATAAAGGCTTCAAAACTCAAAACCAAAGTCGTGTTTTCTGGTGAGGACTTCAAGTTCTATACTTAACTTTTGAAACTGTAAAATGGTTTCAAACAGAAAAAAAAAAGTCCTTAAACCAGAAATAGGAACCATGAAACGTGTCCCCCAAACGTACTGAAATAGTGCAAGACTTCCCATCAAACATGGAAGACCTCAACTTTGGAAAGAAAAAACTAGATATATACTTTCATTCACATTACTCAGTACAGGAAAAACAAAAATGCTCATCTGATGCTTCAGTCTAGGTCTGTTTGGAGGTCTGTTGGGGAGAAGGGCTGGGGGGGATTCATTGTACAGCTTCTTCCAATTTTGCTATCTCACCTCCCCTAAACCTAGCTCAGCCACCCTCAGTTCAGTGCATGGTTATAGCAAACACACAGTTTTCCCAGACAATGTACAATATCCTACATGGTCATGAAGGCCATCAGAGGAAATGAAAGTGGACTGAGGATATTGGTCCCAGCATGTTGAGGCCTGTGAATTTTTTTTTAGGGTGCTGTAGGGAGGGTGCTCCATCTGTGGTCCTGCCTATGCCAGGTAAGAGTTATGTATAATGCAAGTTGGAGAAGGGGTGGTTGTCAAGGAGTGATATCCCAGTGGGAATATACTACAGACCACCTTGGCAGAAAGAGGAAATAGATGAGATGTTTGGGAAACATGTCTCACATCTGGAATAGCACCCACAACGAATAGACAAAAATTAGTGCTCTATCTGCCAAAAGCAGATCAACCAGGACATTCTCAACTCCACTGAATGAATGATAATTTCATTATTCAGGCAGCAGAAGGAACCACTCTTCTACTGATCAACAAGAAGTACTTACTAAAGGAGAAATTATGGCAACTTTAGCAGAAAGCTCCATGTGAGAAATTTGTGTTAGAGAAGAATCCAGTATAATCCAAGACACATTTGTCAGGCAACTACTCGGAGTATACAAGACTCTGTACTGGGTGTTGGGGATATAAAAGCAAACAGACAACCCCTCTCCCCCTCAAGGTGCTAACATTTCACTTCAGGGACAGCTGGATGTGGTCTGACTGGTGAGGGCATATTTCTAAGAATTCAGGGAAAGGTGAGACAGATTGCTAAATTTCTATAGAGGTGAACCCAAGAATAAGATGGTGTTGTCACAAATGAAGTGCTAAAGGTACCTGCTAGCATTTATTTGGGACAGGTAACTGGTGCAGTACATAGAGTCCTGGCCCTGGAGTCAGGAGGACAAATCTGGCCTCAGACTCCTACTAACTGTATGACCCTGGACAAGTCACTTAACTCCATTTGCCTCAGTTTCCTCATCTGTAAAATGAGCTGCAGAAGGAAATGGCAGACCACTGCAGTATCTTTGCCAAGAAGACCCCAAATGGGATCACAAAGAATCAGATATAACTGAACAACAATGCAACTTGGAGAAGAAAGGCTTTGGTTTGGGGATAGGGGTGGGGGGATTGATAGCAGCCTCTAAGTATTTGAAAGGCTGTCTAGGACGCAGATTAGCTTTGTTCTGCTTGGCCCCAGATGACTGAAGTAGGGGTAATGGGCGAAAGTCACAGAGAAGGGGATTTCAGTTTGGTTCAAGATAAAGCTTGAACATTCAGAGAGATCCCAAGTGGAGCGGGCTATTTTGGTGGGCAGAGGGGGGCCTCTCTTTGCTGGAAGTCTCCCAAAACAGCTGGATGACCCCTTGCTGGGGATTTTGTAAAGCAAACTCAAATAGCAACGATCTTGCCCCATACTGACTTAGAAAACTGCAAATTAGCATTATTGATGTTACGTTGTATTTCTGTTTGTTTTGTTAAATGTTCTCTAGTTACATTTTACTCTGGTTTGGGCAGCACTCTGGAACGTTGTGTGGCCCCAGCTGCCTGCCTGATGCCTCTGTTTTAAAGAGTTTCCCGTTGGATGGATGGATTCTGGGTGGTGAAGGAAGGACATGGGTAATGGTGGAGGGTTCTGGGAAGACACTGTTGACAAAGCTATGACTTGCCCCCACCATTAGAATTATGTGAGAAAAATGGCGATGTTGTTCATCTTCTTTGATCCAGAGACCCCTCTAATGAGCTGAACAAGAATGTCAACGAGAGAGGGAAGATCCAACACACACCACAATATCTGGAGCAGCATGGGACTTTTTGTAGCACACAACTGAACACAAGATGGGTCAGTTTGGGGCTGGATGAACAATCTGTAGTATATGATTGGAATGGGATATTATGCTGTGGGAAAAAACAAGTCAAAGAAAGTTAGGAAGACTCTCATGAACTGGCTAGGAATGAAGAACGCAGAGCCAAGAGAATAATGCACGTGATGAACACAACTACATACAGGAAAACGACACTGAAAAGACATTGGAATTCAGATTAGCAGGATGGCGAGAGGTGGTGGACAATGGGTGCAGAATGGTGTATATGCTATCAGGTATGCTGAACATGTTGAATTGTTTTACTTAACTATTTTTCTTCATTACAAAGGAGGTATTAGATGGGGAGTATTGGATGATGATGGTGACATATATTTTAAATTTTTTAAATTAAATTTTTATCAGTTAAACCTTTCTTAAAAAGATATTCTCTGGGGGCCCATACATCTCTGAGAGCAAGATGTATAGAAGTGTGACAAAGAGGGAGGAGAATCAGGGGAAAGGCACCTACTCTATGCCAGGCACTGTGGTAAACACCAGACAAATATCTTATTGGGTCCTTACAAAACCCTGGGAATATGTGCTATTATCATCCCCACTTACAGCTGAGGGAACTGAGGCAAATAGAGATTACATGACCTGCCCAGGGTCACAGAGCTAGTCAGTATCTGATGCTAGATGGCCCTGGTCTTTCTGACTCCTGACCCAGCATTCTAACCACTGCACTGCCAGCTGCCAATGACAGCATCTCAGAATTGGAAGGGACCTCATAAACCTTCTTTTCCTCCTAGGTCATCTAGGCCTCGTTACCATCGTGGAGGACACCCAGCCAGCCTCGCACTCAGGACCACGGCTTTGTACCTGTGGCATGAGCTTCTTCAATGTAGATGATGAGAAAATCTGCTATGGAGCTGAAGTCTTCAATGAGTTTCTGGAACTGGTCAAATTTGAGGATAAATGAGGGTCAGGTGCAGCTTCCAAAATTCAACACCAAAGGCCTGTTGCCTGCAACAGAAATACAACCATGAAAACCCTGGCATAGGATCTAGACAGTGAAAAGGCTCCTTGGCCTGAGACAGTGTTCACTGCTTTGGATGGGAGGGGCCTTAGAACAGGGAATGTCAGAGCTGGGAGGGAGCTTAGAACAGGGAATGTCAGAGCTTAGAAGGCCATGTGGAGCACAGAATGTCGGACTTCAGTTGTACCTCAAGTCCACCCTGCTGACTGGTAGAAGTGAAAGGCCCGCAGACTTTCAAGGTCAGAAATTTGGGTTTTAGGCTGCAGCCTGCCCCCTATAAACTGGGTGATGGTACCTTGGTCTCTTTTCCTCTCAGGAGCCACAATTCCCTCACCTATAAAGTGGGTCTGGGGTGGGGAGTAGGCTTGGATGAGGTGATTTTAAGGTCCATTTCCAAGGAGAGGCTAGAGGCCTCCCAAGTCAACCCACATTTCAATTTAATTAAGCATACCTTCATTAAGGGCCCCTGTGGGTCAGTTTTCAAAGACAAAAAGGAAAAGAGGTTTGCCAACCATTTTCCAGCCCACAGGATTTTTTTCATATACATTCAGTCACAGGATTATTCAGACAGCCCACTGAAGTGGGCAGTCTCCCTACTTTGAAATTGGGGAAACTAAGGCCCATATTGGCACCATGACTTGCCCCCATCACATAGTAGCCTGTGACGGCTGGGATTTGGCCCATATTTCCTCTTTCCCAATTCACTGACCATACATGAAGTCCCAAATGTGGCGACTCTCCCCCTGGAGAGTGACCACAGGAGAGTTGGGGGCCAGGCTTCCCTGTAGTGCCTGGTCCTCCAGGCGCTGCCACCGGACCTTCAGGACAAAGAAGAAATACTGCATGCTGAAGAATGTTGGGCCCCAGTTCTCATAGGCAAACCGAATGTTCTGAGTAATGCCACTTCTCTGGCCCTGGCTCAGGATATGTCTCTTCATCATGTCTGGGAAAAGGGTCATCAGCAACTTCCCCACTACAACATGGCAGGCCACCTGCAGCAAGGCCCAGAGCCGCTTGACCCAGAGCAACAGCCCAGCCATGGTGGAGATGGAGTCCCAAGCAGCCGTGTAGGAAGGAGGCTGTAGACAGAGCAGAGAGAGACAGGAGGGCAAAGATCAAAAGGACAGTGTGTCAGATCGGTCCCAGCAAGCTGAGCCATCGCACTGGGGTGTAGAGCCAGAAGGGCATGAGGCCCAGTCATGTGCCTGGGGTGGGAGGGGTTGAATGTGCTATGTCTATAATTCCAAGTAAGGGCAGAGACATCCTTAGAAAAGTGTGGATCCCAGATTTGCTTTAGGGAATCAATCAATCGATCAATAAGCGAGCATCTTGTTTAAATTATTTATTTAGTGCTCTATTTTCCCCCAATTACATGTAGAAACATTTTTAACATTAGTTTTTCAAAATTTTGTGTTCTAACTTCTCTCTGTCTCTTCCCTCCCTCCTCACTGAGAAGTCAAGGGATTTGATACAAGTCACACAAACATATTTCCATATTAGTCATGTTGTGAAAGAAAACACAGACCAAAAACCCAAAAATCCCAGAAAAATAAAGTTAAAAAAAAGCATGCTTCGATCTGCATGCTAGACTCCATCAGTTCTTTCTTTGGGGATGGAGAGCATTTTTCATCCTAAATCCTTCCATTATCTTGGATCACTGAGAATGGCTAAGTCATTCATAGTTGATCGTCATACAGTATTGCTGTACAGTGTTCTCCTGGTTCTGCTCATTTCACTTTGTATCAGTTCATGTAAGTCTTTCCAATAAACAATCATTTATTAAGTATCTCCTCTGTGCCAGCCACTGGGCTAAACACTGGGGAAAGAAAGACAGATGTGGCCATCTAGGCATGTAAAGGCTATCTCTAGGGGGTATGTGGCTCCGAGCTGTCCTTAGTCAAAAAAAGCTAGTGTGATTTTAGCTCGTTTACAAGAGCCATAGTATCCGTTTCTAGGGAGGTGAGAATACTTTTGTTCTTTTCTCCAGATAGAGCATGTCTGGAGTTTATGTGGAGTAGTACCTGGCAGTGACGCACAGTGACCAGTGGAGCATCTGTGAAGAGCAATCTTTTGGAACCAGTAGGGAACAACAGTAGTGGAGGAGAGAGGTTTAGTGGCCCTATAGCTTCAGAGGAATGAACAGCTTGATCATGAGCACACCCTGGTTACCCTGGTTGCCTAAATGTCTTCACTTTTCCCTGGATGCTATATGTTTAACTGGTGGTGGGGGTGGGGGGCAGTTAGCCCCTTCTCCCCCAAGCCATCCTGGAGCTAAGCACTCTGAACACACTTATAGGACTAGACTCAGTGGTTAGTCTCTCTTGACATATGTATTTGTGGGATAATAAGCCCCACATTTATGGGGAAAATATTCTATTGCTACTTCTTGTTGTGCTATTTCAAAATCTTTGCTTTGAACTCATTGTATCTTCTGACTAGTAAAGGGAAACACATCACTGGGGGCTTGTAAGCTGTGGTTTTGAGTAGAAGCGAACCCATGGACTATCTTGAACCTGGGATAGCCTTGTCTGGGGCACTTACTTGAGACGCCTCTAGGACTTACCCTTGTCACAATAATTCTCATACAGATTTTGCACAGATGGATAAGTAGGCATAGGAGTTGGTACTTACTAATATTTTCTCCATTATCTTTTTTTGCATTTGTTTCTAAACATTTAATTTTTTCCCTTTTTTCTGATATCTGGAGAGCTGATCCCTCACTGCTCTCAAATGTGTTACTTGGAAGGGCACATACTCCATTTAAAAGGAGCAGAGTCAGTGAAAGGGGAACAGAGAGCAGAGATTTCTCAGCCAAAAACCAATCACCAGATAACAATAGTTTCGGAGAATGCTATTCTGCATGTGATTCTGGGCAACATGGGGGCGTCAAACAATGGGAAGCTAGTGGGGGTGGTGGAAAGAGACCCCTCCTTCCTGGAGTTAGTGATAGAGGAGAGGAAAGCCAAACAGTGGGACTTTAGAACAACTTTCCAAAGGTTCAGAGAAAAATAAGAATTCAATTTCTTTGGATAACAATGGCTCTTCATCCTGTTTCCCATGCTTGTTTGGTTTTTCCCCATCTCCCCAAACTTACATTTGCAAGATGTCATTAGTGTCTGTAGTTGGTTGGCAAATTCAGAGACAGGGTCCAGAATCTGAGAGCAGCGGGCCCTTTAAAGCCAAGTTTATCCACTGGACAAGTAAAGGAGAGGTTGGAACAGCGCCAACATTCTGGGACACATGTGTGTTCGTCTCAGGAGACGGACTAAGCCGTAAATAGTGTTTGCTTCAAAGATAGCCTGCTTTTAGACATAACTGCAATAAGGACTGGACCTCAGTCAGTCAGTAAATAAACTTTTATTAAGTGCCGATTGTGCGCTTAGGGCAACGAGATGGCTCAATGGATACAGTGCCAGAACTGGAGTCAGGAAGAGCTGTTTTCAAATCTAGCCTCAGACACTTACTAGTGTGACCCTGGGCAAGTCACTTAAGCCTATTTGCCTCAGTTTCCTCATCTGTAAAATTAACTGGAGAAGTAAATGGCAACTCCAGTATCCTTGCCAAGAAAACTCCAAATGAAATCACCAAGAGTTGGGCATGGCTGAGCAACTGAACAAAAGCAACAAAAAATGTTGGGCCTTAGAGATCCCATCCCCATCAGTGGGGAAGCTCTTGGTTGGGGAGACCCACAGAAGAGATGGGGTCGGGCACAAGCACTCCTGTGGCAAGTGTTCGTTAGCCTAGGACATTAGTGGATAAACTGTGTCAGATCTGGCTGAGGATACAAAGGGCTCCAGGCAACTGTTCTGGAGCCAGAGAATGGAACTTTTGATCACTCTGCCCTTAGAAAATTAGGGGATTTAACTGAGCGATCTCCCAAGACCGGTTTAGAGCAAATGAGCCATTGATGTTGCTTAATCCTTCATCTTCACAGTATTTGAAGCTTTTCAGTTTTATTCCGTCTCAGTTTCTCTTTCTGTAAATATACTTTTCCAACTAAAAGCTTCCCTACTAAAGTGGTGTTTCCCTCCTCAAAGGCCTTTTCTAAAAGGTCCTTTTTCTTCTCCACTAATGTAGAAGTTCCCTATTAGGTGGGTCCTTTCCTACAGTTAACACTCAAATATTCAGGAATCCGTTTTGGTTTATTCTCCAGTTCTTTCAATTCCTAATTTTGGGGTTCCACCTGTGTGGTCCTAAGACATGTCAACTAAGGGCCTACAAAATTTATACCATCTTTCTTTAAAACTTCCTAAAAAATTATCTCTGATTGTCAGTAACTAACTTAATTGTAAGAGTATAAATGAAAAAAGCTTTATTCATTGACTGGAGTCATAAAGAAGAGTGTATGTAACAACAATGCAATATTCACAATGCCCACGGTGACTATAAATATGCTGATGTATAGTTGTGAATCACAAAATGTAACAGGCTCTTCACATGGAGGACAGAGCCAAAGCATTTATTCAAATACCAGAAAGCTGAGTCCCCAAACCAGAAAGTCAAAGTCATTAAAGAAGTTGGTAATATAGTTAATGCAGTAAACACCCACATTCCCAAGCCTTCAAGACAAAACAGCCTCTCTCAGGCAAAGATCCTCCTCTCCTTACTCACTCCCTCAAGCAAGGATCCTCCTCTCCTCACAGTAGCTGTTCAGCCTCCACTCTGCTCATTCCCAGCAGTTGTGGCTCCTAGCAGCTCTTTTTCCCAGCAGTTCTCTGCTAAAGTCCTCAGCAGAAGTTCTGGCTGGCTCTCAGAAGAAGTTCTGCCACCTCA
Organism: Pseudochirops corinnae; assembly: GCA_028646515.1. Classification (NCBI taxonomy): domain Eukaryota; kingdom Metazoa; phylum Chordata; class Mammalia; order Diprotodontia; family Pseudocheiridae; genus Pseudochirops; species Pseudochirops corinnae. The sequence continues at coordinate 343,302,214 of CM053586.1, read as the reverse complement.
AGTTCTGTTCTCCAAAACCTGTTCCCTCTCTGGCCTGGGCCTCTTATTAGCTTCTCCCTGCCCCACCCCTTCTTGCTACATCAGCTATTTCATCCCATTGTGGGATTCACAAGTTCTGGGTCTTAATACTTGACACAATTTTGAACTTGAAACTAATGCTAAGTACCTGTTAGCTTGCCAATACAAGGGGCATGGAAGATCTTCAAATCCCATTACCATTACAATGTAAGGACTGGAGAAAAAAAATTTGTAACACTAGAAAGAAGGCCAGCTTGGCAGCTATAACTTCTTTCTTTTTGCATTAGAGAAACTAAGGACAGAAGGAGGGGACACACCTGCTTTTACCACCTTCAATCCTTCCTCCTTTTGATCAGTACTATGTCTGCCTTATCCCATCCCTTCCTACATATATTTTGTTTCAATAAATTAGAGAATAATAATAACTCACCGTTGGGAGAAGAGAGTGGCAGAGTGCCCTTTCCAGTTCTTTGTGAGTTGGGCGATCTTTTTGGGCCTCTGCCATAGTATTGTGAAACTCTGCAGCACTGCTCTTTGAGGAAAGGGGCCTTCTCCCACCTGAAGTGGGGGACATTTAAGATCATTTGGAAACTCATGCAATTGTATCCTTTAACGCTATTATTCACTGTGTATGAACATGTGCTGAAGAAGTAGGAATAGCAATGCCAAGCTAAATAGTCTCTTAGGTGACTGAGGAAGGTAAGTCACTCCTCTCCTCCCCAGAATTTCTATCACTAAAAAAAACCAGACTGTGTGATCCTGGGCAAAGCACATCATCATCTGTAAAATGAGGAGGTTGGACAAGGCCATGGATAATTCATCTTTTCTGCATCATGGACCCCTGTGACAGACTAACAAAGCCTCTGAACCTCTTCTCGGAATAATATTTTTTGCTTTTTTTTTTTTTTTGGAGGGGCAGTTGGGGTTAAGTGACTTGCCCAAGGTCACACAGCTAGTAAGTGTTAAGTGTCTGAGGCAGATTTGAACTCAGATTCTCCTGACTTCAGGGCTGGTGCTCTATTCACTGTGTCACCTAACCACACCCTGGAATAATGTTTTTTAAATAACTGCAGGACATGTTAAATTTCAGTTAAAGGTTAGTGAAATTAAAATGTAATTTTTTTCCCATTCAAGTTCATGGACCCCCTGAAATCTGTCTTGGAACAGAAGGTGGAGTGTGAGAAGGTGTTGATGGTGGAAGACTGAAGTCAATACCTCTCATGAAGATTTCATGATACTTTGCAAAAGTCACAGCTTTGTAGGCTCTGAGGTGCATGCATTCCTTTATGGTAACACTATTTCAGGAGATACACAGGTAAAAAAAGTCCAAGGTCTATCATTTTATATCTCTAGAACAGGCCGCCTTCTCAGATCAGCTATGAAAGGGCTCCTTCCTTCTACATGTGGTTCATAACACAAACTCCACCTAAAATAGAACTATAAGAAAAATCATTATATTCTAAATTCACAATTCACCTGAAATTTCAGAGAATTTTCGTTGTTGCCTTATGAGGGCCTGAACTGGAAAATGGGCCTTTGTCTCTCTTAATATTATTAGACAGATGTTTCAAACAATTTATATAGATAAAATTCTTAATCCAATTTTGAAAATTGTAGCACATTTTTCACTGTGACATCTCCCACTAATCATATCATAATGAAAGAATGTTATAGGGTGATTTCTTATAAATAACCCACCAATTGTAAGGCTTCATGGTCTCTATTATCTGTGATTCAAATGACAATTCAAAATGATCCCTCACTAGCATATATTAATCAACGATCACCAATAGGGTTCATCTTCTTTTACACTTGCCCTTATCATGGAATTTGCTTTGTAAGGAGAAAGACATGGACACAGCAGCATTAGTTCTGTTTGATATCAGGTATGAGTCATGGGCAGCCAGCTGTATGACAGGACAGGTTCAGAATTAACCAGGTGGGAAAGTGTCTTATTCACCAAGATGGGGAAAGGTCAAGAGAATCATCCCTCCACCTTCGCAAGGTCATTCTCTCCACTTTCCCAGAGATAGATTTCTACTTGTAGCAGTCCTCAGACTGCAGGGTCCCTTGGTATTTCTCTTGAATGCTGAACCAGCCACCTTATGTGAGGTCAAACACTTATACCTGGATTCAAGACTTAGAATAGCAGTGAATTAAAGTCGCAAGAGACTCTTCCTCAAACAGCAGAATTTCACTAATTATAGATCAGGGCTAGATAATTGTTATTTTTCTCATATATTAATCTCAAAATTTCATCTGGAGTTTTTAAAAGTATTCATAGATTTCATCTGTTTTCCCTTATCATTCCCCACTTGGTCTGCAGATAAAGCCAAAGGAGATCAGACCATTTCTAGAATACAATGAGGTGAGACCCCCATCAAAGTCCATGTAGACAAGTGGGTCATATTTTGGCAGGATTTCCTTAGTGAAAGCTGTGATATCAGAAAGAACTGCAGCTTTAGAACTAAGGAATAGTCAGTCCAGCCTTGGTCAAGGACTGACTTATACACGATGACAATCTTTTTCTGTAAGTACTCAAAGAGGACGCAAGCTAACATATGGCCACCAGTGTCGGTGACTTGAAAAGTCAGATGATTAAAACCACACAAGTTGGACAAGTGGCCGTCATGCAAACTGCCATTGGGGTGGCGTCTGGAGTAACCCACTCTTAATTAAATCAATTATCCCTTGTGTGCCACAAGGACCCCCCTTAGACCTGGGGAGGAGCGGCTTACCTTCCTTAGTCACTCAGATCCAAGAGACCTGTTCAGCTTTGTGCTGCTGATCCCACTGTTCCACTACAAGTTCATACACAGTGAATAGTTGGTTCAAAGTAACAGCACTAAAAGATATAATTACATGAGTTTCCAAATGATCCCAAATGACACCCACTTATTCAAACATTTTATTTTTCCACGTTGGGTGGGAGAGATCCTAGTTCCTCAAATGGCAGTGCTGCTGAGTTTCACAGAAGCCCGTCAGTGGGGCTCATCCCAAAGAACCTCACAGACAAAGATCTCCTCAGAGGACTTTACCATGCTTTTCTCCCAACAGTAAGTCATTTATTATTATTATTTTCTAGTTAAAAATACATAGTGTAATAATCATATAACAGATACATTTATGTAATGTAACAGTATTCAGATTGAAAATAGGAAGAAATTTGTTTTAACAGCTTCTCTTAGCCTTCTCGTACTTAAAACATATTAATTATTAATATAATTTTATAATTAATTATTAATGTAATCACAATTATTAATATTAATTTAGTTTTTTTTTTTTTGGCCTTTTTGGGTAGGGCAATTAGAGTTAAGTGACTTGCCCAAGGTCACACAGCTAGTAAGTGTTAAATGTCTGAGGTCGCATTTGAACTCAGTTCCTCCTGACTCCAGGGCTGGTGCTCTGTTCACTATGCCACCTAGCCATCCCTTAGTTAAATACTTTTCAAACTTATCAGTTCATAGAAAGTCATTTATCTTATTATCCCTGTTAATAATAGTAGCTTATGTAGTGCCCATCACGTGTCATTCTTTATGTATGTCTTGAAAGTTGCTTACATCTGTTTTTGAAAAATACTTTAAAATGTGTGGTCTATAATTTTTCAGTTTCATTAACATTCTATGCCAGTTAGAAAAAGTACCTATAAATGGGAGAGCATTTGTTCAGTCGTATTCCTACGAGGTCTGAATGGTACAGTGCTCATCCTTTACACAAGCCAGGCTCTGTGGTAAGCACTTTACAACCACGTGTTCCTCCCAACAATCCTAGAAGGTAGGTATAAATGTGTAATATCCCCTTTGTACATACAGGGGCTGATTAGATTCTCTGATGTACTACTATTACAATGAGGTGAGACCCCCAGCAAAGCCGCTGTAGACAAGTGGGTCATATTTTGGCACAATTTCCTTGGTGAAAGCTGTGATATCAGAAAGAACTGCAGCTTTAGAACTAAGGAACAGTTCAACCCAATCAAATTTGGTTTATAATGACTCGTGGCAATAAGTAAACTTCATTTTGCGCAAGGTTCCATTATTTGTAGTTGGCTTATATTCAAAAACAATTCATGGCGACAAGTCCAACTTCCTATCACTGCTTCTTTGTTTTTCTGAGTTACCCAAAGAGCCAAACCAATTCCTTTAAATTTTCTAATTTACTAATCCTTTAGCGTGACTATTTAAAGCAGAGTGGAGAGAGATAATCCTTTCTCTGTTATCACTTAACATGCATTTTATGGAACTTATTTTGTAGCCTTATATAATGGGGAAAGAAAGCCATGCAGCAACTATCAAAGGGGCATTGATTTAGAAAAGTTCCGAAGTCTTTTCTATTTCTATGGGCTTAAGACCCTGTCTGAAATCTCCTTTTTAAAACTCCCAAACCCTTTCCTTTCAAATCCGGAATTAGCTGTTGTTAGTGCAAACAGACACCAACTTTCTTTACTTTTCTACTCATTCTTAACTTTTCCTATTTCCTTATGCAGCAAGACTCTTTCTTCTACTTCCGTAATTCCTCTAGTAAGCCCCTCTTTAGTTCTGTAGTGGTTATAAATGCATTGTTTAATGTACAGCCTGTATTTAATTGCTTGTTCTTCCAGTGGGGGTGGGTGACGAGGGAGGAAGAGAAAGAATCTAGAATTTAAAGTTCTATAATCAAATGTTAAAAATATATATATGTATATATATATACAATTATTATTATTAATATTATTAACTACATCCAAC
>CM053586.1:343263431-343289408 GCA_028646515.1 Pseudochirops corinnae | reverse complement strand
CAACAACCTTTTTCAGCATGAAGCAGCTTGGGAATCTGAGACCTTCGTCCCTTGTCCTCAAATGAAATTGTGTCTTCTCCGTTAAGGGGGAATGATAAGATCTGGGATGCTTTGTTGTAACCTCAGTTTGTAAAATCTCACTTGAGTTCGGGCACCTATGTATGTAACATCAGTTTGTAATAAGCCTGTGTGATAAGCTGTAAGAGTCACACTTTCCTTTAGTCATAAAGGCATTAACTCTGCCTCTCCCCTGCTCCCAGCCTCAAAGTCTTTTCCCAAGCTAGCAGTAAGTCTGCTAGACAGTTTCCCATGAATCAATCGCCCAGGTATTCTTATAACACCCTTTGTTCTTAGTGGCCAGCTGCGCTTTAGGAACCTTGAACAACATGATCAAGGAGATAACTCCCTCCTAAGATGGTCTCTAATCAGTCTAGCTTCCAAACTTGGCACCTCCTGAAACAATCAAGCCTATCCTCCCAATAAGCCATAGATGGACCTATGTCACTCATCCTTGACCAGAAGATACCTAGTGATGTGTCAAGGCAAAAATCACACCAGTCACTCCCCTCCCCTCTGATTTTTCCCAGTGAATTGTGGACAATGCGTCTGCGCAGTGAATATAGAAAGTGCCTGTCCCTTTAAGCCCCAACTCCTCCCTAACCTCTCCCAAACTGTACCCCCCCACCTGGCTAGCATAAATTAACCCTTCTGCCCTGGGGCTTCGGCCCTCCCCCCCCCTGGATTTTTTTCATTGGTTGGACTGCCCACTTCTCCTGAGATTCTAATAAAGAGACCTTTCTCTATTTTCTCTTGAGCTGTCTCCGAGTGATTTAAGGATGTCTTTATCCCACACAAGTCTGCATTCAGACTCTGTAGTTCTTTCTCTGGATATGCGTATCCTCTCCATAATGAGTCCTCTGGCATTGTCTTATAGCCTGGCATTGCTGAGAGCAGCCCAGTCTATCCAAGCCAATCAGCATAGATCCGATGTGCCTGTAATTGTGTACAAAGTTCTCCTGGTTCTGCTCTCTCAAGCATTCTTGAAGAAATGACCAGAGCTGCATAGAAACTTTGATGTACAAAATACTGGTCAAGAGAAACCTTTTTACAGGTAAACATGAATGAATAATCCTAAAAGACTAAACAAAGATGAAGTGTGTACCTTCTAAACCAGGGGGATGCTCCATGTATCCCCTCAGAACCCTATCATCATCAGGGGTCAGAGGTAAAGTCTAGGAAGAAAAAGTCTAGGCTTCTCTCTTGTATTTCTCTACCACTATAATAGCTTTCTATAGGTTTCTCTTTTTTTGTTTGTTCATTCTTTGTTCATCTTTTTTTTCAGTCCAGTTTAACAAAAAGGCCTTGGAGTGGGTTTTTAACGTTTCAATGATCTTAAAAGGAGAAAGGAAGGGGAGAGGAAAAGAAATACACTAGAAAGGCAAAAAGGAAGGGAAAGGTGAGGGAAATTATCTCATAACTGGGATGCCTAAACTATACAAGCAAGGAGGAAAGGGTGTGTGTGTGGGGGGGGGGGGGCATGGGCAACACTGAAGTGACCAAAGGAGAGAATACACACCCAGCGGGGTGGGAGAGGGGGGAATAAGAGGGAGATTGACTAAGCCAAGGACAAGTTCCAAGCAAAACAAACTCCAATAAAAGGGGGATCATGAAGAGGTGAGGAGTAGTGGCTTAAAAGGGAAGAAATGTAATAAGAAGAACCCGGGTCAGGGAAAAAGAAGAGCGTCGGGGAGCCTGAGCAGCCCGGATAAAGCCCAGACCCCTGCAGCTGGCCAGGCACCTTCTTTCTCATCACCCTCTGCTTTATAGAGAGGTTCTCGGTGATGACCAATCATTTAGTCCTGCCTGGTGCTCTTGAGTCAGCCCCAGCCATCTCAGGCCTCAGTTTCCCCATCGGCTGTCGGAGATCTTCCCTAGGACATCCTGATTACCTTTCAATCTCCCACCTCCATGCCTTTGCCCCTTCACTCCTCCTGACCTAAGTCTATCCACCAAGGTAGGCTACCCTACCCTGGGGGCAGGGGGATCTGGCTGGAGGGGACAGGATAAGCCCAGGGGCTTTTCAAACCCTTGCAGTTGGTGTTTCTGATGTCATCTTCTCCAGGTACATTCTAGGGTCAATTCCTGGGGCTGCTGGCAGACAGGCGGTCCAGGTGAAGGACTGGCCAGGCCTGGAGGGAGTAAAACCAGAAAGTCAAGCCACGTAAGTGGAGGGTCAAGGTCATAATGACTGATGAACAGGCAGGCCAGGCCCACCCCCAACGGCAGGGCGGGCCCCAGGCCATAACCTCGGAGGAGGAGAGCCTTGGGTGTGCCTGGGCTCAGCCGCTAGACTCCTTTGCCTGGACCATGACAGACCACCACCCCTACCCTTTACCCATCCCCGGTGCCCAGACTGGAGTTCTACTGCCTTACCCAAACCCTTGCACCTACTGTTTTCAAATTCAACATTTATTAAAAACTTACTGTTTGCAGTGAAGAATGCTGGGGGAAAGATAAAAACTTAGCTAAGAGGAGGGGTTTTGCTCTTGGGGAGGTCCCAGTGTGTGTGTGGGGGGCAAGAAGTAAGACCCAAACACTGTAAGAGCTATTGAACAAAACGCCAAGATAAATGCACTGGAGCCCGATAAATGAAGTTCCGTTTTGGGTTCAAGGGTTAAGGTAGGTAGCAGACAAGGCTGGCATTTAGAGAGAGGGCACTCCAAGGTCAGAGAACAGTGTGTGCAAAGCAGGAGGTGGGACGGCTCCGTTAGGTGGCGATCTCAAGACATCTTTGTTTCCTTGGGCCCCTGGTGGGTAGGCTTAGGCCAGGAGGAGTAAAGGGGCAAAGGCTCTGGAGGTGGGAGATTGAAAGGTAACTAGGATGCCCTAGGGAAGATCTCGGACAGCCGATGGGGAAATTGAGGCCCAAGACAGGCCCGGGCTGGCTCCGGAGCACAAGGCAGGCCCAGACCCCGGCACGGGGGGACTGGATGGATTTTGAGTCAGGGGGCCTGGTTTCGAATTGTGCGTGACTCGGCCGGACCCTTCTTTGGTCAATCAAAATAAGTGAGATTGGGGGGGGGGGGGCTTTGAGACTCCTCCAGGCCCACGTGGGGGATTCAGGCCCCACCCTGCTTGGGGAACCCTCCCCTTCCCGCCGCCTTCAGCGCCCCTTTCAGGCGTCCCCAGCTCCGCCCCTCCCTCCCCCCCATGCTTGTGTCTTTAAGAGGGGGGTCGGGGAGAGTCATCTTTCCGGCTCCGCCATCGTCCTCTGGGATCCGCCGTTGCTTGCGGGACTGGGACTCCGGCTCTCCCGGGAGGCGGGGCGGGAGGAGGAGGAGGAGGACTGCAGAGGCCCTGTTACAGGCTCTTTAAGAGCCCAGGTCTCCCGAGGGGCGGGGCACCTCCCTCCGTCCAGTCCCAGGATCCTCCTGGGCCAAGGCTCCTGTCTCTTTAAGCGACCGGGTCTCGGGAAGGGCGGCAACCAAGGAGGGAGAGGTGTCTCTACTTTCCCAGGCCTGCGCAGTGCGCCCGTCGAGGACCCGGGTGCTTGTCTCTTTAAGAGCTCGGTGAGTGTGTGTGTGTGTGTGTGTGGGGGGGGGGTGGGTGGGGGGGGGTGGGGGGGAGGAAACTAGGCCCCACCCTTATCCCCGCCCCGCGCCACGCAGCGTGAACCGGAGGTGGAGGCGGAGCCAGAGAACCGAAGCCGCCGAGGCTCCCCCCCGCTCCGCGCCCCCCGCCCCCCACTCCAACCTGTCCCATCCCTTCGGAATCCGAGCCGGGCCAGGTAAGGGTTTAGGTCCGCCGCGGGGGGGGGGAGGGGGAGCGACTGAGTCCCCGCCTCTCCTCCATCGTCGTCTCCCCTAGCGTCTTCCCGCAGTCCCCACCCCAAGACCCCCAGGTTCCCTTCCTTAACTGCGCAGGGCCTTGAATGCCGCGATCATTTCCCAGTCTCTCAGTGGCAGGATCAGCCCAGGTCCTTACTAGAGGGGTGGGCGGGGTGGGCGGGGTAAGGGGACTTCTGACTACCCAGTCCATAAGTGGTTCACATCTTGGCTCCGCCTGCAGGTCATTTCGCTTCTCTATTTGTAAGACTCAGCTTCCCTATCTGTAAGAAGAGGGGGTTGAATATTGGAGGTGCCATCTTGGTCCGGATCTGTGATCTCATGGATCATCATGGGCCGCCCCCCCCCCCCGACTTACGATGCTAAATGCAATCTTTGGCTCCTGTAGGTTTGCAGAACCCCGTAATCCCATCTCACAGATGAGAGTGTTGAGGCTCAGGGTCCCATTTTAGCCCCTCCCCCTTTGCACCTGTCACCTCCCTCTCCTTGTCTGGATTGCCACGCCGTGAGGCTCCAAGCCTGTGGCACCTCCTCCTGAGGCCTTCCCGGATTCCCTCCTCCCTTTTGTCCTAGACCTAGAAGATACTTTATAGATACTTTGTATCAGCCTGTCTTGCCTAGTGAGGGCTTAGGGCCACGCCCTCCTGGAGCTCTGATTGGGTGGGGGCAGCTGCCTTCCGTTGTACTTTGCAGAAGCGGTAAAAGGGGTGGTGGGGAGGGAGAGCGAGGGTCGGGAAGAGCGAGAGGCCTGCGTGGCTTTGTTATCTGAAATCTGAGTGTCGTGCCCACAGTTTCACAGTCTTTTAGATTTGATCCTGGAAGTCATAGGGAACCGGTGACTATTATTGAGTGAGGGGGAGGTGAGAGCTTAGGAAAATCGCTTTGGCCTGGGTGGGGAGGAGGATGGTTTCCATCTCATCCCTCAGCTGAGAGGGTGCAATGGAAGGCTTGAGGAGAGGTGAAATCATCAGTGGAGAGGCCAGAGTGAGTCATTTAGGGAAGGCCCAGTTGAGATTGGGGAATATAAATTTGTGGGGGACCCAATCAGCCTGGTTTCGGTTTTCCCCAGCAGCAGGTGGTGGGAGCTGTCCAAAGCTGGGGTTCGGTAAGGTGTGATCCATCCTAAGACAAAGGACAAGGTGCTTGAATGTAGAGCTGAGCTGGGGGATGGAGATAGGGAAGGGAGGAGGGGGTAGCTGGTCAGAAGTGATCACCTGAGATGGAACTGAAGGCGGGAGGGATTGGTTGGACAACCCAGTGATGCTGAAGAGCAGGGCTGGATGTTGGGAGGTAAAGGAAGAGGGGGATGGCACCTGATTGTGAGCAGATAAAGGAATTTCAGAGTTTGTCATTGGGGTTTGTGGGTGATGGTGAGGTCAAGCCTGTGATGTCTCTGGGTTGGAGGAGGTGGTCCTGGGAAATGAGGAAGCCTGTGCCCCTGGGGGGTTGGGGTCTTTGAGGGAGTCCTTGTTTGTGGGCTGGAGCTGGGGGGGAGGTTGGAGAGCAGGAACCAGTCACCAAACTCGTTAAGGAAAGGCAGTTCCCTGTTTGGGTGACCAGCTTGGATATGGGCCTGAGAAGGAGGAAAGGGTCCTGAGTGATGCCGGTCGGGGGACAATGGGGAGCTGCCCACCACAGCTAATGGGTAGGAATGGGGAAGGGAGCCAGCTTGTGTTACCAGGGAGAGCCAGAACATGGAGGACGCACAGAGGAAAAGGTTTAGGTGAAGTCTGTCTTGTTAATGATGGAACAAACACCCCAGAGAGCACAGTGCATGGACTGAGGAGAGCTGTGTGGGGCACTGGGGTCCATGGGATTAGAGGCTGCTTCATTTTTGTTGTGTTCTCTGTATCTAGTATGGTGTGCGGTCTGGAGTAACATTTGGTAAATTGGTTTTCCCTGGCCCAACTCTGGACCTCTGGGGTACCATGAAGTTTCCCCAATCCAGTGTAAGCCCTAAGGATCTGATTATGTCAAGGGAGGATCACAGAATAGGCTGCTAGGGGAGCTGGGGAGCTCCTTCTCCTCCTTCTCCAGGGTCTTTGGTGAAGGCCAGGTGGCCCCAGGGGAGTGTGGGGCATAGGATTCTTGTTTGGGCATGGGCGGGATGCTGGGAGTTTCCTTCCATCTCAGAGATTCTGTGATCTTCCCAACAGTCAAAATTATGCCACTGCAGCCTGTCCCCTCTCCGAGTTTAGAAGAGGAAGGGGCCTCAGAGATCCTCTGACAATCTAGGGGTTCTTCACGTGGGGCTAAGAACTTTTTTTTCTTTTAGGGGGGGAAGGTAGGGCAGTTGGGGTTAAGTGACTTGCCCAGGGTCATACAACTAGTAAGTGATAAGTGTCTGAGGCCTGATTTGAACTCAGGTACTCCTGACTCTGGGGCCAGTGTGCCATTTATTGTGCCACCTAGCTGCTCTGGGAGAATTTATTTTATTTATTTATTTTTTTGCTTTTTTTTGGAAGTTAGAGGGCAGGGCAGTTGGGGTTAAGTGACTTGCCCAGGGTCACACAACTAGTAAGTGGTAAGTGTCTGAGGTCGGATTTGAACTCAGATCCTCCTGACTTCAGGGCCAGTGCTCTATTCACTGCACCACCTAGCTGTCTCGAGAACTTACTTAAGAAAAAAATTTTTTTATAGCATTCCATATTGTGGGAGTCCTTTGGAATCAGTTTTATTTTGTCCAGTCTATCTATAGACTTATCTAGTCCAGTTATCTATTATCCAGTTTATCTAGTCCAGTCCCTTCATTTTCCAGAGGAGGAAGCTCTGGCCTACGTAAGTAAAGTGACCTATCCAGGGTCATTCAGTGGATTTCTCCAAATTCAAATCCAATAGGTTGTTCCCCTGTTCCACCCTCACTCCCTCATTCCAGGCCACTGTGGCCCTTTGTACATCAAGGAGAGGGGTTTGTCATCTCTTTTAGTGTTGTGGCCCCTCTGGACATCCTGTAAAACCTATGACCCCCTTCTCAGCCTCGTGTATTTAAATGCATAAAATAACTTGTAGGATTGCAAGGAAACCAGTTATATTGAAATGCAGTTTGCTGACCCCTAGTTAAGAAGCCCCGACCTGGGGTGAGCTTAATGGTCCTTGGAGCCTTGGTCATTATTTCCTTGTTGCTTAGGGGTGTGTGGCACCCTCAGCTCTCACTTCCTACTCTCCAGCCACCTCCTAGACAACCTTGCCCCCACTGGTCTTGCAGCCCTTGCATTGTCTCCCCCCTCTTCCTCAATTTATTTCTGGAGCTGTGATCCAGCTTAGCCATTGTTCCTGGACTGGGTGTGTCAATCTACTATGTGGGTGTGGTCTCTCCCCTTAGAATATAACTTCCTGGTGGCCAGAGACTGTCATTGCTTTTGTATTTCCATCCTGAGGGGGCAGCTTGTTGGCACAGTAGATAGAGTACTGGGCTTGGAATCAGGAAGACTCAAGTTCAAATTTGGCCTTAGACACTGACTAGCTGTGTGACCCTGGGCAAGTCACTTGCCTCAGATTTCTCATCTATAAATTGAGCTGGAGAAGGAAATGGCAAACCACTCCAGGATCTCTGCCAAGAAAATCCCAATCACATTCATTCATTCAGCCTCCTTCCCTCTTCTCTCTTTTTCGTAGGCATAGGTGTTGAAGTGAGAGGGCTGGTGCATACAGGAGATCTAATCCCTTGGGATCCCCATTTTAAAGAAATACGTGGGGTTCTCAGACTCTAGTTAGAAATAGGAAGAACGTTGAATGATAGCCCAGAAGATTTGGCTGATTGGGTGACCTTGGGCTGGGTCTTCCCTGGCCGGGTTTCCCATATATCACATGACTTTGACAAGTTGATAACACTTGACAGTCTGGATAACTCTGCTGGAGACAGCTGTGTAGCTTGGGGCAGGGGACCAGGAGAGGTTTGGGTGGCAGTGGGACCTGGAAATGCCAAGCAGACACCAAACTGAGATAGAGTCAGTTGTGGGGCTGAGAGGGAGGGCTTGGCATGGAGCTGGCCTTGCAAGTGGCACTGGGTACATGCTGGGCAATCCATCAGTTGATTGACTTCCTCCGGCCTCAGTTTCCTTTCCAGGGAAATGGGGACAAGCAGTGCCCCTCACAAGGCGAGTGCAGTCAGGGCGTTTTATAAACTTCTCAGGGTTTCCCAAATGTCAGCTGTTCTCACTGCCTGGTTCTTTGATTTTTTTGGACCACTTACAACAAATGTTCCTTTCTTTAGAGCTCCCTACACCTGTTCCTTTGGATCACTGGACTGGAACCTACCGGATGAATGGCAGCTGCTGATGACTTAAAATTTGAAGGTAACGGCCTTCCAGCCACGCCTGCAGGCCCCTGACCTTGCTCTTAGTGAGTGCCTGCTGTATGCAGCTGCTTTCTGGGAGGTGGGCCAGGTTTGGGGTGATGTCAGAATGACATGATATGGTCCCTGCCTTCTGGGAGCTTACAGTCTAGCAGGCGAGAAGAGGCTGAGAGAGAAGGAAGTTCAGCTGTTATAATCTGTATTGGAATTGTTCACAGTTTTTCAGACGGCCAAGAAAAAAAAGAATGCGTTTCATTGTCGAGGTCCTTGCCCTTGCTCTGAGGCAGGCCCTGGACAAAGTCGCCTCCTCCCCAGCATCCTTTGGGGATTTCAAGTATAGAGGTGACCTAGTCCTCTCTCTGTTGGGTTCTTGTCTGCAGAATTTGGCGATGCGGCCAACCTGCTGCCAGCCCCCCAGGATGCCACGGTCGTGACCATTGAGGAGCCCAGCCAGAAGCCCCCCACCCCCAGGGGCCTCCCCAGAGGCTCCGGGAGGGAGGAGGATGAGGAGCTCCTGAGTCACAGTGACTCGGACAAGACGGAGGTGAGCTGGGCCACCCCAAGCCTCTGTCTTCTAGCAGCCGTGGCCACGGGTTTGGCTTGGCCTGGCAGGTCTGTCCTGAGAGCTTCGTGTGGGTCCCCAGCAATTTGCATTTAAGTTTGATTTTAAAACACTGAATTATGCTTAGGGGCTGGCGAGTCTGACCTGGAGGCCGGCCTGGCCCTTGTCACGTTTGTTTCCTGCCATGGCACCTGAAGTTCTCTTAGGGAGCCACAGACCCTGGCCTCTTCATGTTTGTGTCATGATAAAGGACCCAGCCCTGGGTGGGCATTCATCAAGGGCGTTCATTTCTCCCCTGGCAGCTCCTGGCTGGACAGAAGAGAAGCTCCCCCTTCTGGACTTTTGAATACTACCAGACATTCTTTGATGTGGACACCTACCAGGTTTGTGCACCACTCTCACCTCTGGGTGTGTGTGTGTCTGTGAGACAGAGAGAGAGAGAGAGAGAGAGAGAGAGAGAGAGAGAGAGAGAGAGAGTGTGTGTGTGTGTGTGTGTGTGTGTGTGTGTGATGCTAAGAGAATGACCTAGTCCTAGAGAGCCTGTGGGGGGGGGGAGGGGTGTAGGGGAAAATGAAGGTGTCCATTTCCCATCCATTCAGAGTCCCTGACATCCCCCTCCCTCCCCCACCCTGACTCCGGGGGGTTGGGGACTCCAGGAGAAGCCCTGATTTAGACTTGCCTGTCCTTGGCCCTGCACACACAGGGTTCTCGCTCATGCTCAGCCGCTTCACTGTCCAAGGCTCTGACTCCTCCTGTGACTTGGGGAAGGTAACATTTGTCCCTGGCCCCCTCTCAGCATTGTTCTCTGGGTCCCCATGGCCCGGCCGCTGGGGTGGCCTGGATTCAGTCTGGGGGTCACCCACTCTCCTCGCTCCTTTTGCTCCCGCCTGTTGTTCTCCCCAGGAGACCATGGCCATGCTGTGGTCCGTCGTTAGGTCTCCCCAGATCAGAGATTGGGCCCCAGGGGAGTAAAAGGGCTCCTACTTTCCAGTAGTACATGGTAGCCTGGGATTTAGACCCAACCTCACTCACTTTCAATTTGGACAAGTGCTGGACTTGATGTGAGGAAGCCCCGAGTTCAAATTCTGCTTCCGACACCACCTAGCTAGGTGATGCTGTGCTTGGCCTCTCAGCCCCCATGATGGTCCTCATCAGTGGTAAATGAACCTCCCTGTCAGGGCTCTTGGGAGGCTCAAGTGGAAAGGAGGCCATCTTTGTGAGGTGCTCTGTTACTTGTTGTCCTTGAGGTTTGTCATCAGGCCCCTTCCCGCTGTACTCCACGCTGCTCCCACTCCCCTCCACAAAGTTGACCCAAACAAATATAAACCCTGGCAAGGGTAGCCTCTAGACGACTGCCAGGATTCTCCTCCCTGCCTGGCAAGCCCCATCTTCCCCTGGGGGGCTGGGGTATTCCTCCAGCCTTCAGAAACCTCTCCTCCGTGGAAGGGTGATGGAAGCTGGAGCCCTCCAGTGTGAGGTGAGACCCTTTTTCACCTTGATAGACCTCGCCAGCTTCTTGCCTGGGAGCTGCCGCTGGCAAGGCAAGGCCTCCTTCTCCATCCAGGTCATGGGTGGAGAGCAGAGCGTGAGGGCTGCCTCTGTCCTAGCTCAGTGCTTGCCTGGGGTCAGGTGCTTCCCACTCCTCTTCTCCCTGAGCCCAGCATGTGCAACCCTCTCGGGGGGCAGGTTGGGGCTCCTCCAGAAGGCGAGGACCAGGCCCTGCCACCCTGAGCCACGTGGCTCTTCTTTTCACAGCCATCCTGGGCTGAAAGGGTATGCTGCTACCCCTCTGGGCTGGGGCCAAGACCACAGAAACTTGCTTCTTGGGCCACTTCTTGGGAGCAAAAAGCCACTGAAACATGTGCTGTCTGTGGCCCCCAGGGGCAAGGCTGTGCCCCCCTGGCTTGTGCCTCAGGTCCCTTCTTAGCTCTGCTGCTCTTTGGAGCATTCTGAAAAGGGGTGAAAGAGTCAACTGTGTAATTGGAACCCCAGAACAAAGGAGTGATTTTTGGCCCACAACAGTCCAAGCCAATGACCTTGTTCCTGAGAAATGAGATTCAGCGTTGACCCCCACAATGGCCTCCCACCTTGTAAGCATATCAAAGTGATCAGGAAAGTCTTGGGGGCTCCAGCCTTTTTTTTCTTACCCTCTTTGGCTATTTACACTGCAACTCTGGAGTCCTGCAGGAAATCACTCAACACTGAAGTTTATTGTGTCTCCCCCAAAGCAGGGAGTAGAAAGGCATTCAACATACAGTCTTGGCCAGGTATGGGACAGCTATTTTTCTCCTCATGAAAGAAATGCTAGAAAACAAAAGACTGACAAATGCACACTGACAAAGACTCAAGCAAGCAGGGGGGCCTCATAAGTACTGTTAGACCCTTCCACGACGACGTATCTGAACGTGAAGCAGTTTGTACGATGGCTGAGTAGCCCCCTTACATTCCCCGTGGCTCTGCACTGGAGGCACGTAGGGCCCAGACCTGGCAAGTCAGGTCAGGGGTGGGGCTTCTCCTGACGATAGATAGTGGCCATCTCTCTAAGAAGTGCTGTCGTAGCTGTGGTGTACCTCCACTGTGTGGCTAGCACTGACTGAGGGACCCAGGAGCTCTTGTCCTCTCAGACTCACAGAGTTGCCCCCAGGCTGGACGTGATGACCTTAGGCTAGGGGGTAACTGGAGCCTGTTCAGCTCTAGAGAGCTGATTGTTAAATTTTCAGTGTTGGCGTTTACATTTCAGAAATCACAAAGGTTTGATTTATTGTTTCGTTGATTGTCTAAGCTTAAGAGAATGGTTGAGGAAATGTTAATAATGCAGATTAAATGTTAAAATGTGTGAAACACAAATTTTTTAATTCTGGAGAGCTGATTGTTAAATGTTTACCCACATACCCCTGCCTGCAGCACTAAGCTAGCATACTTTTTCCCAAAAGTGACCAGGCTGCAGGCTTAGCACTCTGTGCTTCTGCCACAGTTACGAACGTTTTGATCCAGTCTGGGCCTCTACAATGAAATTCAGACATACTTTTAGAAATCGGAACACATTGGTTTTTAACATGGACACTAATAATTCACCCCCTGTTGGGGTTAAGTGACTTGCCCAGGGTCACATGGCTAGTAAGTATCAAGTGTCTGAGGCTGGATTTGAACTCAGGTCCTCCTGACTCCTGGGCTGGTGTTCTAACCACTGTGCCACCTTGCTGCCCTGACACTCATGACTTTAATGAAAGTGTGATACAGTTCTTAAAACAAAGGAGCGATTCCTGTGTAGGGATGTGTAGACAGTATCCTAGTGAATGGATTTGGCAGTAACTCCCCCTGGTGTGGCGTGCAGGTGCTTGGTGGTCGTTTGTGGCGCTTCGTTTGCGGCTTGTCACTTTCCCGCCTGGTTACTTTGGGCATTGTGTACTTTTGTAGATGTTCACCTCTGTCATTTAGATTTCCTGTTTTGTTGGCCTGTATCTCAGGGTAATGGTCCCTTCTCTACTCCCCTTTTATAAGGTTCTTGGGGATTCAAACACCCCTGGAGCGATAGGCCTTGTGCCCAGAGGAGATTCCATTCTCCCCAAAAGAAAGCCCAGAGTCTGCCATCTTCGCCATCATCTCCCATGATTACTTGGCATAGCCACAGACGCTTCCTCTGACTCCCCAGTAGCCATGAGTTTTCTGTGACATGATATTCTTCTCATTTCTGCCCTTACAGCTGCCTGGCACCTTGTCCATGGTAGAGCCCTTTCCCTCCCTGGGAGTTAAGTGACCTCAAGTTCACACAGCTTGAGCCCAGGTCTTTGGATTCCAGGCCAGTGCTTTTTTTTCACACCACGCCCAGTCAGCTAGCATTTTTAAAATGCCTACTATGTGTCAGCCCCTGTGTTAGGCCCTGGGGATACAGAGAGGAGCTCTCCCAGCACCTACCTGGGTCTCGTCTCTCATCTCTGACTTCTCCACTGCCTTGTTTTTAGGTCTTTGACAGGATAAAAGGCTCGGTTCTGCCCATCCCTGGGAGAAACTTTGTTAGGCTGTATATCCGAAGCAATCCGGATCTCTACGGTGAGTATTGCACAGCTCAGGCTCATTTCTGTTCTGTGAGCAGTGTCATTGAGGGGGAGGAGTGGGACCGAGACAGGGTTGATGGAAGACCCCGGGAGGAGATAGCTCAGTGCTCTTTTCCAGCTGCTCCTAGTTCTGGCCTCAGGCCAAGCAGAGCCAGACTTAGCCCTGGGACAATCTGAGCCTGGAAGCTGCCTTCAGGTGCTTAAAGAACTGTCCTGTGCAAGTGGAATTGGCCCCAGAGACCAGAACCAGGAGCCTGAGGGGAAGTGCCCTGTCATCCCTGGAATTTGCTGATCTCTCTCTCCTCCCTGAGAGGGATGTTCTTCCTCCCCCTGACTCCTCAGGTTCCTTCAAGGCCCAGCTCAGAAGCCTCATCCTGGGGACCTCTTCCCTCTTCTCCTGGCCCTGGGCCTACTTGTTTTCCATTCTAACTTTGTGTCCCCAGGGCCTTGTCCATCTTAGATGCTTGGAGCCTGGACCTGGAGTTGTGAAGGCTTGAGGTCAGATCCTGCCTTGGCTGCTTCACTGGCTGTGTGAGCCTAGGCAGGTCACCTCATGGGGCCTCAGGTTCCTCCTCTGTAAAATGAGGGGGTTAGACTAGGTAGCCACGCACTCCATAAGGAGTCCCTTCTGGTTCAGTGTTTACAATCAGATTTAATAAATGCTGATGGAATTGGGTTGGCATGGATGGGGAAATGTTTGAGAGGCCAAGGAGGGGTCCAGTGGAAGGAAAAGCCATTAGGGTTAATGTCTAAAACTGGATTGGGTGGCCCCTGTCTCTGGAGGCTGGCGACCAGTGGCCCCGTACTCTACAGTGGGAATTCTGTGGTTCTCTCATTACTGGAGATCCTTGTCTTTAATCTGACTGATGACTCTGGTCTTTAAAAGATAATCACATTAGGCAAGTGTTGATTTTGTCTGAAATTCTTTGTTCTCTCCTGGGCCAGTGCAGGGAGAGGGAAAAAGGATCTTTGCAGCCCAAGTCTGGTGTTGACTGTGTGTGTGTGTGTGTGTGTGTGTGTGTGAGCATGTGAGCGTGTGTGCGTGCGTGTGTGCGTGTGTGTGCATGTGAGCGTGTGTGTGTGTGTGAGCATGTGAGCGTGTGTGCGTGCGTGTGTGTGTGTGTGAGCATGTGAGCGTGTGTGCGTGTGTGTGCATGTGAGCGTGTGTGCGTGTGTGTGCATGTGAGCGTGTGTGCGTGCGTGTGTGTGTGTGAGCGTGTGAGCGTGTGTGCGTGTGTGTGTGCGTGTGTGTGCATGTGAGCGTGTGTGTGTGTGTGTGAGCATGTGAGCGTGTGTGCGTGCGTGTGTGTGTGTGTGTGAGCATGTGAGCGTGTGTGCGTGTGTGTGCATGTGAGCGTGTGTGTGTGTGAGCACGTGTCTCCTCTCATCCCCTCTGCTCCCTGCACAGGGCCCTTCTGGATATGTGCTACCCTGGTCTTTGCCATCGCCATCAGTGGGAATTTCTCCAACTTCCTTATCCACCTGGGGGACAAGACTTTCCACTACGTACCAGAATTCCGGAAAGGTCAGAGACTTGCTGTGGTTGGCATTGTCAGCTATGTCTGCCGACATCTGCCTCCCTGGGGCAGAGAGGGATGGGTGCTGTTGATGCAGCCACATTTGGACGTCAGGGCATTTCTCATGAAAAAAACTGGTAGTGTCAGTAGAGCTGGTCTAGAGCCCTGGTGTGTACTGGGCACTTTCAGCAGTCAGGCTGCCCGTGTATTTGTCTGTGTGCTCTGGGCCTTCATCCAGGATCGTAGATTTCTCAAGTCGGTCAATCAGTGATCGTGTATTAAGCACGAAGGCAGAGAACAAGCATCTATTTGTGGGTGTTGGGCCCTGTACTCGGTGCTGCGGATACAGAGACAAATAGGAAGCAGTGGTTACCTTCCAGGCATTCCTCCCCTCTCCCCTCAGAGTAATCTTCTCAGGGTGCAGGCCTGACCACGTTCCTCCCCCCTCCCCGCTCAGTAAACTCCTGTGGCTCCCTATTGCCTCCAGAATCCAGTACAAAATCCTCTGCTTGGCGTTCGAGGCCCTTCATGTCCTAGCCCCACTCATCCTTTTCCAGTCTTACACCTTACTCCCCAACACTGCTCTGTGACTTGCTTTAAAAAATCATGAATTGAGCAGCAGAGCTGGGCTCAAACCCAGGTTGTCGTTGATGACACATTTTTTTGTTTTTGTTTTGTGTTTGCAATGTTTAACAGTGTCTGGTACGTGGCGGGTGATAACAAGTGTGAGTTGGTTGATCGATTGAGTGAAAGTCGGGATTGTATCTTAACTTTGACCCCCCCTTGGCATGGCTCTTTGTGTGCGTTAGGCAGGTTACTGTTGATTGAATGACCTAGTGACGGGGATTTTTTGACATTAAAAATACCCGTATTTATAAATTGTCGTGTTAGAAACTGCCCCTTTCTGTGCCCCCTCCCAAGCGTGACGCCCTGGGCCGTTGTCTCCTTTGCCTACTCCTAGCTCTGGTTGGACACCAAGCCAGACTTATTGTGACCACTGCTCTTGCTTCCGCTTCTGCCCAAAACATAAAGCAGGATGGCTGAATCTTGGGGTCGTTCCAGCTTTATGGAGCTGTATTCCTAAAGAGAGGGAGGGAAAGAGAGAGAGGAGGGGAGAAGAGGAGAAGAGGAGAGGGGGGAGAGAGAGAAGAGAGGAAGAGTGGGGGAGGCAGACACAGAAAATGCAGGAAAGTGCCTCCTTCCCAAGCCTTCTGTGGCTTCAGAACAATAAAAAGGCCAAGTTCTAGGTGGACCCCTGTCGTTCAGAGGAGTCACCGAACAACACATGAGCCACTGAGGCAGCGTTATTTAGACGAGAAGGTGACACTGGGCATTGTTTCCAGCCATTCACCGAAGAACTCAGATATCCATCTCCTAGGCAGGAGGGGCACTCAGTACCATGGTGGGGAAGTTAATTAGTACCCAGCTGCCAACCCTGGCTGTCATGTGAGAGGGAGAGGATGCTCTCTTCTGAGGAGTCTGTCGGGCTGCTTCCCTGGCTGAAACGCTTGCCTGTGTCCCCGGTGCTGTGCCCCTTGGACATCTTCTCTTGGCTAATCCAGTTGCTTCATTGTGCCAGGCTTTTGTGAGTGGGTGGCCTGGCCCCGTGGGCGGCTGTGGCTGAAGGTGGTTCTGGCCGCTGCTGGCACGTGCCCGCCCATTTAGATGGCTGTGCTGTCTCCCCAGTGTCCATCGCGGCCACAGCCATCTATGCCTATGCCTGGCTGGTCCCTCTCGGCCTCTGGGGTTTTCTTCTCTGGAGAAACGGCAAAGTGATGAGCATTGTCAGCTACTCATTCCTGGAGATTGTGTGCGTCTATGGCTACTCACTCTTCATCTACATCCCCACGGCGGTAAGTCGGGCCCGTGGGTGAGGGAGCAGCAGGGATGGTGGCTGTTCTCCTGGGGAAGGGAGAGCACTGGGCGTGGAGGTGGGAAGGCCTGGGTCAGCCCGCCTCTGCCACCTACTACTTGTGTGACCCTAGGCAAGTCAGCTTCTACAACTGCAGCTGTAGAGCTGGCTGAGACTTCAAACATGGCTTCCTCCCCCCGTGCCATTTCACAGATGAGGAAGCTGAGGCAGGCTCCTACTTAGTAAGGGCCCGAGGCCCCCTCCAGGTCAGAGTCAGTGGTGCTTTGTTCCATACTGCTAGGATGCATCAGAGATGCCCCTTGGGGAGCGCTTACCAGAGGTGTCAGTGCCAGCCCCCCAAGCACTTCTGCCCTCTCAGCCTTCTAAGACTTCCATCTTTTTCCTCGGGCGCAGGGTCAGAGCTGTTCCTCTCTGGGCCTGGTCCATTGAGGGGGCTTCATCACTGGCATGCCCTGGCCTCGGGCCATTGATATGTGTGGTCACCCAACACTAAGGAGCAGATGGCTGATGTCATTCGAATAGCCCTTTAGTGGTCCAGACATCCAGATGAGAGAAGAAGTTTGAGGATTATCCATCCATTATTGTCTGAATTCAGACCTGTGGGAAACTCCCAGTGTGAAGGCACCTTCCTCTGATGCAGATTGCACCTCATCTCTCAGTCAGTGTCTTCAGAGCTGCCTGAGACACCGGAGAGCTAAGCAAAGCAGTAGGTTTGAGACCTGACCGGATAGCTAAGCAGTAGGTTTGAGACCTGACCAGAGAGCTAAGTGGTAGGTTTGAGACCTGACCGGAGAGCTGAGCAGTGGGTTTGAGCCCTGCCCAGAGAGCTGAGCAGTGGGTTTGAGCCCTGCCCAGAGAGCTGAGCAGTGGGTTTGAGCCCTGACTGGAGAGCTGAGCAGTGGGTTTGAGACCTGACTGGAGAGCTGAGCAGTGGGTTTGAGCCCTGACTGGAGAGCTGAGCGGTGGGTTTGAGCCCTGACTGGAGAGCTGAGCAGTGGGTTTGAGACCTGACTGGAGAGCTGAGTGGTGGGTTTGAGCCCTGACTGGAGAGCTGAGCAGTGGGTTTGAGACTTGACTGGAGAGCTGAGTGGTAGGTTTGAGCCCTGATCAGAGAGCTCAGCGGTGGGTTTGAGCCCTGACTGGAGAGCTGAGTGGTGGGTCTGAGACCTGACTGGAGAGCTGAGTGGTGGATCTGAGCCCTGCCCAGAGAGCTGAGCAGTGGGTTTGAGACCTAACTGGAGAGCTGAGCAGTGGGGTTGAGACCTGACTGGAGAGCTGAGTGGTGGGTTTGAGCCATGACTGGAGAGCTGAGCGGTGGGGTTGAGACCTGACTGGAGAGCTGACCGGTGGGTCTGAGCCCTGACCGGAGAGCTGAGCAGTGGGTTTGAGACCTGACTGGAGCCCCAGTCTTAGTGATTCTAAGGCCGGATTCTGAACCTGGATTCTTTTGAAAATTAGTGACTGTCATTCAGTTGTTTCAGTTGTGGCTGACTCTTCGTGACCCCATTGGGGGTTTTCTTGACAGAGACACTGGAGGGGTTTTTGCCATTTCCTTCTCCAGCTCTTTTTACAGCTGAGGAAACTGAGGCAAATGGGGTGAAGTGACTTGTCCAGGGTCACAGAGCTAGGAAGTGTCTGAGGCTGGATTTGAACTTGGGTCTTCCTGACTCCGGGCCCAGTGCTCTATCTCTGTGCCAGCTAGCCACATTTCAGTCTAATTGATGTCTACCTGTATACATTTTATTTGTGCGGGGGGAAGGCATAGCAGCTGGGGGCATCGGGAAGCACTTTCTGTCAGAGTTGGTGCATGAGCTGAGCTTGTGCTGGGAGGCTGCTGGGCCTTCTGGAAGACAGAGAGGAGGAGGGAGAGTGTTCCAGGCCTGGGCAGAGGCAGAGATAGATGTCTGCGAGGATTATTAATTCCATTTTACAGATGAGAAGGTTGGGGCTGAGAGTGGCACCCCCAGTCAGGGGCAAGAGGCAGCTCTATTCCCAGGGCCCGGTCCCTGATCTGGGGGCTCCTGACTGCTTTGTTGTCGTGGATTGTGCCGAAAGCCGCTGGAGCCTGGCCCCCTTCTCAGGGTCCTCTTTTGTAAACAACTGAAGGCAGTGTTGTATTGCAGTTGGAAGCTAGTGAACCTAGAGGGTGGGTTTGTTTTTCCCCCATAGGGGTTCATGGAAACCTGGGAAAGGATTCTTTAGGCACCAGCTTAAGGAACCCTGACCTAGAAGGGGTTTGACTTGTGTTTCTTGAGAGCAGTGATCTCTAACCTGCTGAGATCTCAGGCCTGGAATAGCAGGAGGCAGTGTGGTTTATGTTGCCCACGAGACCCTCACCCAGCCTCTTTCTCCCTCCAGATCCTGTGGATCATCCCCCAGAAGGCTGTGCGCTGGGTCCTGGTCATGGTGGCCCTGAGCCTCTCGGGCTCCGTCCTGGTGATGACGTTCTGGCCCGCCGTCCGGGACGATAACCGGAGGATCGCCATTGCCACCATTGTGACCATCGTCCTGCTTCACACGCTCCTGTCTGTGGGCTGCTTGGTAAGGGCTCGGTCCTGCCCCCTTGTGGTCGCTGGTGCTCACACAGACCCGGGCGGGACTGTCTAGTGCATTAGTGTCACGGAGTCCTGGAAGGTGAGGGCCAGGAGCCTCTGCAGGGGCGTCTCCCCTGAGCCAGATGAGAGGCTCCTGCCCAAGACGAGCAGTCCAGCTGGGCCTGGCATCTTTTTCTCTCACTACACCAGAGTTCCTCTCTGGTAACGTGGGGCTTCTCTAGGGGCTGCTGCCCTCAAGGAGCTTCCATCTAACGGGGGAGGGGGAGACAGCCTGCCAGCAGCTGTGTGCAGACAAGCTGCATGCAGGAGAAGCCGAGAACAGTCTCTTTGGTCTTCACAACAGCCCTGGGAGCAGATGCTTTCCTTGTCATCCCTTTACAGGTGAGGAGCCTTGCTCGGAGCCCCTTGGCTGGTCAGTGTCTGAGGCAGGTTTCAAACTCAGGTCCTTTTACTTTTCCTCCAAATCTGGGCTTCTTTGCTCTGTGCCAGCCTCCTCTTTGCAGAGATCCCCTTCGTAGATCTTTGCAGAGGACGAGGCAGCAGGGAGTCTAGCAAGGAAGCCCAGTTGGAGGAGGAGCAGCTCTGGTGGGTTCTCAGACTGCTCTCCCAGCGCCCCCTGCTGGCTGAGGAGGCCGCTGTGAGGCAGCCCTGCTCTCTGGGCTCTGTCTAGCACCGGCTCCCCCACGGAGCTTGGGAGTGAAGATGCTGGCCTCTCCAGGGCAGGCTCAGAGGTTTTCTGCTTCTTTAACAGCTGCTCCTAAAACACTGGTGACTGGAGGTCAAGGGCCAAAGGTCGTGGATTGGGTGTGTGGTGTTGTGGACAGCTTCTTGTCCCCCACTGGCCTTTATAAGCTGTGTGACCCTGGGCCACCCTCGAAAGTGCCATAATTAATTAAATCATTGATTTATTAATTAAGTAATTGAATTTTGAATTATTTTTATGGTAGAGGAACGCTCCATTGGCCATCCCTCGTCCCATGCAGCTGTCATGTCCAGACTGGGAATCCCTGGTCCCTTTGCAGCTTCGCGATGCAAGCTTTCAGGGAAGAGGTTTGAAGCCAGGTGCTACTGTGGAAAGAGTCCTGGGAGCTGAGGGATCTGGGTTTGAAATGGGCTGTTATCCTGACTTGTGTGTCTGTGGACAGACCCTTCCTTCAGTCTTCAGGATCCTTACCTTTAAATTGAAGGGCCAGCTTGGACCAGATAATCCAAGAGCCACTGCAGATCTCCCTGGAAACTGGGAGGCAGCCTGGGATAGGGAAAAGGATTCTGGATTTGGAGTCAGAATGCCAACCCTGACCCTTCTCTCCATGACCTTGGGCCCAGGACTTGGCCCCCTGAGCCTGTCTCCTCATCTGCCAAAAGGGGGGGGCTGCACTCAATGTCTTGATCCATTGATAATAAAGTAGGTACTGGGCATGTCTCAGAGGGCGGGGAGTCAATAGACTGGCTAGCCAGGGGCTGAGTTCTTTGGCAGTCTGGGGAAGCCTCTGGATCCCTTCTCAGAATCGTGTTTTTAAATGCATTAAATAAGATAGAAAATTATACAGGAGACCAGTTATACTGAAATTCAGTTATTAGAATTTTTAAAAACATTCCCGTGTCCCAAATCCCCTGGATTTGGCAATCTCTAAGGTTTCTTCCAGTTTTAAATCTTAGGATTCTGGCTTTTAGACCATTCAAGTTTTTAAAAAAGCAAGTTTTCTTGGTGACCTTTTTTGAACATGGTTGACACTTTCCAGTCAATACCTGATTCTCCCCAACCCCTCCACCAGTCGACTCCTCCTTCATAAGCAAGAAGTGTAGACAACAACACTGGCCTGGTTTTACTTGATGGGATTGGACTTAGGCCACCTCTGAGGGCTCTTTGAACCATGAAGCTCCATGACCTTTGTAGAGATTCCTCTCCTGACCTCTCCATGATGGCTCTCCTGTTCTGTAGGCATACTTCTTTGATGCCCCTGAGCTGGATTATCCTCCTGTGGTTACCTCTGCTCCTACTCAGAAGCAAACAGCTGGAACAGTCAAGGTTGGGTGACAAGAACTGTAAGTCATGGCAAGGTCTCATCCCCCTGTTCTTCAGTGTGTTCAGATAACCCAAATGGCTCGTGAGCCACAAGGAACCCAGTGAACCAGCTGTCATAGGAGACAGGCTGAGGACCCTTTTATCTTTTCAGAAGGGAGTAAATTGGGCAATTCACTGATTGGGGGGTGGGGTGGGGTACGGAGACTGTAGCTGAAGAATTTTGTTTTTATTCTTAAAACCAGAAATCCCTTTGGCATTGGTATCTTTCTGGGTCCCATCTGTTAGCCTGCCCGAGGTACCTTGTCTTCTTGGCCTAAGTAGCATCACCATCATAGATGCCTTTGCCTCCCTGCTCTCAGCACAGGCCTAGGTACAGGACAGTGAGTAGGGTCCCCTGCCCCACCTACCCCTCCAGGCTGTAAACGTGAGTGTGGGGATCTCCCAAAGAGAGGGTGATGAACGGCCCCTCCAGTCCCGCTCTGGCAGAGGCGTCGGTCTCCTTGGCAGGGAGCAGGGGCAGTCCCGATCCCAGGTTGCCAGAGATTTATGGCCTGGCTGAGCATTTTACTCTAATCTCGGGCCTGAGGTCTCCAGGATAAATAATAGTTTCTAACCTCTCTGCTCACCATGTAAATCAGTGGTGCTGCTGGAGATGTTAACCCCTTCCTTGCCCTGGATTCTGGGCTCCTTTCTGGAAGCAGCAGGCAGATCTGGCATGAGGCAGAAAGGGCATCTGATCCAGCCCCCTCCTCTTAGAGATCAAAGGGCGCAGGCCATGCTGGTGAAGAGGCTGGCCCAGGGTCACCCAGGCTCTGAAGCTGAGGCTCAGACTTAGAACCTTTGATTCAGAATCTTTTGACTACAACAGCACCAACAAAATCCAAGCATTAAATGGTCAAATCAGCATGTGTTTATTTTTTAAATTAATGGAAATATCCTTTCCCTCCCACCTCCCCAACCCCTCTGGAAACAGAAAGGACAGCAACAGCCCTTGTGAGAGATGGGCATCCTCGGCCCCTCCCTCTGGCAGGAGCTGGGCAGGCTCTCTCCTCTGAAGCCATTGGAATCTCGGCTGCGCGCTGTGTTGATTAGAGTTTAAAAAATTTTTTAAAAATAAGTTTTATTATAGTCTTTTTTTTAACATCTCAATGGGTTGTCTCATATAGCAAATAACATTTTTAGAGACAAAAAAGTACCCAAAACAGGAAAAAAGAAGAGGGGGAAATCGGCAAACTGGTCAGTTCATTAAAATGTCTGAAATCGTGGGCCGTGTGCCAGCCTGGGGACCCTGCCTGGGCCGGGGCCGGGGCCGGGGGTTCTTCTTTGGAGCCGGGATCTTTTTTGATATTTTGCCCCATTCACTTTGAATTAGTTGACTTTCTGTATTTTTCTTGACTTGGCTGACATCCCAGGCATCAGCTCCCAGGCTTCTTTCCTAGTCATTTCTCTTTGTCACGGCCTGCATTGCCCTTCTGGTTCTGCTCACTTCTCCCTGCATCCGTTCAGATGAGTCTTCCAGGTTTCTCTGAAACCATCCCCTCCGTCGTTCCCTTTTCCTCCCGGATGTAATTTGAGCAGCCATCCCCTCCCCCCCTTGCAAGGCTGCCCCTTCGGTTTCCAGTCCTTTGCCAGTGCAAGCATTACTTGGCAGCAGGTTTTTGGGGTCAGTTAGGGAGTGGCGGACCTTATTGTGAGAGATAAACCTGGCAGGACGTTACTGTGCTGTCAGAAGAGAGGTGGGTGATGAAGGCAGAGGATCCTGGGAAAAGGATGGGCGTGGACCCTCGTAATAATGAAGAGCACTTTTATTTGTAAAGCTCTTCCCTAGCTATCACCTCATTGGTCCTCATGACAACCCTGCGAGGGGCTGCTATTATTGTCCCCCTTTTACAGTCTGAGAGGAGGTGAAGTCACCTGCTTGGGGTCCCACAGCTAGGGAGTGTCTGAGGGAGGATTTGAACTTGGATCTTACAGGCTTCAAGCCCAGGGCTCTGTGCATTGTGCCGTCTGGCTGCCCAGCTGATGCCATGTACAGTCAACAGAGCCAGGAACACTGTAGCCACGTTGACTTGTCACAACGTCACTGGGGGGCTGGTGAACTTGTAAAGAAGAATAAACCGCCCCCTTCCCCCACCCCCTCCTCAGAGGTCAGAGGCCACAGCTGCGGCAGATCAGACTTGCTCAATGTGGTCATTGGCTTTCATGGATTTTTCTTTTTTGATTTTTTAAAGAAATTCTTTGTTCTAAAGGATGTTGGGGTGAGTGTGGGGGAGGGTATAGGGGGAAATTGGACTACATGAAAACAAAAGATGGATCAGTGAAAGTATTCTTTCACAACATGCAAGGAGAGGCCCCAGGAGGACAGAGACCAGATTATTTTCAGCGGCCCTTTGTGCGGCAGCCGAGACCTGGGAAGAATGCAGGTGCCCATCTTGGGCAGCCATCTTGGGCCTGTGCTGGGGATGTGGCTGTGCCATAAGGGAGGGTGGGTCTGAATCCTGCCAGTGTGCCCTGAACTGATGCAGTGCAAAGCAAGCAGAACCAGGGGCAGAGGAAACCATTCCAAAGGAAATAGCCATGAAACAGCCATCACTGCCATGATCAGACTTGGTCCCAAAGAGGGGGGGAGGAAGCTCCCCTCCCTCCTCCTCTATGGAGGCTGCCCCTCAGTTGTGGTGACAGCTGGCTTTCCCCCTTTCTTACCAGGGCTGGCTTGCTGAGCAGGGGGTGGTGGTGGGAGGGATGTATCTGGAAAGCACAGGGATGTGAAAAACCGGAGTTATCAGTACAGATTCAGAACTGAAAAGACTACAGGAGGGGGATCCCTCTTGTCGAGCCAGGGGGTATTTGTGCTGGGGCTTAGGATGGGCCTGAAGTAAGTGAAAAGCCCCCTCATTTTACAGATGGGGAGACTGAGGCACGGGGTGGCTGAGTGACAGGTAGTGCAGCCAGGATTGGGCAGAACCTGATGTAGACGGAGTTCCAGGATGACAGAGGGGGTGCAGGGTTGGAAGGGATTTCAGTTTGTGAGCTTTCGTCCCCAGTTCTGCCTTCTGTATTTTCAGGTCTGCTGTCTCGTTTCCTGGATTAAGGAGTATTGGAAGCCCATGACACAGGGACGGGCTGGCCTGCGGACCCTGGGCTTCTGGAGGCTGCCATGCTGGAGAGCTAACATGCTGTGCAGCCCCCATCCCTGCCCCCTTCCCAGGCTGGGTTTTCTCTTCCTCCTCATCCCCGACATGCTTGGCTGTTGTGGCCGGGCCTGGGCATCTGTCTCCTGTGGTCCTGTGACCTCGACTGCTTGTTGGAGCTCTGTCCACTGCCCTTGAATTATCTGTCTTTCTCACTGTCAGGCAAGAAGCTGGGCAGTTCTGAACGCTTCATGACACTCTTCCTGCCCAGCATCTCCAGGCCAGGGAGGGGCTGGGCTCTCGTGGGGCTGGGGTTGGTGTCTTGGCTGACAGGATCCTGGGTCATTGACTCAGACAGTGGTGCAGTAAATACCTCACAGAACGCCCCAGCTCTCTGCTCTCATCTTTGCCTTATGTGTCCGCCCCGGGACGGGAGAGGGAGAGGGGATGCCTGAAATGAGGTCAGCGTGGCCGAGGCTGGAGGCCTGGATGTGTATCTTGCTGGGCCTGTCACTGTGCTGGGGTTTTCTTTCTTTCCTGCCACCCTACTCTCAGCTCTGGCCTTGGTCCCTTCTGCTGCTGGCTCATAAGTCATCATTTCATGGTGGCCTCATCCCCTTGTGGCTAGGACAGTGTCCTTTGAATCCATGTAGGAGAAGATGAGTCAGCATGTGGAGGGGAAGGGGCGCTGAGCTGGGAGGCCAGGGAGGCTGGGCCTGCTGCCTGCTCGCTGTGGGCCCCTGGCTCTGAATGACAAGGGGCTGCAGCATGGGACCTAGGAAGCCTGGTGCAGGATAGTCAGGGTGGGAGGGAGCGTCTTCCCACCCCCAGCCTTCCTGGTCATACTTCCGTGCTTTTGTATGTCCAGAGGTCCTGCGCAGTGCCTGGTGAAGGAAGTGTTCTAGGAAGGACTTAGTAAATGCTTGTAGCTTGTTTACAATGATATTATTGCTTGATACTTGTATTATAGAGAGGAATGAAAGGGTGGATCTGAGAGGTCGGTAGTAACTGGGGACATCAGGATGGGCTTCCTGGAGGTAGCAGTGGCGGCATTAAAAGCATGAGAGAAAATCTATGGGAAGAGTGGGGCAGAGGGTCAAGATGGCAGTGTAGAAGCAGGAGAACTCCATGAGTTCCCCCCATTACCACCTCAAATATCTATCTATAAAATATGACTGTAAACAAATTTTAGAGCTCCAGAACCCACAAAATGACAGAGAAACAAAGTTCCCGCTGAAGGCAGCCTGGCAGGCGGACGGGAAGGGTTCATTGCAGTGCTGGGAGCAGAGACTAGCCCCGCATGAACCCGCGGTTTTAGCCCCAGGGCGTCCAGGACAAGCCTTGGCTGGAACATTCAGGAGAGTGGATCACTGGCAGCTGTGGCGGTTTCCAGAATTATCAACCCATAAGAGCCAAGGACAAAGTGAAAGGTCAGTGGAACTTCGCTAAATTTGGGGGAGAAGAGCGGGTCCAGCCGTCTACCCCCAGAGCAAGAAGTGGCGGAAGTGGCGGCCCTGCAGCCACCACTTCAGAGCTCCTGGCCTGCAGATTGCAGGAGGGCCAAGTGGTCACTCAGAGGCTAAGTGCTCTTGCATTAGCCTGCCTGGATCAGGATCGCGGTCTTGAGTGGTGGTCCTGAAGTGTGTGACCAGTGAGCCAAAGCTGGTGGGGGTTGCAGAGGCAGCAGCCTTCTAATAGCTCCGGCAACTGGGAAAACCCCAGTGATTTGGGACAAAGCTCTCCCCCCTGAAAGCAGAGTTCTACGGAGCCCGAAAGTTAAGTAATTGACTGGCAACATGAACAGGCAAAGGAAGCAAAGCAAGAGCAGCACTCCAACTTTAGATTCCTTTTTTGGGGACAAAAAGGATCAAAGCAGGGAATGAGAGGAAGACAACATAGTCAGAACTCCCACACCAATATCTTCCAAGTAAAATATAAACTTATTACAAGCCATAGAGGAGCTTAAGAAAGATTTTGAAAACCAAATAAGAGAAATGGAGGAAAAATTGGGAAGAGAAATTACAATGATGCAAGAAAATCATGAAAAGAGAGTCAACAACCTGAAGAAAATAACACCTTAAAAAATAGATTAACTCAAATGGCAAAGGAGGCCCAAAAA
>CM053586.1:343203992-343262931 GCA_028646515.1 Pseudochirops corinnae | reverse complement strand
AGACAATTTAAAAACTATTGGACTACCTGAAAGTCATGATCAAAAAAAGAACCTAGAAAACATCCTTTAAGAAATTCTCAAGGAAAATTGCCCTATTTTAGAACCAGAGGGCAAAATAGAACTTGAAAGAATTCACTGATCGCCTCTTAGAAAAGATCCCAAAAGAAAACTCCTAGGAATGTTATAGCCAGGTTGCAGATTTTTCAGATCAAGGAGAAAATATTACAAGCTGCCAAGAAGAAACTTTGAATACTGTGGAAAGAGTGGGGCAGAGGACGTCAGGTGTGGAAGTGGAGAGTGCGGGCTGGGCAGGTCAGCTTCCTGACTCACAGAATCTGAGGTCTTCTAAGGGACCACAGGGCCCTCGAGTCCAAGGCCAGGGATGAACAGGAATCCCCTTGATAGCATTCCTGACAAATGGTCCAGGGGATTTTGCTTGGCAGCCTCAGGTGAGGTCCCTGGGCCATCCCTTCTCAGCTGGCGAAGCTCCTTATGATAATAACGACTTACATAATGCTTTAAGGTTGCCCAACGTCGCATTCAGTCTCTGCACTAGCCCTGTGAAGTGGGTGTTTGCCCCCATTTTACAGGTGAGGAAGCAGAGGCTGAAGTCAGGTCTAGGGTTGCCCAGGGCCACGCAGCTAGTGATTGTCTGAGGTGGGATCTGAACTCTGGTCTTGCTGACTGTTGCTTTTGCCCTCTGTGCCACCCGGCTGCCTGCAGGTAAGAAGTCTTACCTGGTATCGAGCCTCTGTGGACCTCTTTGCAACTTACCCCCCATTCTTTTGCCCTCTTTGTTCAGTTGAGACTAGCTTGTGCCTGTCCGTCCCAGAGTCCTGTGGATGCTTGTGGGGGCCCTCGTGGGCTTCTCTCCAGGTTAAATACCCGAAGCTTGAGTGGATTCACATTTGGCAGCAGCGTCAGGCCCTTCACTGTCTTTCACGAGGCCAGTCCCTGCCCCCAGCTTCAGTGATTCCTTGTGGCTCATAGGTCAAAATAACCCCTTCGGCATTTGAACCCCCACGATCTGGCTTCCACCCATCTCTGTAATCTAATTACACATGGCTTCCCTCTATGTTCTTAATGTTCTCCATATCTGCCATCCCACCAGCTTCCTGCCTTTGCTTTGAACCTAGAAAGCTCCCCTTCCTAAGGCTTGACCAGAGGGCCTCTCCTGATTCCTTCCTTGTCTTAGTGTCCCCCCCATCTTGCAATGTGTCCATCTTCTGCATTTGGCTGTTAACTCTCCAGTAGAATGTAAGCCCTCTAAGGCAGACCAGCTCCTGTCTCTGCATCCTCAGGGTATCACACACAGTAGGCACTCAATAAATGCTTGGTGACTGACTAATCCTGGTCACCTTCTTCTGGACTCTTCATCTGATCAATGTTCTTCCTAAACTTGTACCCAGAACTAAATGGGTGTGTGTGTGGGGACTTCCAGCGTGGTGAGAGCAGGGCAAAAGACAGGAGGAGAACCCTGTCCTTTTTCCTGGAGGAATGGCATCTAGGTCTACTCCCTTTGGTTGTGTTGCCTGGGGTTATGCTTCTTTGGCATTCAGGGCTGGATGCCCAAGGGTACATCAGTATTCTTCATCACTGGGGAGTGTGGGGAGCCATCGACTTTGCTTCATTACCAGCACTGTGAGTTCTTATTATCATTAATACTATATGCTCAGCTTTGCTGGGGTGGCCAGGTGGGTCTGGAGGGGAGCTGTAGACGGTCCCCGACTTCAAAGATGTTGGTCTAGCTGGGGAGTCAAGAATGTCCTGGGCACGTGGTGCCTCCCCTTCCTCCCAGGGCAGTTGTGAGAGAAGCCTCCCGGTCTCAGAGCAGGGGCAGCTGGAGGCTGGATGAGGTCAGGAAATCAATTTCAAATCAGCAAACAGTGAGCTCCTACTGTGTGCTGGGCTCTGGAAGATTTGATTTAGCTTGTGGGATTTGAATTTGTGACAAAATCCCCTTTGCCCTCATGGGTGTCCTCTTCCCTCCCCTCAGATGTCTGCCCAGTGCTTCCTGAGCACCCCCGGCAGACTGGGTATTGGGGTGTTCTGGAGGAAGAAGTCAACCTTCCCCCCACTGGATCATAGCACTATGGATGTAAAGTTGGGAGCAATCACAGCCCATCTCTGGTGGCCCCCGTTTTTACAGATGAAGAAACTGTCCCAGCTCTGACTGTACACCCAGCGCTTCTGCATTCTGCTCACATTTCCTAAGCCTAAGAGGGTGGAGAAAGCCCTGTGCTAGGCACAAAGAGCGGGAGAAGCAAAGACGGGCCTGCCCTGGTAGAACTCAGAGCCAAGCTGGGGGTGACACAGATGTTGTGCTGTTACAGGGTGGAATGTCCCAGAGGCACAGAAGTTCAGAGCTAGGAGGCTTTGGCCTCCTTGTAGAGGTCCCGCACAGGGTGCAGTGTCCAGCACTCAGCAGGGGCTTGATCAATGCTTATTGACCAGCTGATGTCCTTAAGCATCTTACACATGTGAAAACTGAGGCTCAGAGAATGTGGTTAACTTGTCTGAGGTCCCGCAGGAGCCAAGGATGAGCAGAGATTTGAACCCAGGATCTCAGACCCAAGATTCACTGGGTTTTTGCGGTAGAATGTGCTGTGTCTAGTCAAGTGATTTTTGCTGTGTGTGGTAGAGGGAGGGAGAAAAAGGTGGGGGGGGGGAGAGA
Organism: Pseudochirops corinnae; assembly: GCA_028646515.1. Classification (NCBI taxonomy): domain Eukaryota; kingdom Metazoa; phylum Chordata; class Mammalia; order Diprotodontia; family Pseudocheiridae; genus Pseudochirops; species Pseudochirops corinnae. The sequence goes on along the minus strand of CM053586.1, from coordinate 343,260,257 downwards.
GAGAGAGAGAGAGAGAGAGAGAGAGAGAGAGAGGGAGAGAGAGGGAGAGAGGGAGGGAGAGGGGAAGAGATAGGGGGAGAGAGGGAGAGAGAGACAGAGAGAGGAGGGAGAGGGATTGGAGGTTTGTAGCGGTTTTAAATCCTAGTCATTTGCGCTTGCTGCTCAGGGAAACTCCAAGGCCCCGAATGCACTGCGTCCCCTCGGGGGAAACTCCAAGTCCCGGCGTGCATAGCGCGGGCGGGCTGGACGGAGGCGGGCCGACTCTTCTATCCCTTTCCCCTCCTCGCTCACCTCACTTCTCAGCATGTCAGCTAGTGCATCGCATCCCCTCGGGAAAGTCCAAGTGCTGCGTGCTTCGAGTGCCTATGCGAGCCGACAGCGCTCCGAGTACCGTTTCCCTCTTGCTTCTCTGACCGCTAGGGACTCCAAGTCCCGGAGTGCATCGCGCGGCGGCGCGGACTACAGCTCCCGGCATGCCGCTTTCCGGCGGCTGGGGGCAGGCCCCACCCCCTGCTCCAGCGACCTCTTCTGTCAGGCAGCGCCTCGGGCAGTCCCGTTCACGTCGGGGTCCTCGAGCGGCCCGGCCTCCTTTGAACGGCTGTGGCGGGCGGGCAGGCGGCCGGTCGCGGCTGCTGCTGCTGCTGCTGCTGCTCCTGCTCCTGTTCCTCCGTCTGCCGGCACCATGGCCACAGCCTCGGCTTCGGCCGCTGCCTGCGCCCCGGCGCCTTCGCCGCCTCCGCCGCCCCCGCCCCCAGGCCCCGGGAGCGCCCGCTCCTCGGCCAGCGAGGAGCGAGACCTGCTCTGGCGGGTGAGCCCTGGGGCACGGGGGTCGCGGGCACGTGGGACGCGGGGAGGGGGTCGTTTGGGGGTGGGGAGCTGGCCGCGCTCCTCCCCCGACCCCCTCCCTCCCGGGCCTCGGCCTCCCCGCCGGGCTCGCTGGGCCGGGGTGAGGGAGGGGCGCTTTCGCAGTCCGTCGGTCAGTCTGCCCGGCCCCTCCCCCTCTCCAGCCCTGACCTCTCTCTGGGCCGGCTCCCCGACAGTGGCGGGTGCAGCTCTAGTCCCTCCTGCCCTCTGCCCCCATCCGATTCCCTGCCTCTTTCCTCCCTTTGGTCCAAGGTCCTCGGCCTGTCATCGAGACCCCCCCCCCCCCCCATTTAACAGAAGAAGACACTGAGGCCCAGAGAGGCCCCCTTGCCCGAAGGGAGGGTCGGGCCTCTGCCTCTCCTCTTTGCTTCTTTCCCCTTGGTCCGGGCACTTTAGAGGCCCCCCGGGGGCTGGGCCCTGGGGCTCTTGGTGCTCCTTCTCTCCCTCTCCCCCCACCCCTGGTCCATGGGCCCTGGGGGCCCCCAGCTCTCTGTCCAGGCTTCCTGGGAGCCCCAGACCCCCACAACCGCCCCCCCCAAACAGCCACATTTACCAAGCACCTACTGTGTGCCAGGCACGGTGCCGCCCTCTGCCCACAGCTGTCCAGCCCAGCCCCCCCCCCCCCACGTGTCCGTGACCAGGAAGGGTCAGTGCTCCCCGCTGGACATCTCCTGCCAGGACATCCCCTTCCCTGTGTTCTTGCTGTCCTTCCCGGGCTCTGGGTCCAGGCATCTCTGCATGTGGCCTTGGAGCCTGGGGGGGGGTGGTGGTTTAGTGACACCCGGGTTTGGGATGGAGCCCCCATGGAGCAGCCCAGGGGCCGCCCAGCCCCCACCTGACACCCGTACCCTTCGGATAGGGGCCTCCAGGTGCAAGCACATTCACAGGCCATTTCATACCCTCCCCTGCTCTGGAAGCAGAGGCTCCAGGCCATGCTGGATACTTCTGTGTGTCCCCCTGCCAGCCCAGGGTCCCCCTGGAGCCCCCTAGTGCCCTCCCTTTTCTCTGGGCAGTCTGAGTGAAGCCCTTCTAGGTGGGAGTGGGGTGCTGCTCAGAGCTGGCCCCCCAGGAGAATGCCCTGAGACACCTGTTCTCAGGATGAGTCCTTTAGAAGGGGGACTTGGGCACATCCAGTCTGGCGCAGCACTGAGAGGAGGAGCTGTGGGCAGCCCCTCTGTCTGTCCAGGGTCACTCAGCACCAGGGGCTCTGCAAGCCCCGCCCTGTGCAGTGTCCTCTCGGCTCCCCTTGTGGGTGCCCATGGGCATAGCGCCATCCTGCCCTCACCCTAGGATCCTTCATTCAGGAGGGGCAGTTGTGCAGATGGAGGGCTCATCACCCGGGGGAGTGTCTCTCAGGATGGTCCTCCTGGCAGCCCTGGGCCTGTATCCGGCCCCTTGGAGTGCTCTGTCCAGCTCATGGAAGTCCTGAGGGTCCTCCTAGCTTGGCTGTGCCCGCTCTGGGGCTGCAGACTTCTCTGGGTTTTCCTGGAGCGGGGGGTTTCTGAGTGAGTACCTCAGAAAGGAAAGGGCCCTGATGCTGGGCTCTGTGCTTCAATCTGCCCATCCCTGAGCTCATGGGCACAGGTGGCATTTGGCCAGTTGTCCAAAGGATGTTATTTTGATCTGGCACTGGGCTTGGTTCTGAAGGGGAAGGTCGGAGGGCAGGCTGCCGTCTCCTGTCTCAGCTCGGTGTTCTGTTTTTGCCAGGTGTTTGACTCTTGTGGCCCCTGGGCTTGCTTGTGAGCCAGCCTGACACGGTCTGGTAGCTGTGCGCCCTATCATTAGCTGTGGCCGTTGGGCTGCTGGGGCGCTGGCCTCATGGGGCCTGGTTGTAGATGCTGTAATGCTTGGGGCCACACGGTGTGGGGGGGAGGCTCTGGCCCCCTTGTGCTCTTGTCCTGACTCAGATGTGGTTTCTGCCCCAGGTTCTCGGCTGGAGAACAGCCGCCAGTGTGGCCTGGTCTGTCCTGCTCTTGCCTGTCTGTACCACGGCCTTTGTTGTCTTCAGCAGCCTCAACCTTCTCCATCCTGTGCAGTGGATCTCAGGTGGGTGGGCATACAAGGGGCAGAGCAGCAGCTCGGCGACCCTTGGGTGGCCGTGGGGAATCGAGGGGGCTTTAGGTGATTCTCCCCTGCCTCCTGTTCTCAGCAGGTGCTGAAGAGGCTGTGACCTGGACTGTAGAGAGCCCTGGGTAGCCTGGAGTTTGGGGTGCAGGGGTTCTGCCTGGCTCTCCAGATGAGGTCATGTTGTCCCGCAGCTGGGGAGCCGCCTTCCCAGGTGGGGGAGAAGCCTGTGGGACTCCTGAGTGTGGCCCCGGGGCCCTGGCCAGTGCTTCGGCTCCAGGTTCTGGTCCCTGGGGCTGCGTTTGGGGGCGTGTGGTGGAGGCTCTTCAGACTTGCCTTGTGGGGACACCCCCGATCCTGTCCCACTCAGTGACTCTGCTGTTATTGTGCCCCTTTTTCCCTTCCATTTTTGGTCGTCAAGAGCGAAGGGAAAGTCAGTGAACAGCAGCTTTAAAGGCTTTCCTGGGTTTTTGAAGAAGGAGCTCTAGAGTTGTCCGATTTTCTTCTTTTCAAATACAGAGAATGTAAAACTCTCGCAAGGAGCATGTGCCATCCAAATGTGTTTCCCCTAAGCCTAGCTGGGGTGCCTGGCACTGTGCCCCCTCTCTCCTTCTGTCCTTGCAGGTGCCCTGGGAGGTGACCCCTGCTGGGGATGTTGTAGGGAGGCCTCCCTTGTGTGGGGGTGGGACAGATAGCTGGCTCTCACGTTCTGTGGCAGTTATCCCCTTTTACACACAAGGAGACAGAGTCAGAGATGATCTACCCACAGCCACAAGCCAGGAAGGCTCAGAGGCAGGTGCTCCCCCAAGCCCTACAGTGCCATGCCTCCTGTCACCATAAATGCCTAAAGATCAGAGAGGGTGAGAGAGAGAGCCCCTCACGGTTGGTTCCCCTGAATGTTGTCTAAAGCCTGGCCTACCTCACGTTGTTATGGCCCTTCCCGAAACACAGCCATGAAGAGGAGGAAGGGGCTCCCCTGGGAGGGAATGCAGCTCTGGTACAGCCTAGGGAAGAACCATAGGCAGTCTTGAAAATCTTTTCTTTTTCCTCATCCTTACAAAAAGGAAGCTGTCTGTGCTTTGCTCTGGAAGGTGGCGTCACTGCCTCTCATCTGAAGAGCATCAGGGCTTCTGGCCCAGCCCCTTCTGTGACCTGTGGCCTCTGGGGCTGGTTGTGTAGCTGAGGGAGTCAGGGAGCCCCGCTGGCCTGGGAGGAGGGGCTCACCCTCTCGTGCTGGCTGCTCCCTGGCCTCCCCCCCCTTCTCACCCGGCTTCCCAGCCAGCCCACATCCCTTCATTCCCAACGTGAGTCAGCTCAGTTTTCCCATACTGTTTCCTGCTTTTATAGCTCTTCTCTGCAGTTTTAATCCTGTTGGATTTGAATAACTTTGTCCCATGTTTCAGAAGTCTGTACTGTGAGATCATTCTTTTTTTGTAGGGAAATAAACCATAACTGCTTTACTTGGCTTAGAGAGCTTCTTGTTCCTCAGAGTTTAGTTCTGTGGCCTGAAAGCCGTGGTGAGGAATGGAGGGACGTGAGGCCTCACCCATTGAGTGATATCACTCTGGGTGTCTGTGCTCTGGGGGTGTGGGCTCTCCCCTCTCTGGCCGTCTTCCTTCAGCGCCATGACTCCCAGGTGCCTCCAGGATCTCATAGAAAGGCCTCTTCTTGACTATAAAGCCATCTATGCCCTGCCCCCATTCTCCTTTGCACCCTCCCCTTACACTTCTCCACGTTCTCTAATAGCTGCCATTAAATAGTCCTTCCTGTGCGTCGTGAGCTGTGCTCAGTATTCTGCAATGAGTATCTCATTTGATCCTTACAGCTCTGGGAGGTAGGTGCTAGATGGGGAAACTGAGGCAAGCAGGGTAAGTGACTTGCCCAGGGTCACACAGCTATTACGTGTTTGAGGCTGAATTTGAGCTTGGGTCTTTCTGACTCCAGGTTCAGTGCTGTATCCATTGGGCCACCCATTAGCCTTTCTGTTGCTGTTGTTCCTTATGCATGATGCTCCATCTCCTGCCTCTGGGTATTTGCATGGGCTGTCCACCATGCCTGGAAGTTCTCCCTCCTTATATCTGCCTTCTGCTTTGCTAGCTTCCTTGCGGTCTCTGCTGGGATGCAGGATGGCAGCTGGCCCTCTGGCCCTGGGCTGGCTGTGTGTGCTCCCATCCGGCCATGCCCAGGCATCGATCGGGTAGCACGGATATGGACAGGTGAGCCACGTGAGGTCGCTGCAGCTGCTACTGGAGGAACATCTGTGCCTTTCCATTGGGCGGCACAGTGCCCAAGGTGCCCGCCCCCAGCTCCCGGGCTGGGGCCAGTGACGCTCACAGATGCAGTGTCCTGAATTCTTCTCTTTCCCACTGTAGACGCTTTCCATGATCTGTGCGGGCCCTACGTCCTTGTCTACCTCCTGCTGCTCTCTGGGGTAGTCATCGTCATCAGTGTTTTCAACGTTGAGTTTTACACAGGTGAGTGTGGCCAGTATGTCTGGTTCCTGTGGATGTGTGCGTGTGTGTGCACGTGTGTGTGTGAGTGTGCATGTGGTGTATGCATGCGTGTGCATTTGCATGCAGTATGTGCATGTGTGTGCGGTGTGCATGTGGTATAAGCATGTGTGTGCATGTGGTGTGTGCATTGTGTGTGGTGTGCACCATGGGTCCATGCCCACAGACGTCATGTGGTCCAGAGTGCAGCGATTTTGAGTCTCCTGAGGGAGCCTTCCCTTCGGTCAGCAGTGCTCTGGTTGATTAGAATGGGGGGCTCAGAGGATGCTGTCCCAAGATTCCTTTTGAGCCAGGGTGCCGGGCTCCTTGTCAGGCTTTCCTTGGGGCCCAGTGCATTGCCTTGGGAAGGGTCTGGGGGCTTTCTTTTCCTCCTCTGACCTTCATGCTCTCTCTGCAGTGGCGCCGTCCATCCCCTGCTCCCGCCTGGCTCTTATTGGGAAGATTGTCCACCCCCAGCAGGTGATGCACTCTCTGGTACACTCAGCCATGGGCATGCTGATGGCATGGTGTGCTGCCGTGATGACCAAAGATCAGTACCATGTTCTGGCTGTGCCCTGCACAGACTCTGACAGGTAACAGTGGAGGTCACAGGGAGTGTCTCTGGACTCCCCAGGGAGGATGGCCTCTGTGGGCTGCTAAAGCCCTTGATAACTTGGGAGGTAGGACCATGGAGCCCGAGGCCCTGGGTCAGATCCTGGCTCTGCCACTGACTGCTGGTCCCTTCTTTGGGTCTCAGGCCCCTTGTTTGTGAGACGGGCATTGGATTAGATGCCTCTGGGTCCCTTCAGCTCTGGGTCTATGGTCCTAGAAAGTATGTAGAGCATAGTCAGTTGTGTCTTAGAAGAGGTTGAAGAGAGCTTTGATTGATGATCACAGAAAGGATGAGGAAGGCGCCGAGGACTAACTGAAACGTTCCTGAGAGGAACAGTCATAGGTGAGCTTGCGCTCGTCCCTCGGCCGCTGTTGTCTTCCTCGCCTCGGTCGGGGGTGAAGGAGCAGCGGCTCTGGGCCCCTGGGCTGTCATCCCTCAGGCTGTTGCTCTGCAGAGGGCAAGCAGGCAGTCTGGGCTCTCACCAGGGTTACTGGCAGGTCAGACCTGGTGGGCTTAGAGAGGGTTAGGAGTGAGTGCCCAGAGGCCAGAGGGGAGGGATGGGGCTCTCCAGACACTACTGCCCCTGGCCTTTCTCCAGCGGTGCTTAAAAGGTTTTTAAAACGTAGATAACTTTTGTTTGACGTTCTCTTCATTTCGGGATGTGGCCTTCCCCCGCCTAGTCAGTCTTCCCTTGTAACAAAGCTGCACAAAGATCCGTTTACAAAGCAGTTCAGCGCAACCCGCCAGTGACAGTGTATGTAGGGTTCCCCACCCATAGCCCTTCACCTCTGCAAGGAAGAGAGAGAGAGGTGGGCACGTTTTCTCAGCCCTTCTCTGCTGCCGGGCTTGGGCATCGTAGTGAACAACCTGGAGAACTTCTCTTGAATAGATATTGTTATGGTGGAAGCCCATGCACCTTCCTGGCATCTCAGACCACCGGAGCATTTCATTCTGATGCTGCGGTAGAAAGGCCAGAGTCCGGGGAATACAGAGACCGAAAGGAAGCAGTCATTGGCCTCTGTTCAGTGGGCCGTGGAGCAGAAGGCCCCTGAGCGTCGGCAGTGCCTTTGGTTTGTGGGCCTTTAGCTGTGAACGTGGCCATGGGGAGCCTCTCTTGGTGCCTCGTTTTCCTAATTTCCTTATCCTTCCAAGGAGCTTCATCTTGTGTTGAGGCTAAAGTAGGCCGGGTGCCGGTGACAGTGGAAGGGGTCTTCGATGTGGTTGGCTTGACTTGGAGCTCTCTAGTCTTTGTGAATAGAGTGAGGGGCCAGGGCCTCCCCTCAGGACACCCTTCCTGGCCTCTTAGCTGATGGGGCCACAGCGCTGCTCCGGCTTTCATGGCTTCTCAGCCCAGTTGTCTTATGTGATGGGCACACTAACAAGCCCAGTGAGAGCCCAGTGGAGATATGCTTGTCTCCATTTTATGCATGAGACAGCTGAAGCTGAGAGGAAGTGGAAAGAGCCCTCTGGAGGACACTTTCCCTCTCTGGTCCTGTCTCCTGGCTCACCTGGTGGTGTGGGGCTGGCTGGCCTTTGGGCCTTTGATTTGCTGGTCTCCTGCCTTGCGCCCTAGTTGTGGGCCCCCCTTTTCCCTCCCTGTGTGTTTCCTCGTGGCACGGAGGGGACTCTGGTTTCTTGGAGGCTTTGCTGTCTATGGGGGAGCAGCCCTGGGCAGGTTTCCAGCAAACATGGAGGCCTGTGAGCAGATTGTGTGTCTGACTGAGGGGACTAGGACTCGGGAGTGGCCTGAGGACTGCAATCCCTCTTGGAGCCCAGCTCCAGTTAGGGGGATGTGGCTGTGCAGCAGCTGCCGAGGATGGGCCACCTGTGCCAGACAGCCCAACAGGCAGCGGACGTTGCTCTAAGTGAGACGCTCCCCGGCCTTCCGTCTTTGTCGGTTCAGAGCCTCCAGAAATGCTTTATCCAGTTGTTTCAACTGGCGTTCAGGCCCCTGAAGTGCTAGGATGAGGGGGAAAGGGAGCCCCACGTGCGTTGTTCCCTGTGCCCTCTCACAACCACGGGGATGGCTGGGTTCTCAAAGTGACAGAAAGGAGGCTCCAGCTTGTTATGTGAGGCAGACCTGGTGCTAGCTCGGTGCTGGTCAGCCTCGACCATGGCCGGCTGTTGGCCTGTCTGCTCTTAGGATCAGAGTGATCCTGTAGATCAGAACTGGATTTCTTCTAAGAGTTTGAAGCCAGGCTGTCCTGGGCATCCCAGGCTTCACTCAAGATACTGCCCTGTGACTGCCCCAGAGCTGTGCCTGAGTGGGTGCTCCCTGGGCCCCCTTTCCCTTCTCGCCCATGCCCCAGGTCTCCTTCTGGGGGCTCCCCTTGAACTCCTGGGTGGGCCTCCCTCTGTCCTCCCTCACTCTACCTGCTTCTTTCAGCTTGGACAGCCCAGCAGCACGGGCCTGCTTGAATGAGCATCACCTCTTCCTCCTGCTGGCCGGAGCCTTCATGGGCTATAGCTACAGCCTCTTCTATTTTGTGAACAACATGAACTACTTGCCCTTCCCCATCATACAGGTGAGAAGGGGCTCAGCCCCCCGTGGCCCCTTTCCCCACTGCAGTGGCCTTGGCCCTAAGGTCAGTGCTGTAGATTTAGTGGGCAGAGCTTGGCTTGCTGCTGCGGCCAAGCGCCCTTGGGAAGGAGGCCTCCTCTGTGTCCTGGGCTTTTGTCCAGGAGCAGAGGCTGCTCTAGGTGTGTTGAAGATGAAGGAGGGGTGGAGGTGGGGCTTCCAGGATGGCCGCTGCAGCCAGGGGGCCCAGGCGGGCAGAGCTCATCCTGACTCATGACACCTGGTGGCCACACAGAGCCTTGTGCCTCGACCTTGCTTTTTAGAGCCTGTGGCTCTCTGAGAAGCTGGGGGTGGGGTGGGGGTGCGGGTGAGCTTTTGAGAAGGCTGGAACCGAAGGAACAACATCACGGGCAGCCTTGCCCAGGGTCACAAAGTGTGCTTGAATGTCTTTGAAACAGTGAACTTGATTTCAGACATTTCTGAAAAGCTGGGCCTGGGTCAGAGTCTCTTCAGATTCTCCATTCTAGTCTGTCCTCGAGGGAGCTTGCAGGCCCTGGCACTGCCTCCGAGGCCTTGGACAGCTCCCTGTCCTCATCTTTGCAGGGAGGGGCCTGGGCAGAGTGTCTCTGGGGACTCTTCCTACGCCAGCGGGTGATTCTCTGATGCTAGATAGTCTGTCCAGTCAGTTAGCAAAGCATTTATTAAGCGCCTACTGTGTGTAAGGCACGAGGGATAGAAAGGTGCAGGATGAGCCAGGCCTTGCCCTCCAGATGCTTCCATTCTGTGGGCACTCTCATCCCTTCATTGTAAAGTCTGGCAGGCAGGTCCCCCAGCTATGCATTTGCTTTAATGGCACGTCTCTTTTTTCCTGATGCTAAACTGAAACTTTCTGGGAGAAAAGTGAGCTCTTGGTGCACGTCTTTCCCTGCGTCACGAGCCGTCTTCTGAGCTGACTGGGTTCTCTCTGCTCTGCTCTGCTCCCCTGCCTCCCCCCTCTGGCATGTGGTGGCATGTGACCCCCCTCTCCCCAAGAGCTCTGACCAGCTTCTTGAGGAGAAGGGGCTGCTGCCCTCAGTCCTGGGTTTTCCTCCCTGGGTTTTCCATGGACTGTGGAAGGTTAGAACAGGCAGGCACTAGAGAGATCATCTGAATTTACAGCTGAGCAAACAGATTCTAAGGGACTGAGGGGCTCGTTATCCCAGCTGCCTTCCCTCGGTCTCCTCTCAGAATTTCTCATCTGAACAAGTGCTGCTCCCTGACTGGGAGTCTCTGGTCTCGGTAGACTTAGCATTCACTGACACTGGTAGGGAGGGGGCCTGAAAGTCTGCAGAGCCTCCCACAGCCCGTGGGGGCCAGGAGCAATATTTCCCTTCATTGCTGAGGCCCAGAGACAGGAAGGGGATAAAGCCACATTGTGGAGGAGTGGGCTGGCCAGGATTTGGTGCTGGAATGTTCCTGCCTCCATCCCCCTGGGTGCTGTCCTCCTGTGGTTCTCCCCTCCTGGGCTGTGAGCTCTTGGAGGACGGGTCCCACTCATCTCATCCATCCGTAGGCCCAGCCCCTACACACAGTAGGCACGCCTCAGGGGTTTGTCAGATTCATCGGCACATTCCCTCAGAGGGGCCACCTAGCTTGGGTTTGCCTGCCAAGGAACATGTGTATGAGCTGGGGACCTGATGACTGTCACTGTCTGACAGCCGTCGCTCCCCTCTCCCTGTGGGGTGGGTGCTGTCTGGATGCCCAGAAGAGGCCCTGGGGGGGCCTGGGGGTGGGGGTCAGTTGGCACACTCTCCCCACCGCTTCTTTTCTTCCTTCTGTCCAGCAATACAAGTTCCTGCGGTTCCGGAGAGCTCTGCCCCTGCTCCTCAGGCATAGCACCGTGGAATCCCTGTACCTTGTCAGAAACTTCTGTGGCCTCTACTATTTCTTGGGTAAGGATCTGTGACCATTCGTGAATGGTGCCTCCTCTCTCTATGTGACCTGGAAGGTCAAGACACCATTTCACCTCTTAGGCAAACATTTATTCCACATCTGCTATGGCAGGGCCAGGGCTTGTCATGTGGCTGGTACCCCTTTAGGACCCTGACTTGGTGTCCTAGATGAGTGATTGATGGTACAGTTGTGGTTCTGTGCCATCTTCTGGTACCAGATGCTTTTGATCCCACTCTTTCTGATCCTCATTACAACCCTGCAAGGTGGGGGAAGCGTCCATGGAGAACATCTCTCAGCTCTGCCCTCTCCATTTACGTGTGGAGATGTTAAGGCTCTTTGCCCAGGTCATACAGATAGGGGTGATGGAGGCCCAGGAGGGCCATGTTAACCCCTTCCCGATGCCCTGGGGCTGTCTGCATTGCGGAGAGGGAGGGCTGTTATTGAGGGCCTCTTCCTCCCTTCATGGGGCCGACAGAGGTCGGGTTTTGGCCCCGGCAGAGCTGTGGGACAGGTCCCTCATTTGTGATCTAGTACGTTGTCTTTAATGCTCACAAGGTGGTCATTCCTGGGAAGAGGTTGGGGCTTCAGCTCAGACAGAAGCAAGGGACACAGCTAGCAGTAGCAAGAAGGGTTGGGTTGGGGTCTGGAGCACTTGGGCTTGGATTCTCAATCTGTGATCGAGACCTAGGTGCCTTTGGGCAAGTCCCTGGACCCTCCTGGTCCTCAGGCGTGTCAGCTATAAATGGGGGTGGGGGATAGGTGCCCTTCAGGGTCCCTTTTATCCATGAGCCCCCAGGACCAGGCTCGTGCCTCTTCCATTCCAGTTTTCATTGCTGGACTGTCCTCTCTTCTTTGTCTTATCCCCAGCTCTGCTCTCAGCTTGTCCCTTGTTTGCCCTCCAGGCCCGCCCTTGCTCCCATTTGTACCTCCCTCTTCCCTGCCCTTATCTCACAGCCATTCAGAGGTGGTCTCACTTGAAGAGGGGTGACTGATGATGTAACTGAGGCACACAGACCCAGCCCATCGGTTTCTCCTCCCCTCTTGTCATCCTTGCTGTTGATCAAAGCTGACATCTGGAGAAAACGATGCCCCCTGAGAACAGGGTGCCTATGGACTGGAAGGCAGTTGTGATTTCTCTGCCATCACCAGGGATTTCTGTAGACCATCCAGCAATACCGGAGGTTCTCTCCATGCTAGGAGAGCCTTGCCGGTCAGCGTGGGCTCAGCATGTTTGTGCATCCTGCCCTGCCACTCATCTGGGAAAAATGATGACCCTGCTAGTAGGTGGGTGTGCCTGCCCAGCCTACTGCCCAGGTGCAGCTTGACTGGTGATACCCAATTCCTTGGGCAAGTGTCTTTGCCACGGTCACCCAGTAAGTGAGGGTAAAATTGCCTCTAACTCCTGGCCGCTCCCTGTCATCTAGACCCAGGGGCTCTCCCTGGTGGTGCCAGGTCAGGGCTTGGGCAATGCCAGTGGTGCCTCTTCTGTACTAAGAGAAGCAGGAGCTGCACCTGGGATTCCTCTGTGTCCTCCCTTATTTTAGCTCTTCAAGCAGGGAGAACTGGGTGGCTGAATCAAGGGGTATCTCAGGAGATCAGGCCACATGAGTGTATTTGTTTTGTTTTGTGACCAGTAGAGAGACCTTATTGTCTATAACTAAAATGCATGTCTCAGGCACCTTGTGATTTTTATTCTGTACAAGTAAGTCTGCAGGGACAGCTGGTATTTCCATCTCACAAGTTAGGGAACCAGGGCACAAGCCAGTCAGTCGAGCAGCATTTGTTAAGCTCCTTCTGTATGCCTGGGCATAGAGGTCAGCGGGGGGCTGGCCCGAGCCAGTGCCACTCTCTGCTGGGGCCCTCGTCATTGTCCCAGGTCGCTCTTAAAGGCTGCCATTCCCTACCTCGCCTCTGGAGTCAGCAGGGCAGGGTAGGGGCGCCGCTTGGTCCCTGAGCCACCTCTGCTCTTGGCTCCCTTTGCCCAGCATATTCGTGGCTGGTGCTTGTGAGCAGAGGGTAGCTTGGAGAGGTTGTGGCGGTACAGAGAGAGCCTCTCTCCAAAGAATGTGTCTTGGCAAATACCATCTTCCTGTTACACCCAGTTCTCCTCTTTAAAAGTCCAGAAGCCCTTGGAGAGGAATGGCACCTTCATGGGCCTCATTGTCCCCTCTCCCAGCCTGGAGATACCACGGAGGCTCTCCTGGGTTTCTCTTTCTAATGGATTCTAGAATTTCAAACCCCATCCTTCTTCAGACAGTCTTAGGTTTGCATTCCAGCATCTTGTGGCTTTGCCTCAGTTGGGCTGTCCAGGTTTACAGTTTGGTGTATTTCCCCCCCAGGCTATATCCCCAAAGCGTGGATCAGCACTGCAATGGACCTCCAGAAAGATGAGTGAGTGACCCTTCCCCTTCTCCCTCCTCCTCCTCTTCCCTGCCTCCTCCCTTCCCCTTTTTCTGTGCTGTGTGCAGGGCTGGGGATATTTGATGACACAAAGTTCTTGGCCTTCTAGGAGTTGGCATCTGGTCAGGAGAAGGGACAGAAACAGATCATAGAGTACATTGTGAGAGAAATGTAGGAGAGGAGATGGTTGGCAGGTTCCGTTAGCCTTCCTAGCCATGGAAATCCTGGGAAGGCTGCCTGGGGGCAGGCTCTGGGATGGGGCTTTAAAGGCTGGGGAGAAATTCAGCAGGTAGAAGGGGAGGGTGTTCCAGCAAAGGTGTGGAAGTGGGAAAACCTGGAGGTTGTGTTTCCAGAAAGACCCACGAGTAGAAGGTCATTGGAACCTCGCCTGTGTGTAGTGTGAGTAGTGTGTAGTGTGAGTAGTGTGAGAGTAGTGTGAGACAAGTGGAGACGGGCCCGAAGTTAAGAGGCGTTGTCACTTACTGAGATAGCAGGGAGCAATTGACAGGTTTTGAGTGTTACTGGATAATAGGGCTGGAAAGGACCTCAGGTCATCTTGTCTAGTGCCCTCATTTTCTGACCTCAGACGCTTACAAGCTGTGCGACCCCGAGCAAGTCACCTAACTGGTACCTGCCTTAGTTCCCTCATCTGTACAATGGGAATCATGACAGTACCCCCCTCCCGTGGTTTTTATGAGGATAATAAGGTCATATTTGTAAAGCCCTTAGCATAGTGGGTGCTATATAGACACTTGTTTCCTCCTTTCCAGAGCCATCTCTCTCTCTCTCTGCTTTGATCTTGCTGTTGGCAGTGGTCCAGACCCGGGTGGGATGGGGGGCACAAATCAAGATGGTGGCCTGGGGGAGCCTGGTAGACATTTCCACTTCCCAGCTGGCACACCTAGGGAGTACCAGACACATAGTGGGTGCGTAGGTATTCTGTGGGCAGTCACAGGGCAGCGGAAGGGAATCCAGAAATTCTCCAGTTCAAAATCTCCTTTATTTTTGTTATTTTAAAAAATATTTCCTTGACGCTCTTTTAGCTGTTTGTGCAGCTGTCACTCCCCAATGCTTCTGCATTTAGTTAGAGAATGGGCTCAGTGGCAGGCATCCTTCTGTCTCCTTGTGTTTGGTAAGAGTCTGTCTGGGAGGGGATTCCCCACTTTGGGCCCATCCATCTTGCCTTGGCTAGTGCATCTCCAGACAGCAGAGGTATCGGCACATTACTCAATGTTTGTAACCTCCTTCTTTGTTAGTCTGAATAACCAGCTGGAATATTTTTAAAAAGTGGAAAGATGCTCCTGAGCTTGCGGAAGAAGGCTCATGGATTCACTTGAGAATGGGAGCCAGGATTGGGCCTCAGAGTTTATTTGGAAGAGCAGACATGACATTCAGGAGCCTCCTAAGTAAACAGTTAGGAACGTCGGACACTTGAGGGCTCGGTCGAAGGTCGCCTGTGCTCCCTGGGCAGCCCTGGGGGCCTGGCAGGCCTGTGTCCGCCAGGAGCGCCTGAGAAGCCTCCTTCCCTGCCCGAGCCCAAGGGGCTGGCCCAGGTATGCTCCCCCCTCATGGGGCCGAGCCCTGGGCCCTGACTGCTGGGCTCTCTGCCACCTCTAGCAGAGACTAACCAGAGCCTTGTCTTTCATAGGAAGCAGCCTACCCTGGACAGTCTGGGTGGGCTCTTGGACCTCTCCCTGCTCTACCACGTCTGGCTGTGTGGGGTCTTCCTTCTGGTGACCTGGTACATCACCTGGGTGCTATTCAAGATCTATGCCACGGAGGTCAGTGTTGAGGGGCTACTGTGGAGGCTCTGTCCGCGGGCAGTTTTCAGGCCTCTGGACCGACCACTGATTTCCTGCGGGCTGGTTTTTGTGTTGAGTCTTAGCTGCCCAGAGCCCTGGAGACCCCAGGCTGGAGAGCACTGACTTGAGCTAAGTGCTGCCGTTTGTGCCACGCATCACCCTTGGCATGTGTCGAGTCGAGCGCTTGTGTGTGGTGCTTCCCTGTCGCTGTCCTCCTGCCAGCCCCACAGAGCTGGATCCATAGAGACATTTAAAACATTAATGATGCAGAGAGGTTAGATGTAAGGAAATGGGTGTTTGGGGCAGGGCAGGCTTGGACATTGAAATGAGGTGAGGGTTTCAGACAGAGGCCGGGGTGGTAACCGACCACTTGTCGTTTATGTTCCAGGTGGGATTTTTTTCTAGATGTTGGTTGGACTGGATGGCCTCCGAGGTGCCTTTTCACTAAAAAAGTACCCGTGTTCTGTAACCAGAGGTTACTGATGATATGCTAAGGTTGTTGTCCTTGCTACAGTGAATTTTTAAAAGGAGATTTTATAAGACGGAGGCATTAGGAAAAAATAAAAGCTTTTGTGGGAGTTGCCTAAGTAGGTGGCTCTGACCTTACTGGGGCCTTGATCTCCTCGGGATGAGGAACCTGCTCTGCTCTGGTCACATTTGCTCAAAGGTTTTCACATGATCTGGGGCATTACCGGATGTCTGGGTTTCCTGACATCAGTTACTGGACCTTAGTCTGGTGTCTGCACTCAAATGAGTGACTCATTTCTCATCTGTCTTCTCTGATTTCAGGCTCACGTCTTCCCTGTTCAGCCCATGTTTACAGGGGATTCGGAGGAATGCTTACCCAAAGTCTTAAATGGTAGCTCCCCCCTCATCATAAAGGTACACACTGCGGCCCAGCCCCCAACTCCTCGTTACCTGACCCCTTGGCCTCTCCCAGGGCCTCTCCCAGGATCTGACTGTGTCTGGTACTGCCTTAGCTTTTCCAGGGCGTGGGCTCACACCTCCCTTGGCTGATCGTTCTCTGCTGTGGATGTGGAGAGATTTCTCCAGCCTTCGTCTTTGGTTAGGGGCTAGCGTGCCTTCCTTGTTCTGTGTGTCTGCTCCCACAGCCCTCCTCCACGAGGCCTTCTAGGACTCCTCTGTGCCGACTCATAGTGTCAGGGAGATCAGGTTGGCCAGAGAAGGAATTCAAAGCCAGTGGCTCCGCGTCAGTGGTGTGGGGCTGAGACAGGGTTAGAACCCTGTCTCTCTGGTGTTCTTTCACTCTTCCCATTCTAGCCCCTGGTGGTAGCAGTCAGGGTGCGGTTCCTCTCTTCTTCCTGCACCCATGGCCTGGGCTGATATTCTGACGTGTTGTTCTCCCCTGCTGGCAGATGGCGAGGGCCTTGAAGGCAGGGGCTGTTGGACTGGCCTTTATTTATCTTTATGTTCCAGATGCCTCCAGCCTGACTTGTCATGTAGAGTAGACCCTTACTAAGGCCCTGTTCAGTTGGATAAATGTGAAGGGGATTTCTAAGGAAGAGTAACTTTGAGACACTTTAGAGAGAGATATTTTTAGATTCATTCAAGTGGTAGCATCTCAGCCCCCTGGTCAGTCACTGGGTAATGAGTAAAAAGTGTGACAATCCTTGGGGGAGGAGTTGGAGCCTGAGGTCTCTCGGTGGGTTTTCCCTGGTACAGATGGTGGTCCAGAGAACAAGTAGGATCTTCTGAGGAGGTTTCCACATGCAGACCCCCAGGGATCGGTCTGGGTTTTGTTCAGGCTTGCTTACATTAGAAATCTCAAACAGACCTGCTATGACTGTGAGAGGCTCATGGAGACCGATCCCCTCCCAGGGGGGTTCCCCTAAACTGACAGGTCTAGATGCCAGCTTGGGCTTGGGTACACCTCGGATGAGTGTGGTCACTGACTTTGCTGCCAGTGGGTGGGCATGTTGGCTGGTGACGAACAAACCAAGGGGGGCAGGTTTTGAAGCCACTTTCTGGTGAGTGAGACATATGACGAGTGAGTCCCTTTGGAGCTCCCGTGATTCCAGACTCTGCTTTGTGGGAGTGATTATTGGGGTTTCTAAACCCAGATTTTATGTATGTCACTGTTTGTCCTTTTGGTTACACCCTGGGAAGAAACAAAAAGACATCTGTGTCTAAGGCAGTGGTTCTCAACCTTCCTAATACCATGACCCTTTAATACTCATATGTGGATGTATCTGCATGTGGGCAGACCCGCCTGGAGATGGATAGAGAAGTGGTGTCTCGGTTCCTAAGACCATTGGAAATATGTGATTTCCAGTGGTCTTAGGCGAACCCTGTGACTCCTGTGAAAGGGTTATTTGATCCCCAAAGGAGTCGTGACCCACAGGTTGAGAACCACTGGTCTAAGGGAACAAGACACTGACATAGACAGCCATGGGACCCTGGGGTTCTAGACTCAGAGCTGGAAGGAAGCACAGGGCTGGCATGGCCCAGTGACTCGTCCAAAGCCCCCTGGCAGGCAGGGGGCACACACCTGATTTGGTGTGCCATTTCCCTGTTCCCAGGAGAGCTCACCATAGAATCTAGGCCTAGTTAATTTGCATTCGTTAGTGGGTAAAGGATCCTGGCTCTTAGTTTTTAGGGGCTTGATTCCACTGTGAGCAAGAGAAAAGGCCTCTTCTGGGTTTAAGGGTCTTTCTGGGTCCCTCATTTCCTAGGCACCACCATTTGTTCTCTGGGGGGCCCCCAGATACATTTGGGGGCACTTTATGTCACGTGGGCTTTCTGACCCTAACCAGTGTGTGTGTCTATGTGTGTCTGTCTGTCTACCTACCCCCAGTATCTGGCCCTGCAGGACCTCATGCTGCTGTCTCAATATTCTCCCTCCAGACGACAAGAAGTGTTCAGCCTCAGCCAGCCAGGTATTTCAGGGGCCCCAACACCCTTCTGGGGTGGGGGGAGGGGAAGAGAAGAGCTCCGCCCCTCTGCGCCTGCTCTGGCCACCGACTCCTTCCCTCCTGCCGGCCTTGGGACCTTGGCTGGGTCATGGCCACTTGGCCTCCACAGATTGTCTCCCCCTCTTTTAAGTCTTTATTACCTAAAGGGGAGGCTCTCGACAGATTTATTTGGAAGTGAAAGCAATGTAAACATGAAAGGTAGCACTAAAAATGACAGTGGGCAACAGCGATTCCCACGGCAAACTATAGGGGTCCATCTGACAAAAAGCCCAGCAGCCCTGAGGGCAGTGGGTGAGGCCTGCGAGATGTTTCACTGAAGTGACTAGCCCAAGGTCACCAGGGCTAGATTGAAGAGTAGAACTTGATGTCCAGTGCTTTATTTCCTTGATGTTCTCCTGTCCAGAAAAAAGGCAGCTTGCCTTTGAGCCTCCCAGGCAAACCCTGTGCAGGCTCTCCCCTGCGCATGCAGCCAGGGCCGGGCTGGGGGTGGCCGTCCCTGGCAAGGCCAAGGAGGGTGAGCTGGGTGCCCCTGCCAACCTTCCAGCCCTGCCTTGTCTGTCATTCTCTCCCTCTCAGTGTCTTAGCACTCAGGGGCGGGGGCAGACCGAGCTCCTAAACCTCCAGCATTTCAGGGAAACGGGTAGCCTAGGGAAGCTGCAATGGTTTGGAAGGAAACAAGGAAACATGGACTAAGCACTTCCCGTGTGCCAGGCACTGGGCTGTGTGATGGGGACACAGGTTCTGCCCTCAGGGAGCTTGTGTTCTAATGGGGGAGGGACCAGGCCTGGGGGCATGGTGGAGGAAGCTTGGAAGGGCCAGAACTGGAGCAGCTCCCTTGTTTCCTGACATGGTGAGAATTTGCATACAAGAAGACGTCTCTCTCTTTTTTCTTTTTGAGGGGGAAAGGCAGGCAATTGGGGTTAAGCAACTTGCCCAAGGTCACACGGCTAGTAAGTATTAAGTGTCTGAGGCTGGATTTGAACTCAGGTCCTCCTGACTCCAGGGCTGTTACTCTAAGCTGTGTGTGTGTGTGTGTGTGTGTGTGTGTGTGTGTGTGTGTATGTGTGTGTGATATTCCTGTGATGTGTGCTGTCTCCCGCCTTTTTTAGCCTAAATAACTGGGAGCCACTTGCCTGGGGGCAGGGTTTGTTGAAGAAAGAGCCTTTCTTTGCATGTCCAGTGTTATCTCTGCTGTCTCTGATTGACCAGCCTTGAGAGTAGGCAGCCTTCTTCTGTAGAGACTCCTGGGGTCTGGCTCTAGAGTTGGAAGAGGGACCCCAGGGCCCTTGGCCTAGGGAGGGGAAGAACCCCACCAAGGTCAGCCAGGGAGGAAGTGGTGGGTTTGAACAAAGTCTTTCCAAATGCACTGGTTTATCCTGTCACTTGGGGTAACCCCGTTTGATGCCAGGATGAAGCTTGGGCCAGAAGGCTGAGATTGTCCCTGGGAATTGCTTGGAAAGCAACCTCTCCTTTGACTCTGTAGGGAAAGGCCAGCCTGAGGAGGGTTATCCTGTGGAGCCCGTGTGCGTGCCGACCCCTCAGCTGTGCTCCCTTAACACTGAGGCCTGTTGTTTGGTGTTTAAGTGACATCAGTAAGGAAATGGAGCTGCTCTGGCATCCAGAGGTGATGAGAAGCAGAGAGACTTTCCTGAAGAGAGGGGGTTGATAAAGGAGCAGATGGTGTGCGTGAGTGGGGCAGGCCTGGCGTGAATAGCCCCTCATGTGGAAGTGGATGTGGAGAATGTTCCATCAGAAGGCTGGCCTGCCCCTTGTTAGACGGGGCTGCCTCTGAGGCCTTCGTTTCCAGCCTGTTAATCCAGCTGATGGCGTTGTCCTTGGTCTTCTTCATGGGCTTCAGATGTTAAAATGTCTGTGCCTACTGCACAGGGTTGGGTTTGGTTTTATGTTGTTTTTCAGGACTTTTTATGGTAAAATAGTAAGTTTTTTGCCTTTGGGTCCTTTTGGCCTGGGAGCTGGATTGAGGGTTAGGGAGGAAGATTTTGGAAAAAGAGATGACAGAATCAGGATCCCAGCAAGTCTCAGCAGGCTGGAGTGGTGGGCCACATCTAAGGAGTATGAATGTAAAGCCCTAGCCTGCTACAGCTAGTTAAGGGTTTTTTTAACCTAAGTGTGGAATGGAGGAGGTCTAGCCCTGTGTCATTGTGTATGGAAAGACCATGAATTGGGGGTTGTAGCCCTAGGAGCTAGCAGTGGGACTTGACAACCCTAAAAGTCTCTCCTGCAGCTGGGCTGAGCAGGGATGCCGCCAGGCCCCCTCTGCTGCTGTCAGGGCAGTTTGTGTCCAGTTGTGGGCACCACATTTGAGGGAAGACAGTGAAAAACCAGAGGCGTCCAGGGGAGGGCGGCCCAGAGCCAGACCCTGTAGGGATCCGTGGACAGACGTGGGAATGCTGAGCCTGAGCTGTCTCGGTGTGGTGGTGGGGAAGGCTGGATGTGAGCCGTGTCATGAACACAGCTCGGCCCCCGCGGGCAGAGCGCAGACAAGCAAAGGGGAAGGGGTTTGGGGGCCGGGGGCTCTTGTCTGGGCTTTGTACACAGGCTTCCAGGGGAGGTTCCTGCCTGAGACTGCCCCTGCTTTTGTCTGTTGTGTCGTGGTGGGTGTTGGCTGCGTCTTTGAGGCTGTTGTCTGTTCTCTAGGGGGGCACCCCCACAACTGGGTGGCCATATCTCGTGAGTGCTTGGCTCTGCTAAATGACTTGACTCAGAAACTCGTGATGTACCAAGAAGCTGCCGCCACCAATGGACGAGGGAAGCCCCAGCCTGGCCCCGTGGAGCCCAGAAAGCCCCCCGTGATGGAAGGTAAATCAGGGCAGCCTCCCCAGCCTTTGCTGTGGGCCTCGTGGGCTGCTTTGCTGTCTCAGGTGTGACTGTTAGCTCCATTTTATAGATGGAGAAACTGAGGTCTGGAGAGCTTCCCATAGGAAGGCAGATGTTCCTGGTGGTGAGGCTTGCTTTCTGGGATTGGACGAAGAGAGAGGCAGCCTGTGGGTTATACCGGTCCTCTGAGCTAACCAGCTGACGTGACACTGCAGTCACTGGAATTGGAGACTGGGAGACCAGGGCTGTGTCCCACCCCATCTTGTCCCCCCATTCCCACCTTTCCTTTTTTCTCTTCTTGTTTTTGGAGGCAGGAGGCTTGCCAGATTCATGTTCCCTGTGGTCCCTGTGTTGGGGAGAGTCCTGCAGCCTCTTGGGGTTCACATTCTTGTAGACATGTCCATTTTCTCCTTGTTCCAGTGTCCCTCTGCACAGGTTCCCCAGAGTCTCCCCAGGTTTCTGTGGATGTTTTCTGGGGCTTCTCCAGGCTCCGGTCTCTTACACTCGTGCACCATGACTGCTTCTGACGGCTCATTAATGGACAGCCAGGCCACGTTGGAGGGGGGCTTTGGAGAATGTGGGCGTGGGTCTCTGTGGGCCGCACGCTTCTTACGGGCAGAGGAATGCTCACTAATGCACACACGTGTTTGGTTTTGTTGCAGAAGAAATTGCCTTTCACACTCCCAAGGCCAGTCTGATGGCGAAGGCTTTGATGCCGTCGCTGGTGAAAGCATCCCTTTTTTCTTCCAAATTTGCTTCTCCCGATGCCCCTGCCCTGGTCGGCTCTCCTTTTGTTGACAATCTAGGAAACCGAATGGTGGGCTTAGGAGACTTCAAGTGCCCTGCGTATGAGGGCCCCCTGAGTCCCCAGCTGACGAGAAGAGGCCCCCGACTGTGGACTTCCCTTACAGGTGAGCACTGGTCAGCTTTCCTTCCTTGCATCTGGTGAGTGGCCACGTCAGGGTGTAGTGACTACGTGCTTACTCCAGGCCAGGTAGTGTGTGCAGCCCTGTGCTCCAGGGACAGACAAACAGGCCCTGCCCTCCAGGCTCTTCCCTTATAATGGGGGATGTGATAGAGCTGGCAGAGGCAAGGGGTGGTCGCCAGCATGGGGCAGCAGTGCAGCCTGGAGGACAACGAGAGGTCTAGGGAGAGGCCGCCCAGAGGGTCCCACTGGGCCGATTCCAGAGATGGAGGGAGGATCCTTCTTCCCAGTCCTAATTAGCACCTACGTTCTGTGTTCACATTTTTGTTACTCTAGAGCAAACTTAATGAAACCAACACCCACTCCCCCATCTCTCTATAGACCTGCAAGGCAGTGGGCCATGGAGCCTGTCGTCACCTCCCCTGGTTAGTTGTGGGGCCAGACATAAAGGCGGAGGCCCGCCCAGGAAGCTTTATTCGTGGTTGCGGAGTAAACAAGAGCAGGTAGGCTGGAGGGCTGTGGTGCACGCCCAGAGAGTGCCATGGTGCGTAGAAAATGCCGTGGTGTGCAGACAGTGCCAGGGTGTGTGCCCAGACAGTGCCATGGTGCGCAGACATGCTGCCATGCACAGAGAGCACTGGGACTCTCCAGGGGAGGGCTGCTCCTCCTTGGTGGCTGCAGGTCATGGGCAAGGCTGTGATCTGGGGATGGAAAGGGCTGACTGTGTGGCTTTGAAGACCATGGTCTCTCTTCCTCTTGGCGCCCTGGCCACAGGAGCCACCGTGCATCAACATAGTCCTGGGCAAGTTCGGCGGGTTCCTGGGGGGTAGGGCACCCCTCCTGCCTCCCGTTGGAGAGCTTTAGTCATCTGGGAGGGTGGGAGGTGAGATGTCTGAGGAGGCCACACAGATCAGGGGAGAGGGGAGGGACAGGAGGCTGGGATGTGCAGCCGTCTGTGTGCCCAGCACTGTGCTGGGCCCTCACGTGGGGATTTGTAGTCACGTGGGACGTCCTTCGTGGTGCCCAGACTTACAGAAGAAGGCATCGGCCTAAATAGCATGGGAAGGTACAGTGGAAAGCACTGACTCCGCAGTCCTGGGTTCGGATCCTGGCCCTGCCATGAAGTGCCTGTGTGGCCTTGGACAAAGCATGGCACTCCTGGGCCTCAGTGTCCTCTTCTGTGAAGTGAAGGGGTGGAACTGGTTGAGTGCTCAGAGCTCCCAGGGTTCTGGAGTTAAAGCCCCAGTGTGGGGAGAACGGGCGCCCGAGGTCAAGGGTGCCCCCAGGTCAAGGGCGACCAGGGCCTTTTGTGGCAGAGTACCATTCACATCACTTTCTGTCTTCCTGCCAAGGACTTGCCCCCAGTGTGTGTTTCTGGTCTCCGTGTCTGGCCGGTGTCTTAGCGGGGAGGGCGTGGCCCCTGGGTCCCCTGCATGTCACGTGGAGCCAGCTGGGCTGATGCGCCATGGTACCCCGTGGTGCCCCATGGTGTTGATGCTGCCTGCTCAGAGGTGGTGCCCTCTGGCCTGGCCCTTCATCCTCTCTTTCCCTGCCCAGGTGAAGAGTTTCCTGTCCAAGCGTGTGCTGATTGTGTACTTTTTCAGCAAGGTGAGGTGCCAACTCTGTGGGGGGGGGGGGAGCGGGAGCGGGGCAGAGCAAGCGGGGCCTGGACGTGGCTGCGGGGGCTCCATCTGTCCACTGTCTGTCATGGGAGGACTTGGCCTTGACAGGGCTGGCTGGGAGCTTTCTTTCCTTCCTGTTTTAATGACAATGTCATTTTAATTGGTTTCCTTTGCATTTTATGCATTTAAAAACATGTTTCTGCCAAAGGGTCCATGCCCTTTTCCAAACTGACTGCCTGGGGTGTCTGAAGAACTCTGGACTAGAGTCCAGAATGTCAGGTGTAGGAGGGCCAAGAGAACATTCAGGCAGGAACCTTGGTGTCAGAGAGACCCAGGAGTCATGGCATTCAAGGAGAGTGAAGCCCAGAGGCTGGGGCTGGTCGTGGTGTAGCTGAGCCAGCTTGGAGCCTGGCTCCCAGCACTGCCCTGCCTGCCTCTCCATCTGAGTCTGGAGCTTGCTGGGAGGGCAGGGATGAGGTTCCCTCTCCAGCCTCCCAAGGGGGCTTGAGTGGAGATGGGTGTTGCAGGCCCCTTGTGGTGCGTCCTGAGCTGTGGGGTGGTCCTGTATCCAGACGCCAGAGGAATCCTTTTGCAGATGGGAGATGCATCCCTGTGTCCTGTGCTCTGGCTGCTTTGTGTTAATTAATCCTTGATGAGCAGAACTGCTGCCTAGAATGTGGGGAGCCAGAAGGAGGGAGCTTGGCTTTCAGTGAGTTTTTAATGCAGCCTTGAGTTTTCCTTCCGTGGCTGCTTGTTAAATGCCAGGTTCGATGCCTGGCTTATTTCAGTGTGTGCCCTCCAGCTCCAGAGTTCTCAGGTTTGGTGGGATCTCAGGGCATGCGGTCTTACTCCCTATCAGGGGAGGGTCCAGGACTGAGCACTCAGTCAGTGGATTCATAGTTGAGCTGCTTAAAAATCTTTCCATACATCCACACCACTATTGGCAAACATTGATTGAGTGCCTACCTGGCTGGGTCTGGCTGGGTCTGGGGATAGTGGAGGGGGACTAGCCCTAGGTGGGTGTCTCAGGGAGGCCTCCACATGCAGAGGTGCCTGGTGTTCAGGTGGGAGAGCAGGGGAGCTTTTAGGGAAAAGATGGTGGTGAGGTTGAGTGGGCCAGGATGCTCCAGGCTTGAGACACAGGGACCTGGGTCCCACAGAGGGTGGCTGGCCAGGTCCAGGGAACTGGGCATGGAGTGTTCTTGATGCCTGGGATGGGGTGGGGGATGGGGGGGTGTGGTGCATAATGCCCAGAGCCAGTATAGGCCTGGCTCCTGCTCCAGGGCCTTTTTTAAAATTTAAAATGAATTTAATTTTATTTAAAAATGAAATGTGATTTTTTTTTTTAATTAACAAAAATCCATTTTTTTGCTCTCTAAGCCTGCCTCCCCTGTCTTCTGCCCCAGCCATCAGAAGCTAAACCCAGTGACAAGTGCATATAGTTGAGTCAGCTTGGGGAAGAAGGGGGCAGCAGGTTCCATCCTTTGGCTTCGACCCAGGGGTTGGGGAGGAGCAAAGGAGAGTACCTGGGAGTGCTGTAGAAGCGGCTCTGATCTGCATCCTTCCAAGCTGTTTGTGGGCCCTGGGGTGGTGCCACAGAGCACTGTCCCACAGTCAGGAAGACCCAGCCTCAGATACTCCCCAGCCAGGTGATCCTGGACAGATCACTTCACCTGTCTGCCTCAGTTTCCTCATCTGTAAAATGAGCTGGAAAAGGAAATGGCCAACACTACAGCGTCTGCCAGGAAAACACTTCAAAGGGGTCACAAAGGACATGATTGAAACAGCTGAACAAGGACAGCTTATTCTTGTAAATGTGCTTGCTTCATCCCGCGGCACCTCAGGATAACGGTGGCCAGCATTTACATGGTGCTCTGAGGTTAGCCAGGTATTTTCAAGTGTCATCTCATGCTTTCCTTGCCCCAGCCTCTGAAGCAGGTGCTGTTTCCCCCATTTTACAGGTGAGAGAACTGAGGTAGACAGGGCAAATGCCTTGGCCCAGGTCATACAACTGATAAGTTAACTGAAGCAGGATTTGAACCCAGCCTTCCTGACTCCAGGTCTGCCACTTTGTGTATTTGGCCACCCACCTGCCCCCCAAAATAAAAAACACCAGCCCTAAAGAGATCAAAGAAAGAAGTGGGCGCGCACGCACACACAGACACATACACAGACACACAGACACACACACCCACACACACACCCCAGCTCTATGCTGTGGAATATTACTGAGCCAGAAAGAATGGTGTAGGGAATGGTTTTGGAGAAACCGGGAAGATGGTCACAGTTCCAGAGGACCAGTGCTGAAACATGCTGCACACCTGGTTGAGATCATGTCATTTGGTTAAAGGGTTTTGTTTTTGTCTTTGGTGAGGGATTGAAGGGAGAGAAAATTGATTTTTATCAGAAAAAAGTTAATTTTTAAAAACAGCTGCTGAAACATTTTGTACCTGTGGGCCCTTTTCCTTCTTGGGGGTCGAGGCCTAGTGGTGGTCTCACTGCTGCTCCCTCTAATCGGGACACTCTGTGGCTGGGCAACTGTTTTCTAAAAACGTAAACGTATATAAAAATCCCTCATGGAATTTAACTTTTAAATCTCAAAGAGTTTTGGAGATGAGTGAGACTTTGGAAGCCCCCAGTTGAGACTTTTCATTTTCAGATGGAAGAGATGCCAAGATGGGAAAGGGCTTTGCCAAGGTCCCACAGCTGCAAGTTGGTTTCCGAAGTCCTGAGTGTTGCTCGTCACACTCAGGCGCCTGGTCTGGGCCATGGGTGGATGGGTGAGAGCGTGCCATCCGCCTGCTGCCACCTCCAAAGTGAACTTGTTTCTCCTTGTTTTTAGCATCCAGAGGCCTCTATCCAGGCAGTTTTTTCAGATGCTCAAATGCACATCTGGGCATTAGAAGGTAAAGTGTTCCTTTTTCTTTTTTTTTTTAAGTTTTAATGTATTTTTTTCAGTTATATGTAAAAACAGTTTTTAACCTTTGTTTTTTTACAGTTTTTGAGTTCCAAATTCTCTTCCAGTCTCTTTCCCCTTTCTCCCCATTCAGAAGGCAAGTGATTTGGCTGTACCTGTTCAGTCATACAAAACATATTTCCATATTAGTCATGTTGTGAAAGAAAACAAGACAAAAAACCCAAGAAAAATAAAATGCCATCAGTTTTTTCTCTGGTGGTGGTGGCATCTTTTGTCTTAGGGCAGGAGGTGAGGCATAGCGGAACGAGACTTTGTTAAACCTGTGGACCATCTGCCAGCTTGGGGATGTGGGAGACCCAAATGCTGCTGCCAAGTACTGGTCTTGGGCCAGGCCATTTCTCCCACTTCCTTCTATGAACAGTAGGAAGGTGTGGGGTACCCTGGTGTCTGAGAGCTGAGCCTGGAGCCTCTGTTCCTGTCCTCAGCCCCTGTGCTCAAGCAGAGGGCTCGGCGTACCTCGTGGGCCCCATCGGAGGAAATAACCATTTTCGTTCAGATTTCATTAGAACCTGTGGTTTGTTTGTCTTTCCTTGAGGTCTGTCCCACTTGGTAGCAGCCTCCTTTACCGAAGACAGGTTTGGAGTTGTCCAGACCACGCTCCCCACCATCCTGAGCACTCTGCTGATGCTGCAGGAGGTAAGAGCCACAGGCAGCTTTCTGCCTTAAGCGGTCAGAAGCTGTGCACCAAAGGTCACATTGGGAGGGGTCTTTTGGGGCATCGGAGAACGGCAGTGACCTCCTCATGGTCACCCAGTCACCCGGTGTGTCTGAACTTGGGCCTCTGGGCACCTTCTTGACCCTGCCCTTGAGAGCCCTCCCCTTGTTTACTCTTAGGACTCGTCTGGGGTGACTGGGCAGGGGAGGTCTGTGGCCCCTTTTGTCCATACAGCCTTTGTGCTGCCTGTCTGCATCTCTAACTGGGGAATGGTCTCCTGGTAACCTCTGCTGAGCCCCTGGCTGTGGGCTTAGGTGAGGAATGGAGATGGAGGCCGTCATTCTCTGAGGAGGGCAGGAATTATAGGCTGTAACTTAAAGTGACCTAAGTTAGAACAGTTCTTTAACTTCTCCTTTGTGGTTACCCATCACATTGGCATTCAGCCTCTTCTTGGCCCTATGCTCATTTCCCTGGGCAGCCTTTAGATAAGAGGCAGTGACCGCCTGTGTGCGCCACCTCCTTGTATCCTGACCTTGGGGATTGATGCCAGAAGGCAAACACCTGGGTACGTAGGACAGTGACCAGCCCCGGTGTGTCCTGGATGATGAGCCAAGCCGATGGAGAAGCTCTACGAGCCTGAGAATATGGTGCGGGACTGAGAGTTTACATCCCAGAAGGATGTGATCTCTTCTCTGGCCAAAGGCAGCCTCCCATTGTCCAGACTTCTCATCTGAATGCCTCAGATGCGCAGATGCAATCTGATCCTGTGAACTGGGCCTCAGTAACCAGTTGTAAGCCAGCCAACTTCCCCTTGTCTTTTAGGCAGTCGACAAACACTTCAAGCTGCCGCATGCGTCCAGCAGACCGCCCAGGCTCTCGGGAAGCCTTGTGGACACTTCTTATAAGACCCTGAGGTTTGCGCTCCGTGCATCCCTGAAAACTGCCATATACAGGATAACCACCACCTTTGGGGAACATCTCAAGTAAGTCTGTCTGGAATCCCTGTTCCCTTTCTTCAGGTGAGTGCCTTTAAGGTCTGGAGTCCATGCAGCCAGCTTGAGAATTATGGGGGTTGACAGCTAGTCATAGTGACCATCATGATTCTTTTATCAGTCAAGATAACCCTACTTGGAACTTGGAGTAAGGCTCCAGTATAAAGTCTAATCATCAGAATGGATGAAGCTGAACTTCTTAAACGTATGAAGGACAGCCGCTGCCTTGGAGCCTTTTTTCTCATGATTTAGGCCCAGGACCAACAAGTGTGGTTGGCTTGTTTAAGGAAGGCCATAGGAGGTGAGAAGCACCACATTAGAGGGCAAGAGAGTAGAGAAGTGTTGGGAGACCCCAGGAATGGGAGCTGCAGGCTGCAAAGGAAGGAACCCCCCAAACTGCTGAAGGTTTTCCTTTAAAATGCAAGAGAAAACTTGGCACTGAAGTGGCCTAACCGTTTGGGAAAAGCACTTTGAAAAGGTGTTTAATGCCATTGCTCACAGAGCGGGGCAGAGAATCCCATCTGTACAAGGTCCCAATGCTGTAGTGCTAAATCAAGCCCTCCTTGATGAATCCTGTTGGAAAGAAACAGCTAGAAAGAGACCCTTAAAGTGGGCCCTGGAGAGATTCCACCCTTCGTGGTGGGTTCTCTTGTGAGCCCT
Source organism: Pseudochirops corinnae (assembly GCA_028646515.1). Lineage (NCBI taxonomy): Eukaryota > Metazoa > Chordata > Mammalia > Diprotodontia > Pseudocheiridae > Pseudochirops > Pseudochirops corinnae. The sequence continues at coordinate 343,231,973 of CM053586.1, read as the reverse complement.
GCCTCGGTTCTGGCCAGTGAGATGGGTAGCAGGAGGCCTTGAGTGTGAGAAGCAGAGTGACTCAGACTCCCGAGGACCCTGGAAGGAGCTCTAGTGACCACTGTCCCACTCCCTTTTTTTATACATGCAGCTAGGTACAGAGAGAGGGGGGGACAGGCTGAAGGTCGGAAGGGAGAGTAGGCCTGGCCCACGTCTGCTGACTCCAAGGCTGCTGCTCTTCTGTGGTCTTGTGTTTTTTCCTTCAAAAAAAACAAGGAAGAGATAATAATGTTAAGAGCCAAAGCAAATCGTTAAGAATATGAAAATACTGAATTAATAAATAAACACAAGATCTATTTTTAAGACTAATAAAATTGACAAAATGTAAGCAAACTTAATCAGAAAAAGGAGAAAGAAAACACAGATGATCGGAATTAGAAACAACAAAATAGGTATCAGAGCAAAAAGAAGAGAGTCATGGCGGGGCGTCTCTGCTGGCATAAAGTCTACCCTCTTTTTTGCCTCTGTGGGTAGTTGTCCTTTGCTCAGACCTGGAGGTGCCAAGCTGAGGCTCACCCCCGGCCTCTGCCCAGCTTGTCCTTGATTCATGTGCTCTTTCACAAACACACACAGACACACACAGACACACAGACACACACACATCTGGGCTCATTTCCCTGGGGCAGTGAGGTGTCTCTCGGCCCTGCCGTGTGCCCAGGCATTAAGTCAAACAGCTGGTGGTTAGTGCCGAGCAGGACATTAATGCCTTTGTCTTTGGGACTCAGCCACAGGTTCAGGACCCTTTCTGGTTCAGACCTTCGGTGATCCCCTCTTCCCGTTCCGAGGGGCCTCTTCTCCACTCATTCTCCTTAAAGAGTCTGTGAGATGTGAAGAACCTTGCTCAGAGTCTCAGCCAGCCCAGGTGTGGACATCTCAGAGGCAAGGCTGACACTGTGGTCATGTTCATGCCAAGGCCAGCTCTCTGCCCACTGTGCACGTCTGAGACGTCATTTCATGAGGACCATTTAAAAAATTCATGTAGTCTTATCAGTAGGGAAGATTTTGGTAGAATGGGACATTGACTTGTGACAGTCATGCAGAAGAATAGGCCCAGGTGGATTTTTTTTGTGATAAAAATAGTACACTTGAACCCAGAAGTCCCCATTCGGGCCTATGTAGAAATGGAGCCTGCCCACCAAAGTCAGGTTTGGAAGTCATTCTCACCCTCTTGGTGGGACATAATCACCCCCATTTCCAGAACTCCTGGTGATCACCTGGGGAGATGGGCTGGGCCTGGGTCTTCATTTGTGTGGGAAGCCCCTGGTGAGGAAAGGCCTCGTTCAGTGCAGGCTGCCTTGCCTGGAGCACTCAGCAACCAGCAACACTGGGGGTGTGGAGGGGAGCCGTTTAACTGCTGCACTCCTCAGCCCAATAATATCGGAGAAAGATGCTAGAGAACAAAGAGGAGGGCAGAACGTCATTTGTAAACATCTAGGCAGGATGTCCAGAAAGTTCAAGGATGTCAACAAAGAGAGGTATTGGATTTATCAAGGTGTCAGTGTATAGAAGCCCATAAGCATCATTCAGACTTTCATGCTACCAGTTATACTGAGAAAACATGATGAGAAACTTGGTCAACAAAAAGCGTTAAGTATTTGGGAAATAAGTTAAATACAGGTGATATTTGTAAAAGCAAATATCAAATTATTGACAGGAAGAGAAGATAAGAGATAATTAGGACATTTACTGACCATGGATGGGTCAAATCAACCACGTGAAAAAAGAAACCCGAATCAGCGTATAGACTGGGTGTCAAACGGTCAGAATGCCAGAAGCGTTTGGTTTTTTTTGAGAAGCCGAGATGTATAAATTCTCTTCACAGTGAGCATGATTTATTTGTGGGTGAGGCAGCTTGGTGTAGGGGAAAGAACGTGAGACTGGAAATTACGATCCTGTAGTTCTAATCTTGTACCTGCCACTGACTCCCTGTGACCTTGGAAAAGTGGTGGGGGCCGGAAGCAGACATTTATTAAGGGCTTGCTCTGTGCCAGGCACTGTGTTAGAGCTTGGCAATGATCCCATGTGATCTTGGATCTGTGACTTGCCCCTCTCTGGGCTTCAGGGGGCTGCTCCTTTATCCCTGAGTAGGTAATTTTGTGAGTTGATATGACTGAAAAAACCAATTATTTCTGGTGACCAGCCTTCTTATGCTAGACCTCTTTCTCAGGAATTATTGAGGTTGGTCCTTGGTTGTGGCCAAGATCATAAAGGTCCTTAAAATCTCTATAATAAAATAAAAAGATAGTTTCTCCTCCCCCCCTTCCTTCTTTTGTGTGCCCTCCCCTCAGCCGGAGGTCCCCACTCCCTGAGTCCCCTGCCAGTGAGGACAGTAGTCCTTCCTTACTAGGAAGGAGGTGCCTTGTGCCAAGATGTTCTCAGTCTCCTTTTGGCTCCCACACTTGAGAGGCCTTCATGAGAGTGTGAGTGTCCAGCTAGTGAAGAGGATACAGAGAAGGACCTGGCACAGGCCCCTGCCTCCAAGGACTGTAGCTCTAGTTGAGAGACAAAAGCTGTAAGTGTGAGACAGATTAGGGAACCGCAAAGTCTCCTGAATACCAAGATCAAAGGGCACAGACAAAAAGATTGTCTAATAAGCTAAAAAAAAAAATGACCAGGAAAGACGGTCTGCCCCTTGCACAGCTCAGTGTCGATGAGTGAAGAGGGGATGGTTGTGAGGCCTCACTTTTCTGGGGTGCAGCAAGAACAGGTCCAGAAAGGCCCAGAGAGGTGCTGCCAAGTGTTTGTGCCAGCCCTTCTGGAGGGCAGAGAGAGGCCTCCCTCAGGACCAAGTCCACTGCTGCTTTAGGCATGGGTGTAACACATGTGGGTCCCAGTGGACCTCACCCACTGCAGATCCAAGTTGTAAATCTGAGGGAAGTTGGAGGGAGTCCTCCAAAGAACCACAGACAGACATTGTAAGAGTGTAGGCTATTCAGTGGAGAGAGGGGCCGAGGGCATCTCACGCCTGTGCTGATGGGTCACTGGTACCCCTCCCCCTCTAGCCCTTGCTTCAAAGAAGAGAAGCGGCCAGTGCAGCCCAGATCTCATAGGAGGGAAGTGACTTGTGTGAGGTTACATGGCTTTTGGTAGCAGAGCCAGGATTAGAACCCAGGGCTCTGAGCTTCTTCAGGAAGCTTTCTTCTGGTGTTCCCTGTTCAGTGCTGTGAACCTTCCTTATGTAAGGTGACAGGGACATGCCCAGTCCACGTATCAGTTCTGAGTAAAATAGTAAGGCATTTTACTCCTTAAAGGGGTTGGCTTCCATTATCTGGACTCAGATGGTGGAATCTCAGGGAGGTCGGGCCTCCCTGAGGAGATGGTGAGGAGCTGGAGAGGCCTTTGCAGGTGTTCTCACTGCGGGGCTTCACCCTCAATAGCTGGTGGCCCCTGGCCTGTTGCTTGGGCTTATCGATTGCAGCACAAGGTGACTGCTCCACAGATGAGGAAGATGAGGCCCCACGTGGGGGTGGGGTTTGCCCAGGGTAAACGGTTGTGGTGGAACTGGGTCTGAAGCCGTCTTGCCTCTGCTTTCAGAACCTCAGGGACCAAAACATTTCCTGCTGGGTTTTGTTTTTCCTGAGAAGCTAAAAAAGGGCCCTTCACAGTGAGTGTCCAGGTAGATTTGCCTTATTATTAGTATGCTGATAAGATTTGGGGAAGAATGAAAAAACTCCAAAATTAGCCATCCTTGGGTTCAAAGGGAAACACTGAGCTGTTACCTTTGAAAACGCTTCCTGTGGCCATTGTATTCTCACCAAACGGTTTGGTTTAAGGGATCTTACATGAAAGGCAATCCAGAAAACCCACAGCTCTGAGATAATTCAGGGGGCTGGTTCAAATCATAAAATCCAGAAAAGTCGCTGCCAGGCCTGGAACTCGGCGTCCGAAGCAGGTTCTGCAGGGTGGACGCCCCTTCCGGCAAGTGCTCTTCCTCATGTGGGTTGGCTGGGATGCGCGGTTCCTCCTGCCTGCCCCGAGATCTCAGAGGAGGGCCTCAGACGTTTTCTCCTGAGGGACGGACCTTGAAAAGATGGCAGGGCCTGCTTAATTGTTGTGAGCATTGTTGGCTTCATGTTGTGTGGTTCACGTAAAATGAGCTTATGCTTTGAATTTGTGTTTCATTCAGCGCGGTGCAGGCATCTGCTGAGCATCAGAAAAGACTTCAGCAGTTCTTGGAGTTCAAAGAGTAGCTAAGTAATAGAGACTGTGTTCATTACGCTGCCGGTACTGCTGCACATGGGACAGTGAATGCTCAGCATTCTTGGATCAGAAGAAAATGGACTAATTAGATGCTTCCTTTGTCCTCGTGGTTGCTTTGAAAACTATACTTTAATGGGAGAAATCATGGAAAGAAATTCTCAGCTGAATAACAGAAAACTGCTTTTTTGTACTGATCACTTTTTTTCTGGCTGGGGAGGGGGATAATAAAGTCTTTATTCCTTTCCGTGAGCATCCCTGACAGTGAACCCTCGGAAAGTCTGAGCTCTTCCCTTTGAGGAAGTGGGCTGTGGGTCTCCGAAGGTCACAGTGAGGAGGTGGCAGGTGGGTGGAGACAGACCAAGAACATCGGCAGGCAGGTTGTGTTTTTCTTTATGGGGAGAGATCAGATTCGTGTGATTGTCCAAAAGAGCCTTCTCCCCTCACAGATGTCAACTACATTCAGGAATGTGGGAAATTTCACCTCTTCAGTTACAAGATTAAGCATAAACATTCATTGTATGAAAAACAATTGACCAAAATCTGTGAATTCAACTTAGTGATTTGCTGGTAAATAAGCAGCGAATGAGTATTTGTGTTCCTGACTCTGACTGAATTTGCTTTCTTTATCCAAAGTGGAACATGATACAATTGTAAGGTTTTTAAAAAAAGAGGAACATTTTGCAAAGGAAAAACATGGGCACCTTTTTCCTGGGGTATTTTTGGGAGCTGATTTTCATTGTCAGGCTGCTTTGCAAAACTCTCTAACCTTAGAGAAGGAGCTGCCTCTGCTGTGCCAAGAAACAGTGTGCCCCTGGTCTGTGGGTTGGGGGCCCTTTACAGCTGCCGGGCAGCGTCAGGGGACGAAGGCTGGGAATCTCAGTGGCTTTGGAAGAGGCTGCATCCCACGGTTCCTGGGTCTCTCATCTCTGACTTGGCCCCTGCCCCCAGCTTGGAGCTCAGCATCCTGCACAGCATGTCCACTTCCCTGCTGTCGATCACTGTAAGATGGGCCACTTCAGCCCTGGGCCCCAGGGCTCTCTTCAGCCAGCACATACCAAAACACTAGGTTAAGTGAATCCTGCTGGCCTTTCAGGTTTCCCCTCTTTGTGAGCAAGGCCCCAAGTTTCAGCCTGTCAGGCTCTCTCACTGCTTTCTCTGTTGAATTCCTAATGTGGGCTACATCTTTTTTTTTTTTAAATGTGAAAGTTGAGTTTTGAATATCATCACCTCTTTGCTTAGACCCAAACAAATACTCCAGCTTGCCAAAAAAACAATGGTTAGATTGTGTCTCACAGTCCAGGGAGCTGGAAGTATCAAGCGTCTTAGATTCCATTCCTGGTGAGCAGCGTTACAGGTGATGGGGTCATCTTACGCCTCTCAGGCTCCTGTTAAATAGGAATAACGCTATTTAACCTCTTGCTGTTCCGCAGCTGAATATGTGACGATTTAAGCTTTGAAATCATTGGGTTAAAGTTGCTGACCAAGTACAGAATGTTGCCATTTGCCAGATGCTCTGGGTAAAGGCATTTATTTGAACTCTAACGCAGCGATCCCTGCCTGGGTCCTCAGCTCACTCTCTTTGAAAAGGCACGCTGACGACCAAGGCACAAATCTTTTGGCTATTGGGAAGCCTCCACCTCTCACCAAACAGGTGTCGTGCTGAAGAATTGGGATTGGGGCTCTTCCCAGCTGTGATTCCTAGGAGTCTCCACACCAGCTCTCGACCCCTGGGGCAAGTGGAAAGACTCTCCTAGCTATGGACAAGAGGAGTTGGGTGGCGGCTGTTTTTAATAGGGTGCATTCCATGCCCTTCCAGCCTTAGGCTGCTCAGTGTCCCCTAGCATCTCCTGTTAGGTTAGCCACTGCTGCATCATCCAGTGGCCTTTTCCAGAGCATCCCCCTTCTCTGCTCACCTGTCTGGAGGCTGCTGAAGTCAGCACGGGCAGTGTTGGCAGAGGAGTGGGGAGCCTCGGCTGGGAGCTGAGCTCATCGGCTGGCCAGGCCTGGACACGGATCTGCACCTCTACAGAGGCGCTTTCTTGATTCTTATTTTTGTGTATCTTATATTTATCGCTCTTGAAAGTTTTTTTTTTAAACTTTTGTATGCCAAGTGGCCCAAGGTTGGAAAACAAATAAATCGGTAATTTTAAATAGTGTGTTAATTGAAGTATATGGAGCTAAAAGGGCATATTCCTTACCGTCTATCCCTTTGTTAAGTGGGGAAGCAGCATGATGGCCAGGGGTTCCCACTGGCAGGGGAATGCTTCATCATCTTGTGTCACAGACCTCCTTGACAGCCAGTGTGGCAGAACCTTTGGTCCCCATCTCTGAATCCTGTTCTTAAATGCTTGAGATAAAATTCATAGAATAACAAGGGAAATCAGCTCTACCCAAGGACCCCTTGAAATCCATCCATGGATCCCGGGTTAAGAATCCCAGCCACAGTGGGAATTGCATCAGCTTATAAGTCAAGAGAATCCTGGGCCTCTGGCCAGCGGGTTGTGTGTCCTGGCTCTGACTTGTACCAGTAGGGTGATATTGGGCAAGTCCACGTCTGTGGAATGGGGGACAGTGCTCCCCCAAGGTCAGAAAGAAGCCCTTGTCCGAATGAAAGCCCCCTGCCGAGGGGAGCTTTGACCCTCACCTCTGTCTGCCTGGGCAGCTTCTCTCCCTTTTAGCCCTGGATGGTTTTCTTGCCCAAGGTGGAGAGAGCCTGTTACTCCTAGTTCTTTCTGGTCAGTGGCAGAAGCACTTTGAGAAGGCCCAAGCTCTTGGGATCTTTATTACCTTGGTTTTTATTCTTAACTGGACCAATCTGGCTGGGTAATAATCTGGGTTCAATTGTCACGTTAATCAGCCTGCATTCTCCAAGTCTCCCTCTATATATAGACTGGAACATTCTTCTGGGCTGAACTGAGCATGAGGTGCTGAAAGCTGCCTCCTCTCCTCCGCTCCCCTCACCCCCAGATCCATTTTCTTGCCAAATAGTATTTGTAAATAGATCATTCTCCCCCAGGATACACTACTTGCTATGTTCCTGTCGATTTAAGAGCCACCTCCCTTTGGAACGACCGTCCAGTCGCTTGGTCAGCCTGAAGCAGGGAAGTTTCGCAGGTTGTGTGTCTTGGGACCTGGCTCTGCTTGCAGCGAGATCACTGTCCCTCCCTGGGGTGTCTGCTGTAAGATCTGGGTTTGCCATTGGCCTTGAGGCTCCGTCGGGCTCCAAGGCTGCCCAGGGGCTCCCAGTGAGAGGGGAGAGAGTGGGGACACACGGTGACCCTTCCTGAAAATTCTGCAAGCCCGGGAATTTTTCCTGCCTGCTACTGTGATTATAAGTGTGTGAGCTGTTGGGAAACGTCCTTTCTGGCTCTCCACGTGGTTTTTGTCTGTGTGCGCGTGCGTGTTTACATGTATTACACGCACATGGTGGGGGGGAGGGGGTGGTCCAGAACTGTGATCTCTCGAGCAGCAGGAACTCCATTAGATTCTTAAGTTCCTCCATCCTAAGCCCAGCCATAGTCCCTGACGCAAAGTAGGCACTTAATGCCGGTTTGTTGACTTGACTCTCAGTATGGAGCTCCATCCATGGATGCAGCTTAGCAACCCACTCACCTATAACTTTTATAGAACTTGCAAAAGCTGCTGTGTAGCCGGCGGCCATAAACAAGGATTTCTTATTAAACATCGGCTGAGTCAGTTGACAGGCAAGGAGGATCCAGACACAAAGACATGGGCCCTGCCCTGAGGGAGCTTAGACTCTTGGTCTGTGTCAGAGGCGTAGAGAGCCCTGGGCTTTAGGCCAGCCCTCCGCCTGCAGCCCCTTTTCATCTGTATCAGTAAACCTTCCACGAGTGCAGACTGCAACCTTCTGTTCCTTTGAGAATCACTGGGGTCCCAAAACATGACCTGGTGACCAACTGTGGCGTAAGGGGCCCCTCTGCACTTCAGCCGCTAGAATGCTGGGGAAGTAATAATTGATCAAATGCTTGGACTCCCATCTGCATGCACATACACCCTATTCCCGTGTCCATCCAGGAGCGGGCAAAGCCCTTGAGGGTGAAGACCGACCCGGGAGGCTTTTAAGTGCAGGCAGCCGATGAGTGTGTCCAGTGTGTGATGGTTCTGAAAGATGCTGTTGAATAACACTGGCTATTGGAACTCAGTAAAGACCTGCTTTCCACAGCGCCAGAGCAAGTAACTACCACTGTCTTGCTGGGACCAGGCAGTGGGTACCTGAAATGGAGAAAGGGAGCAGCACTGAGGTTAGTGACTCCTTGTCTTACGCCTCAAGGTGGGTAGGTGGGCGAATGGGCCACAGTAGTAGTGGACAGTGCTACCTTCATGGGATCCCAGATTCCATACCGCTGGATGGGATGCTGAAGCCATTGAGTCCAAATGAGGAAACTGAGAGCTAAGGAGGGACAGTGGAAGGACCTCAGAGGTCATCTGCTCCAGCCTCTCTACTTGAACATGAATCCTGAGGGTGGCTTCCCTGGGGAGGTGCCAGCTCTGCTGTGGAGCCCCAGTTATGTGGCCTGGGAATCAGGAGGGGCTACATTCAAATCCTGCCTCCCAACTTGCTTTGTAACCCTGGATAATGTCTGCTTGACTCAGTTTCCCCAAATGGGGACAATAGGAACACCTATTTCCCAGGACTGTGAGGATGAAACGAGGTAGCCTGCATGAAGCGACGTGCCAGACTTAGAAATGCCATACAGAAATGATACTTGTTGCTTTTATTAGCAACCTGTTATTCCACAGATGAGACCTGTGTAATGCCCTGTGGAGAGCCCAGGATCTGGCTGCAGTCAGAATACCTGGGCTTGCCTTCTTCTCCCAGAGACCCGTGTGACCTTGGGCCCTCTGAACCCGCCTTCCCCTCCCAGGTGAGGGGGGCTGTTGAAGCCGATGCCCACCATGGCCTCCTCTGGCTGGCAGTCGGTCTGGTGATCTGGGCTTCCCTGCCCATGGCAAGCTTTGCTGCTGGGATCGGGACCTTCTCTGCTTTTGTCGCCCTCCTGCTTTTGTGGGATCCTCCCTCTGGAAAATGTGAGGCTTCTATGGAAGACTGACCTTTAATAGGCCCCTCGCGTTGTTTTTCTCTTGTAACATTTGTGTGCGATTATGACATTTTAAAAATAGGACAGTATGGGATTTAAAATAATTTTCTGGACGGATGAGCAAATGGAAAGGCAGCTTTTAATTTTGCTAACGGCCCAATTACATGGCAGTAACCCCAGTGCGCCCCAGAGGGTCCCTCCCCTGCAACGGAATGGGGCACCTGGTTTGGGTTGCCGGGGCCAGGCTTGGGGACCTTGCAGGCCTCAGGAGCCCTGGCCCAGGGTGATGCCATGCTCTCTGACGGCCAGCAGGGGTCACCACCTCAAAGTTGTTGGAAGAAGAAAACCTCTGTCTGGTCCCAGCCTCCCACAGCCCAGCAGGTTTGTGCCAGAAGGGACTGGTGGAGAAAGTCTCCAAATTGGGGTCCTGGGAGGGAAATTGGAGCATGCTGGGAGGCTGCGACACAAGGCCATCAGCAGCACGGCCAGTGGTGGCCACTGTGGAGGGCAGGCAAAATGTCCCTCTGTGTTCTAGTCTGTTACAGAACCAGTGAAATCACAGGAATGATGAGGATGACACAGGCAGCCAGGTGGTGCTGGGAACAAAGCCCTGCCCCTGGAGTCCGGAAGCCTTGAGTTCAAATCCTGCCTCAGATACTTCCTATTTTGTCTGACCCTGGGCAAGCCAGGGTCTCAGCCTCAGTTTCTCCATCTGTAAAATGGGGCTAATAACACCTACCTCCCGGGGCGGTTGCAAGGGTCACAATATCAGACGAGATAACGTTTGTAAAGCATTTCATGAGCCTTCAAGCGCTGGCTTTTGTCATTAACAAAGAACGTGGGATCTGGGGGAATGTCAGCAGGGAAGCATCTTAGCACAAAAAAGCGTCAGAGCTGGAAGGAACGTCAGAGCTTTGAGGGCCCTTAGAAGTCAAGTCAGTGAACACTGATGAAGCACCCACATTTGAGCTTGGTCCAGTCCTGAGCTCTGGAGACACAAAGAAAGGCAAAACTGCCCTTTCCCTTTGAGGAGCTCACCATCCACGAACACAGTGACAACACTGGCGTGTGTAAGAGTAGGAAGGCAGCTTAGAAATCCTCCAGGCGCCCCTTCCTCATCTCACAAAGGAGGGAAAATAACTTGTTCAAAGCCACTAGTCAGTGGTGGTCCTGGGACTGGGACCCTCTAATCTCCAGGGCCCAGTTCTGTGCTCTTTTCATTGCTGTGTTCTTTAGGGGGGTAAACTTTGCTTTTGTTTCTTATTTTTTTGGGGGGGTATCCATCCATCTCTCAAACTTCTCCTGGATTCAAAGGAGCTTAAAAAATTTTTTTTATTCTAGTTTTAAAATTAATTGCAGAGAATTTCCCATAAAAAAGTAGTGATTTATGAGAGGACAGCTGTGCTCATCACCAGATAACAATTGGTCAGTTTGACCCTCCTGTTCTCACTCAGGAGGTCATGGAAGAACAGGAAGAAAGGGCTTAGCGTTTTGGGGCCACCTCAAGAGGACATTCAGTTCTTGGACCTTAAAAAAAAACCTGAAACTGCCCATTTTTCTTGCTTTCAGAATTTTAGTGGCTTCCCCTGCACCCCTCCATGATCACCTTCAGGAGGTTCCATCTCAATCCTTTCTAAAAACTTGGTAGAGAAATGAGAGTAAGCTAGACTCAGAGCATTGCAGAGTGGGAAGGGCTGATAGAGGTATCAGGCTCCCCTCCTACCTGAAGCATGAATCCCATTTACTGCTGTAAGGGGGTATAGTTGATTCCATTTTGGGGACAGCTGTCATGGTTTGGAAGTTCATCCTTACTTAGTAAGCTAAATCCTGTGCACAGCTTCCCCTTCGGCCTCTAGTTTTGCACTTTGGGGAGGCTGGGTCATTTTTGTGAGATTGGTCATTTAGTAAGAGCACAAGGGCTTGGCTGGGCACTGGATACCACTAAGGATGGGCCGTGTGGACAATGCTTACATTGCTAATTAGCAATGGTTTAGCCTGTGGTAAGATGAGGGTGGGGAATGTTACAAGAATCAACCAGTCGAATGGCAAGGATTTAAGTGCCTACTGTGTGTAGTCCCCCAAGACTGCGGCAACAGAGGAGAAAACTGCCTCTGGGCAGGTGAGAACCGTACAGGATTGGCAGTTGGGAGGTCTGGGTGGTCACTGAGTTTGGACTAGACCCCAGAGCAGCAAAGCATTATCTGTGACCTTGGGCAAGACACTTTTAAACTCCCTTGAATCTCGGTTTCTTCCCCTGTAAAATGGAGATAATCGTGCTTGAAATTCCCTACTCTCCAGGTTCTGTTTGGATGTATTGTGAGTTTCTGGTGAGGGACTGCTAGGGGATTTGTAGAGAGATTCCATTAGATGGCGAGCTCCTTGAAGGCAGGAACTGTCTTTTGTCTCTTTCTTTTTTTTTTGTATCTCGGGTGCATATCGCAGGGGCTGGCGCATAGTAGGCAATTTATACGTGCTTGCTGACAGAGAAGGAATCCTTCAGTGACTTGAATCATCAGCCCTCACTTTCGTTCATCTATACATAGATTTTCTTTCATTTCTTGTCGTTGGGTCATGCCTGACTCTCCATGACCCCATTTGGGGTTTTCTTGGCAGAGATGTTGGAGTGACTTACCATGTCCTTCTCCAGCGCATTTTGCAGATGAGGAAACTGAGGCAAACAGGGTGAAGTGACTTGCCCAGGGTCACACTGCTAGCAAGTGTTGCAGGCCAGATTTGAATTGAGGAAGATGAGTCTTCCTGATTCCAAGCCCAGGGCTCTGTGCACTATGGTACCCCCTTTGTTCAAATGAAGGTTGTCTCTGTGTTCCCTGAGGGCAGTCAGTCAGTGGGACAAGCTAATGGACAGGGCAGGGACTCTTATTTACTACGTTGGGTCCCCAATCTCAAGAACAGTGCCTGGGCACAGAGTAGGTCTTTAATAAGCTGATTGGTCCACTGTACCTGTGTTTTTATCCTCATTGCTTGGCACAGAGCAGGAGCTCGATGAAGGCCCTTATTGCCTAGTTATGTGGAACCCCAGACATCCTCCCTATCTGAACTCCAAATAGCTCCCTTGTAGGATCTCACGTGAAAAGAGATGTTAGTGTTCACCTAGGTCAACCAGCTGGTTTCACAACTGCCAGGGAGGGGAACTTACCTAAGTAAGTGACAGAGCTGAGACTTTACATCAGCCCCTCAAACTATGGATTCTATGAAGTGAGAGAGACCTTCGAGGCCAGCTAATCCAAACCTCTCATTTACCATGGAGGTATTAACAGAGTCCCAGGGATGTTGTCCAAGGTCACTCAGGAGAGCACTGACCTGGACTCATGCTCCAGGTGCCCAGGCTTGCGCTCTTTCTGACAGTCTCCTGGGCCTCCTTTTAAATCAAGCCCCTAGACAAAGATGGCGTTGGAAGGAGGGGAGGTTGGCAAGCCTGGGCTCGTTGATACCCTCTAGGGCATCCAGGCTTCAGGCAGAGCTGGGACTAGATGCCCCCCATCCCTTCCAATTGGGAGAGGCTCTGATTCTTGGGTTCTGTTAAATCTTGAGAATAGCTTTTAAACACACACACATCCAGTGACCGGGAAACACATGTATGTTTTCTCCCTTGGGTTTTTATAAAAGCGCAGTTAAGTTTACAGGCAGGGTTCCAGTAACCAGTATGCTCCCTCTCAGTTCCTTTTATGCATCAAATCTTAACCCGGGCTTCAGCAGGCAGCCTGCTGTGAATTTTATATTAAACCTGATTCCATTTTTGTATACCCTAAATAAACCATGACCACAAGTGGCTGAGGACTCAAAAACCAGTCTCTAAAAGAACACCTGGGATGGGATGTACTGATTGGGATATGGGCCCCCAAATCTGGCTTGTGTAAAACCCGAATGGGCTCTATAATTGGGGGTGTTTGTCTGCATATAAAGTTGATTTTTAAATTTTCAAATAAACCTTTTGGAGTGGGGCCTCTCCAGGGGCTGTGGCCTTCATCACCAATGCAGTTTTTAGTTTGGGAAATTTTCTAAACGATGCTTCTTCTTGGGAATCAACAGCGGAAAGGTTATGAGCCTTCTCAGGCTGAGTCTTGGCTCTTCAGCCTCCTAGCTTTGGGACCTTGGGACAGTGTGTTGGCCTCTGAACCTTTCCATTTCCTTACCTGTAAACTGACGGGCAGTCAAACTCAAAGTATGCAGGAACGGGCTGGGTTAAGGCCGAAACTAGAGAGGGGCCTTTGGTGGGCCCGTGGAGTTGGGGACGCAAAAGCCTACAGAATAACCCCGACCTCTCTTCAGGTTCCCAGAGTTCTTGGCTCTTACAGGGCTGGGGAAGGAAGCTGGGAGGAACCATCTGTGGGTTTTGGGTTTTTTTTTTTTGCTTCCTCTAGAACCATTTCAGCTCCAATAGGGCAGCATTTAACCTTTTTGGGGGGATACAAATCACATTGCATCGCCTCCTCTCATCCCTCACGTTTTTTTCCCACTCGGGACAACACATTTTGGAATCCCAGCTCAGTTCCGTATTGTCTGGGTCGCCTTGGGCAGCCCCTTCTTTCTGGACCTCAGTTTCTTTCTCTGGAATGTGAAAGGCTTAGACTAGATATCTGGTCTCTCCATCCTCCCAGCTTTTGAGTTCTATGTTCAAAGCCCTATTTTGATCCTCAATCGAAGAATGTTCTGAAGGCAGCCTTGGAGGAGAGGTGGCCTTCCAAGGATAGCTGGGGGCTAGTGAAAAAAGATGGAGAGAAAGGCCTTGGGGCTGGTGGGAGAGAGAAGAGATGGAGGGCCTACTTCCCAGTTTAGGGGAGTTCTGGACCAAACGGACATCCATGGAGGGCCTGAACCAGATTAAAGTGTCTGGTTAATACTTAGCAAATAGAGATGTGAGAGAACGGAGTAGTGTGGATGCCTGGTTTTCTAAGTCAAGAGGCCATCTGTGGGGATCTTGCTTCTATGACACCATGGGTGTGAGGGGCTCGAGGAGGAGAAAGTGATTCTGCAGAGGCACGTGGGCACCTGCTTTGCACCTTCCACTGAAGTAGGCCTTGGGGCACAGAGGTTAACTGATTTTTGCCCATGGCAAGAAATTCTGCCTAAGGCAGAATTTGAACTCGGGGCTTCCTGACCCCAGATCCACGGGAGCTCTGGCTCGTTTATGCATCAGTTTTCTGATTGTATTAATGACCTCCCTTGTCACGATTTTCCGGAGAGCAGGAGCCTTTACCCTTGCTTTGTCCTGGTAGCCCCACAGCCCAGATAGCACCAGATGCATAGTGGGCGCTAAGTAAGGATTTGACCAGTCAGGCCTGGACTCAGATGACCAAAGATCTTCCTCCAGGCCAAGGCATTGCAGGCCTCACACTCAAACCTAGTGCCCTCCGAATCTGAATCCCGCGTCATTTCCCACGGTCCAGCCAGCCCCTCCTGGGTTCAGTCCTGGGGCCGTGAGATCTGAGCCGGGTGTTTCATTGGTCCGAAGGTCCTCGAACACCTTCCATCACTCCCGCACTAGCCCCGGGGCCGTCGGGAGGAAGGCGCTGGGATGGCGGGCGGGAACAGCCCCCACTCACTCGCCCCTCGATGGCTTCGTAGCGTGGGCACCCCTCCCCGTCGAGTCCAGGTTATTTCCAGCGCCTTCGCGGGGAACTGGAAGGAGGAGGAGGGGGTCTTGTAGCCAGGAGGCACTGCAGGGATCCCCGGGGGTGGGAAGCGCTTGGAGCCTGAGTTCGAATGCTGGTGCTACTTGGGTGACCCAAAGCAAATCACTCGTCGCCTGGCTGGGCTCCTTCCGGCTGAGTCACTCGAGCCTTGGTCCGGAGGGGTGTGTGTATGTTGGGGAGGCGGGGGTCAGAGTCCCCAGGCCCTGCCCCGGAGCAGGCTCCACAGCTGCCGGACAGGGTCTCCGACACGCCGCTCTCCCCGCCCCCGAGGCAGGGCAGGCCCCTCCCCGCGCGGGGATTGGCCCAGGGTCCCTGCCGGGCTCGGGAGCCCCGCCCCCTGTCCCGCAGCTCTGGCTTGGGGCTCGGGCGCCCCGGCGCTCTGCTGGCTTGGGGGCCGCGGCAACACTCGGGCTGCGTCTAGCCGGGAAGGCGGGCCGGGCTCGGGAAGGCAAGGCAAGGCAAGGGCGGACGAGAGCCAGGCCAGGACGAGCCAAGCCGGCAGCTCTCCTATGCGCCCCGAAGGTCGGCTTGCGGGGGAGCACCTGGCCAGGGCTCCGGGTAGCCCGCGAGGTGAGGAGTGGAAGCCGGGCGCCAGGGGTGGGGGGCTCCTGGGTCGTGTCGCTGCCGCGGTGGGACTAACAGACCGACGGCCGGGGCCCCCTCGGTGCGGGTAAGCGGCTGGAAGCGGCCGAGTCGGGGTGGGGAATGTTACAATGTGAAACAATGTAGCGGGAGGACGCTTAGCGGCGGCCTTAGCGCCCAGCCGCCTCTTGTAACAGCGGGGGAAACTGAGGCTCGGAGATGGCGAGGGAGACCCTCTTAAGCAGTGGGGACCCGGGGCCCCTGACTCGCAGCAGCCCCGCCGTGGGACCCGGGATCTAGCCCCTCACTTCGGCTTCGAGCGCCCCTCCCCCTTGGGGATTGTTTATTTCTCTCCACGCCAGCGGTGCCCGACCGGTGGGTGGGGGCTCGGGTTCGAGACCTGGATCTGACCCATGACCTCTGGCACGTAGCGTAAACCCCCCTTCTCCGGCCCCCAATTAGAAGATTGGACTGGACCGTTTGTGACCGCTCTGCTCTCTGCAGACCCTTCCCCTGAGCTTAGTGCGTCCGGGTAGCTGGCGCCCCGGGGGAGGGGATCTGAGCAGGTGGGCTCCCCCAGAGGCCTCGTGTAACGCCCTCGCGGGGCTCTTGTCCGTCCCGCAGGAGGAGCCCCGGCGTGACCCCGTGTGCGCGCCCCCCACGCGCGGACCATGCACTGCGAGGTAGCCGAGCCGCAGAAGCCGGGCGCTCCTTTCTACGAGGTGCTCGTGGCCAAGCGGCCCCGGGCCGGCGGGCCCGGAGGCGGCGGCAGCCCCGCGGGGGCGCCCAAGGAGCTGGTCCCTGGCCCCGGCCATGGGCGAGCGGCCGCCGCGGCCGCCACCGCCTTCCTGCACTCTCCGATGGCCTTCAAGATCACGCTGAGCGCCGGAGGGGCGGGGGGCGACGGGCCAGAGCAGCTGCCCCCGCAGCCGGCCCGGGGCCCGCGCGACGTAGGACTGCCCCTGCTGGAGCAGCTGCTCCCCAAGGGCCCAGGGCCGCAGCCCGCCCAACCCAGAAGCCCCAAGGACTTCTTCCCGCAGAAGCCGCAGCCGCCAGGGACCAAAGGTGAGTGAGAGCGCCCGATGCCCATCCCCTCCTCTGAGCGAGCCCTCAGCATCGGGCACGACCGGCTGGCGGCCCTGGGGCGCCCGACAACTTTCCCCAAAGTTCCCCGGCTTTGTGGTCGGGGACTCCCGTGCTGGGGCAGCCAGTAGGGCAGAACAGATTGGGAGGCGAGACTGGCTGGCTGCCCCCTCCCCAAATCTGTATTCCTGGTTGGTACCAGAGGGACCTGCGTGTTTGGGGTGGGGTATGAAGCCATGTCTAGCCTAGGAAGGGTCTAAATCTGCCCAAGATAGCAGCTTGTAGGAGTGGTGTGGCTGGATATGTCAGAAACCCTACAGAGGAGTTCACTGGCCTCAGTCTTTCCAAAGTCAGGGCTTGTGTTGTGGGGGGCAGCCTTTGGGCGCCCCCACCCCCCACTCCCATCACTCCTAGTTACTAGCGAAGGCCTTGATTTATTTCACCAGAAAAGGTGGCTGAGGCTGTGAATGTTGGGAGTGCTTCGGGACAGGGACTTGTGAGGAAGTGTCTAAGTTGGCCCTGATCTTGGGAAAGGGGCTTTGCATATAGAAGGCTAGTGTCACGGAATAAGGGGCCTGGCAGCGTCTGCCTGATAGAGGCCCACATTAGACTTGTCACGCTTGTGTTCACGTTGGACTTTTTGTTGTGTGTGCACACACAGAGGCAGGTGGTAGGTGTGTTTGGGGGAGGCTGCCCCAGGGAGGTTGTTGAGGGTGGTGGCGGCTTTTCTCCTCCATCCGTGTTCCCCAGGGCTGTCTCAGCCAGGCCCTCTCCCTCTTCTCCCTCCCAGGCTTCCCAAAGGCTGAGCTGTGATGAAATGGTGTCCAGTGGTGGGAGGCCCCCCAGCCCAGAGCCATCCAGGGTGTTAGGGACTCCCTGTGCCCATCCGGAGCCTAATTAGAGCCTATGGGGGAGGGGGGGGCTGTGGACATGCTCTTCTCATCAGAGTTAATTATTATTGAGCAGAAATTTAGAAGGTTTCACACTTGGCCATAAATTAACCAGAGACTCTTGGCTGCTCTTTGAGCAGGGGATTTTGGGGGGAAAATACAGGGCTGTGTGTTTGGACAGTTCAGCAGCCCCGTTGTTGTAGCAACCAGCTTTTGGGAACTCTCTGT
Organism: Pseudochirops corinnae; assembly: GCA_028646515.1. Taxonomy (NCBI): domain Eukaryota; kingdom Metazoa; phylum Chordata; class Mammalia; order Diprotodontia; family Pseudocheiridae; genus Pseudochirops; species Pseudochirops corinnae. The sequence goes on along the minus strand of CM053586.1, from coordinate 343,214,237 downwards.
TTGGAGAGATGACACATCCCATTTCCAGGTAATTCCTCAGGAAGAGCAAGAAGACTGTGTGCCTAGGGCCAGTGGGGCCCAGAGCGTGGCCCACTCAGAAGTGGCCCACGGCCCTCCAGGCCCCTTTCCTCAAGTACCAGCTGAATGCCCGGCTCTGGGGGTTTTGAGTAAAAGATTGAGAAAGGTGGGGGGGCACGGTTTAAGCAAATAACACTGCCCCACACCCCATACCACCCACACAGACACACATACACACCACACATACACCCCACAGACACAGACACACCCCACAGACACACGCACCACACCGACACACCAACACGCAGACACAACAGACACACACACACACACCACAGACACACACACCACACCAACACACCACACACATACCCCACAGACACAGACACACCCCACAGACACACTCCACAGGCACACACCACACCGACACACCAACACAGACACAGGCACACCACAGACAGACAGACACCCCCCCCACTCCATAGGCACACACACCACACACACACACACACACACACACACACACACACACATACAGACACCCCCCCACACCCCATAGACACAGACACACCACACACACACACACACACACAGAGACCACAGACACACACACACACACCACACTGACACACCGACACATACACATCCTGACACACACCCACACACCCACACACCCACACACCCACACCCACACACACACCCCTCTGGCCTCTGCTGCTATTATCATTGTTACCTCCATGGGTTTTCCTTCCACTGACAGGCTGTGCTTATCCAGTTTCCTTTTGGTCCCTGCTGGTGGCAAACACTTTCTCCAAAGTGACTCACTGGGCTAAGGAGTTTAGAGTCTTAGCTGAGAGGAGGCCTTCCATGCCACCTCACTCCATCCTCCTCACCCCCCAAGTCATCTTCTAGAGAAATCCTTATTTGTCAACAAGAGTTGTTCAGACAGTATATTCATAGGATTGGAGGATTTGAAGTTGAAGGAACCTTAAAACTCTGAGCAGAGATTGTCAAAGCTGGGAAGGAGCTCAGAACAGAGGATGTCAGGGCTGGGAAGGAGCTCAGAACAGGGGATGTCAGGGCTGGGAAGGAGCTCAGAACGGGGGTTCTTCATTGTTTTTCATAGACTTCTTTGGCCTTTTGGTAAACCTGAGGGACTGTTTTTCAGAATGGTGTTTATAAATAAATAAAATAAAACACATAAGATTTTAAAGGAAATCAATTATATTGAAATACAAGTATCAAAAAATTATTTTTAAACTAAGTTCTGGGGCGTCTTGTTAGGATTCTCCACCATTGAACATAGATTGTCAGAGCTGGGAGGTGCCTGAGAACCTCAGAGATGAGTGGAACCCAGGAGCACTAGGTGTCAGAGCTGGAGGGAGTCTTAGGAATCAGGGAGCTCAACCCCCTCACTGTACTTTGGAGGAAGCTGAGGCCTAGCGGCAGTGACTTGGCCCAGACAGCACTCACCAGCAGCAGAAAGCAGATCCAGGTTCTTACTCTGTGTCCAAATCAATCCACTTGTCTCTAGTACGTGTTGAACCAGACTCTGTGGGGCAGTTTGTAGGCCAAGCAAGGCCTTTCCTGGTCTCTGCCACTGCTGTGTTCCCAGACTTTGTTTTGGTTCTAGGCTGGTGTTGGAAAGCCCCTGGGTTTGTGCCCCAGGCAGAAATCTTATGAAACAGGATTTTACTCGAGGAAGAATTTGTTAGGGACAAGAGCACTGGATTGGGAGGTCACAGGCCTGGATATGAAGGCCCGGCTCTGCCACTGACTCCTTTGGAAGATGTGACTTCCCCTTTTGGAGTCCCGATTTCCTGGCTGGAGCCCTTAGGATTCAGCAGTCTCTGAATTTCCCCATGGAGCTAGGAATAAAGAAGGAAAAGCCCTTGCTTTTAAAGCCCTGCCTGTCTCCCTCCTCCTTCTGTGATGACAGGAGACCATCCTCTTCCAGATAAGGAAGGGGGGAAGAGAGTGAGGACCCAGGTGTCCAGAGGTCCGGGCCTGGCCTTTGCACTGCAGAGAGCAGCCTCTCTTTCCAGGGCTCTGGAGCCTCCCAGCTGCCTTAGAGATGACCACCCATGTGTCCCAGCTTGTACTTAGTAATTTCCATGTTGTCTCTTCCACGTGACCATCAGCTCGATAAGGGCAGTGACTGTTTTTGTCTTTCTCTGTATTCCCATCGATGCTTCTTACCTGCCTATGTGACCTCAGGTAGAGCAAGAGGCTTATCTCTCAGGGTCTCAGGCCCCTCCCAGCCCTGACATCCCCTGTTCTGACGCTCCTCCCAGCTCTGACATCCCCTGTTCTGTGGCCCCTCCTAGCTCTGACATCCCCTGTTCTGAGGCCCCTCCAAGCTCTGACATCCCCTGTTCTGAGGCCCCTCCTAACTCTGACATCCCCTGTTCTAAGGGCCCTCCCAGCTCTGACATCTCCTGTTCTCAGGACCCTCCCAACTCTGACATTCCTTTTCTAAAGACCCTCCCAGCTCTGACACCCTGTTCTAAGGACCCTCCCAGCTATGACATTCTGTATTCTGAGTTCTCCTGTGGTTCTGACATTAGGGCCCTTATAACTCTACCATTCCTTGATATATGCTCACTGGGGTTAGAATGGAGAGAAGGTGAATCCTTTTAAAATAAGAAAGCTGGGAGAACTTGGGCTGGAATATTGGCAGCTGCAGAACATCAGGATGAATCCTGAACACGTTATTCCTTGGTCTGGGGTCAGATTACAGACGATCAGCCTTCTGCCTGAGATTCGGCCCGATAGGGGGCTGGATGAAGGGCCTTGGCGATGGAGTGGAGAGTGTGTCTGTAAACATCGTGGTCAGATGTGGTTTCCAATTTGGGGCAGCAAGAGCCAGGAAAACTGCAGTGATGGCATCCTGTTAACACTAATAACGTTTAATGTTGACAGTAAGCTGTTTCTTGGTTCCATTTTTCTGGAGGCCCCGTGGGTCAGCAGGGAGAGCCCCAGAGGGAGAGCTGGGGGTCTTGGTCCAGTTCTGCCCTCTTCTTATACGGCTATTATTGTTTCCGTGTTCTCTTTCCCACTAGAATAGAACCTCCTTGAGAGCAGGGACTGTTTTTCTTTCTCTTTTTTGTCTTTTTTGGCTGTTGCTGGTGCATCAGAGTCAGAAAGATCTGAATTCACCTGTGGTCTTGGACACTTGTTAGCTGTGTGACCCTGGGCAAGTCACTTGGCAGCCAAATGGGAATAAGACTAGCATCTACCTTGAGGGGTAATTGTGAGATACTGTTTTTAAAAGTGCTTGGTGTATGGTAGGGGCTCAGTCATGCTTGTCTCCTTTCTTCATTCCTGAGTTTCTCCCGGGCTTAGCATGGTGCCTGACCCTTGGTCATCACTTACTCAGTTGTCTCTTGATTGGTGGGTTGTATGAATTTGGGCAAGTGATTTCTCCAGGAAGTGCCTCAGGTTCCCCTTGTAATACCAGTGTGTTGGACCAGACAACCATCTCTGAGAGTCTGTGGGACAAGAATGTTCTGTCCTCTAAATTCTGGGTCTCAGGTCCTTTTCTGCCCTTACGTCCAGTGGTCTCTGCCGATATGTGTTGGGAGAGATTTGGTTCGGTCTTGTTCTTTCCCTGATCTATGCCCTACTTTGATGGGGGAATGGCTGAGGAGAGAGAAGAAGGAGGAGCCCCTGGCTGGGTATGGGTAGAGCTTTCCATTCTCCCCTATCCCCTGCAGTTTACAGATGGGGAAACTGAGGCTTAGAGCTAGATTAGTTTGAGCAGTAAAAGTGTCCCTGAGGAGAATGGAGGGGTGTCAGGAGGTCACCCTCAGTTTCTTACTCTGTGAGATGAGGAACTTGAGCTAGATGTTCCTCAAGGGCCTTTCCAGCTCTGACATTCTATGGTTTGAGGATCTCTGTTCTAAGCTCCTTCCCAGCTCTGACAGTCTGTGTTCTAAGGTTTCTCTCAGCCCTGACTTTCTGTATTCTAAGGCCCCTCCAAGCTCTGACATCCCCTGTTCTAAGCTCCTTCCCAGCTCTGACATCCCCTGTTCTAAGCTCTCTCCCAGCTTTGACATTCCCTGTTCCAAGGATCTCTTCAGCTTTACATTCGGTGTTCCATTGGAAGATCATAAATGTAAAACATTCTCTCAGGCAATTCTTTCCCTCTCAAAAACACTTGAATGAGTTAAATCAGCGAGCATTCGTTCAGAATCTCCCATGTGCCAGGAACTGGGCTAAACCTTGAAATGCAGTGGTGCTGGGGCTGTGTGTGCCAGTGGCTTAGTTGGGGTGACCCCGCAGGACCGTTCACAGCTCCACCTGGCTAACTGTTTCCTCCCCCATTAAAAAGCTTAATATTCTTTTGTTTGAGTCAGCAAAGTTCTGTTTTCTCTCCTTGTCCCTTCCCTCTTCCCCCATCCCCAGTGAAGGAAAAAAGGGAAGCTAATCCCCTTGTAACAAACATGCAGAGACAAACAAGCCACATTCTGGTGTACACCATGCCCCCTGACAGACGTCTTGTTGTGCACTGAGACCCTGGGCTCTTCATCGGGAGGTGGGTGGCCTCTTCCCTGATGAGCCCCCTGGAATGGTGTCTAGTCCTTGTTGTGATCAGTGGTTTTCTTCACAGCATTTCTGCTGTCGTACAAGGGTTCCTCAGGTTTTGCTCACTTCACTCCGTATACGTCTGTATAGATCTTCCTAGACTTCTCTGAAACATTTCCTTTCATCATTTCTTACCGCACAATTGCATCCATAGACCACAATTTATTCAGCTCCCCGAGTGGTGGGCGCCTCCTCCCCCCTTAGTTTTTGGCCCTTTACTTCCACAAAAGAGCTGCTATGAATACTTTCCCCATACACTCCTTCCTCCCTTGGATTGCTTTGGGGTCCCTCTGTTCTTTCATGCCCTCCATCCCCTACTTCTGTTCCTTGTCATTTTCATCAGGGGGGACAGAGTAGCCATTCACATTTCCATAGCCGGCCCTGTGGTTTGTACAAGAGTTATTTCTATGACAGTCTCACAGCTAAAGATCAGGGCTGGACCTCTGACTATCAGAATTCACTGTATTCTCCCTTAGATAGCTTCCTGGCGTCTCCATGAGAGAAAGGACATTTTTCTTATCCTGTGATAGCGGGAAAATTTTTATTTCACTGTTGTTTCTTTTTTCAGGCACGGGTGACAGCTCCAGGTCCCTTGTGCGTGTCTTACTGTAGAATTACATTTTAAATATGGTGCTGTTTCATCTCATGTCTGATAGAGAATGGCTTCCTCCATCACTGTGAGTGTACACGGGCTCACACACGTACACACACCCACACACTCGCACCCGCACACCCTTGGCCTACCCAGCTTCATGGGCCTGCAGGCTTATTTTCACTTGGCTTTCTGGGCCCCTCACCAGGCTGACCTCAGTGAATCATTGGGAGGGGAAAGGGGTTCCCATATTCATTGTTTGCAGGGTGCCTAATTATTCTCATTTTCCTTGATTGGGTCTGTGAATTTTGGCCTGATGTTATAGGCAGATTTTTCCATCCTTTTTTGGTTAGGATATTTTTAAAAAGGAGAAAAGAGGTTATTTGGAAGTGGCCTGGGTGTTTTGTCTGCTGCCGACTGTAAATCTCATACGAGGGGAGTCATTTTCCCCACTTGTTGGGCTTTGCTAGGGAAGGCGGCCTCTGGGGCAGAGGCAAGAAGGCTTGGATGCAGCCCATGGCCCTGCTCCGGTCTACAGAGACAGGTTCAAATCTGCTCTTTGCTGCTGGTTAAGGTTGTTTGATTTTAAAAAAAATTATATAAAGATCTTATTTGGACTTGACCGTTTTCAGAATGGGGGTGGGTGGGAGAATATGAGTGTTTTTGTTTCTGTTCGGCCACACAAAGACCCTTCAGTATAAGGCGGGGTGGGGGTGGGGGTGGGGGTGGGGAGGGAGGGATGGAAACAGATTTTGAAACTGTCTTTGAAAAATTCCATCGGCAGAGTCAGAGGGCTGTGCAGCCTGAGGACCGGCTCAGGGCCCTGGACCGAGGCTTGGTAGGCTCCTTAAATGGATTCCCTTTTTAGCCATAGTCCTTGGCACAATTAACAACTGCCATTGGCATCAAGTGACAAAGTGTGGGCCCAATTGGCTGCCGACCCGGTGCCGGAGCTCTTGAGAATGGAGTGTGGTGGAGTTAGCAGGTGTGGCAAAGGGGTGGGATGGGGGCCCAGAAGATGTCTTCCGGAACCCTTCTGCCTTCCTGCATCCCAGAAACTGAAAGGAAGAGGACTCTCCCCCCCCCCCCCCTGCATTGCGGCCACTGCCGACACCCCCAGCCCATTCTCACAGCCCCTCACTAGTCTACATTACCTCTCAAGTTTTAATTTTTTAATTGTTCTGCTCTACTGGAAGAATGTTTTCCTCAGGAGCTCCTGGGTGATAGAGATGGTCTTTTCTTAGCATACCTGGCTTACCCTGTTGCAGGCAGATGGGCTGAGAAGGGACAGCCACTTGCCAGGCTCAGGAAAAGAATGAGGCTTTTCTTGGAGAGGCAGAATCCCTGGGCAGATGAGGAGCCTCTTGGGATGCTCCCCGACAGAGGCTCGAGGCTCACGCTGAATACGGTCCGCCTCCCCCTTCCCTACCCTCTCCCTACACACACCCAGACCCAGGGGCCAACAGTCTGGGCTGTGAGGAGAAGCAGGAGCCCAGGCCCGGGAGCCCCCGCAGAACCAGCCAATGTTAGGGGCCCCCTTGGGGAGTCTGGCAGAGGTCTGAGAAGGAGGTACCCAGAATCGAACCCGGACTAGGTCCATTTGGGCCCATGTTCAGTTCACACTTCTAATAATTTGGGAAGAATTGTTCAGCTCCGTGGATACATCTGGTTGGTAAAAACCCATCCCATGCCTTGGGGACTGTTTGCAGAATCCGGGATTTGCTCACAGACTGATGAGCAAGGCTGCTCCTTTCCTCTGCTGTGCAGATTGTGTGTGTGTGTGTGTGTGTGTGTGTGGGAGGGTTGTTGATGGGATCTCTGGTGAATAAACTACAATAAAAGAACCCCAGGCCCTCTAGAACTGCTCCATGTGTCTTATGAAATAAAATTTACCTTTTTTCTCTGGGCCTGTTGACTCGTAGGAGAATGGGAGGCTGTTGGTAGCCGTGTGACTGGGTCGTTGGGGCTTGCTATTATATATTTCTGCTTGGGGGTGCACTGGGTGGGGGGTGTTAGTCCTTGAAGAATCACTTGATCATTGAGGGGGTTTGTAAAAACTTCAGCGCAGAGCCTCCCTAATACCCCTCCAGACCCTCCTCTTGCGGTTCATTGCCTTAAAGATGAGAAGGAACAGGGCACAGAGCATCTCCATCATTCCCCTGAGGCTCCCGTGGCTTTCTTTTGGGGGGCTTGATTTTTGAAAAAGAAGTTGGGTCAGAAATAATGGCTTTGACCAGACGATGTGAAAACCTGTAAAAACTGACTTTAAAAACACGGATCCCGCTTGTTGTCTTAAGCTCCAGAGGGGCTGGGGAGTCGGTTTACTTTGGCGTTCTGTCGGACTGTATGAAACGCCTCTCTGGGGGCTCGGTATTTTAATACCTAGTAGAAGTTTGTATAACAGAAGATGATATATTTTGCCTGCCTTCCAGCCCCGTAAATAAATTGCACGTGCAGGCAGGGGCAGGAGGGCTCCACTGTGGAAATGGAAACTTAATTTTTCCTCCTGAATCACTTAAGGATTTGGTCTTGACGGGTGCCGGGGCAGGAGGAAGCCGGCCGAGGAGCATCAGTCTCAGCGGGAAGCGGGCGGGCGTGTGTCGGCTGAAGCAGGCCCGATGATGCTCACTGTGGACTGTACACAAGCCCTGCCCCATTCAACAAAGCCTCAAGGCAGAGAAGGAAGGCAAGGGGATAGAAATTTTAAGTGATTCAAACCACTCACTTCTCCTTTTTTAAAGCCCTCTGGGCCTCTGTTTCTCTCGGTGTGTAGCTGGGGACCACACTGACCATCTCCAGCCTATAACAAAAACGGCTCTCCAGCCTGGAGACACCATTAAATATTTCATGCTTCGACCAAACTCCATTCTTTTCTCCTTTCCTTCTCCCCCCTCCCTATAATAAGTTTAAATATTAATTCTCTGGAATGTCAGATGCCGAAAGCAAAGCGTTTAATGAGCTGCCGTTTCAAATATCTTGGGGTAGGTTTATGAAACCGGAGATTTCGCTGGGAGGGAGGGGATGGGTGGCCCAGACTCATAGCGGAGAGATAGGCAGACTCGAGTCTTCTCGTTTACTTTTAGAAAGGGAAAAAAAGCGTTCAGACCAGCTCTTTTATGTGCAGGAGGATTAAGAGCCACTGAGATTTGACTGTAAAATGTTTGTCTGTAAGTGGGTATCCACAGAGATACCGGGGAATACAGACCGGCTCGGCTGTGTGGACGCTGGTGTGTGGACATTATTCTTACGGCTGTTTTTGTTTTTGTTTTTTTCTTTTTTGGGGGGTGGGGTACAGGGTCATTTTCTCTTCTCCTCCTGGCCAGCTGGCTTTAATTCTGCCTGAATGCCACTAGAGGCCCAATGATTGATCAAACGGTCCCTTGGACTTTTGTAGCCGGCTGCGTGAGAATATTCGAGCCCCGAAGCTTTTCACTGAAGATGGGCTCAATGTGTCTCTTCCCACTGTGTGATTTAAAATTGAGTGAGTGAGTGAGCAAGTGTGTGTGTGTGTGTGTGTGTGTGTGTGTGTGTGTGTGTGTGTGTGTAGGAGGACATGGGGGGGGACAAAGAAGGTGAAGAGATGGACCTCTAAGCTCAGTGACCCCCAAATCAAAGTGTGGACCAGATGTGAGAGACCGTCTTGTCTGTGAACCCTAGACTGGAGGAGAAAAGACTAGTGAGGGCAGGGGGCTGACCCTGGTAGTAAATTTGTGGCCATGCTTGGAGCTGGTAGCATAAATCCAAGCCTGGACCAGTGGGGCAGAGTGCCCCCAATTAGCCTATCAGGCTGGAGCCCCCATTGGGGAGTCACAGGAGGAGAGAGGAAACTGACCCTCTTGTTAACTCCGTGCTAAGCTCTGCTCTGTCGCTGCTGTTCAGGGGCCTTGGGACCCTTCCACAAAGGCCTCTGTGCTTTGAACATGTGGCCATATTGGTCAGTGAGAGAATCGCATGGTTGGAAAGGAGTTAGGGCAGCCGGTGCCAAGTCCAGTGTTCAGTGATCTCTGATGGAGTGGCCCATGGAGCCAGGACTGGTCAGTGGGGTCATCCGTCCCTCCCTCTGTTTGCCGACTCATATAAAGTGCCTGTTGTGTTGAGACCTAGGCTAGAGCTGAGGCGAGTAGAGGGTCATAGGGCCAAGGACTGGAGAGCCCCCAGAAAGGTGGAATGACTTGACCCCAAATGCAGTGGCCTTTATATTACTGTTCAGGCCTTGCCTCCAGGCTCCCAGGCCAGGGCCTGCTCTGTCAGCCTCAGGAAGGAGTCAGGATTGGGGGTGCAGGTGGGTGAGGTAGGGAAGAGAGCCCCAGCCCTGGGGCCTTGGTCCAGGAGCCCAGGGACACGGGTTCAGATTCCACCTGCCATGGAACTGGTCAGCACCTTGGGCAAATCGCTCAGATGCCACGGGCCTCAGTGTCCTCTCTAAGGCAGGGTGTCATTTCGGGCATTTGTCTATGGTGCCCGGGCTTTGTTCACTGTGGCCTTGGGCAGGTCCTATTTCCTCCTTGGGCCCCAGTGCAAAACTAGGGAGTCTGAATAGGGTCAGGTGCTTCAGATCAGCTGTGTGCCGTCCACATCTCTTTGGCCTTGTGTGGATCCTTAGGGAGGAGAAGAGGAGATGGTAGCCAGTGGGAGGGCTCTCCCATCATCCACCTGTAGACTTCAGTGTCTTAGCTGCCCAGCCTCTGCTCACCGGGACTCGGGGGCTATATTGAATGCTACGCCGAACCCAGCAGTCTCAAGGCTTTGGAGAAATTCAGGGTATCCCCTCCTCCCCAAAAGGGTTTGGGGATCCCTAAAGATTCTTTTCAGCTCTGACATTCAACGTTCTAAGAGCATTCTCAGTTCTGACATCCTCTGTTCTCAGGCCCCTCCCAGCCCTGCCATCTCCTGTTCTCAGGCTCCTCCCAGCCCTGCCATCCCCTGTTCTCAGGCCCCTCTCAGTTCTGACATCCTCTGTTCTAAGGCTCCTCCCAGCCCTGCCATCTCCTGTTCTAAGGCTCCTCCCAGCCCTGCCATCCCCTGTTCTCAGGCCCCTCCCAGCCCTG
>CM053586.1:343174725-343203492 GCA_028646515.1 Pseudochirops corinnae | reverse complement strand
CCTGCCATCTCCTGTTCTCAGGCTCCTCCCAGCCCTGCCATCCCCTGTTCTCAGGCCCCTCTCAGTTCTGACATCCTCTGTTCTAAGGCTCCTCCCAGCCCTGCCATCCCCTGTTCTCAGGCCCCTCCCAGCCCTGCCATCCTCTGTTCTCAGGCCCCTCCCAGCCCTGCCATCTCCTGTTCTCAGGCTCCTCCCAGCCCTGCCATCCCCTGTTCTCAGGCCCCTCCCAGCTCTGCCATCCCCTGTTCTTAGGCCCCTCTCAGCTCTGCCATCCTCTGTTCTCAGGCCCCTCCCAGCTCTGACATTCTCTGAATCTATGATTTTTTTTTCCCCCTTTGTTTTTTATGGGGTGGGCTGGGGTGGGGGAAGAGGCCCTGGGAATTCTCTTGCCTCAGTCGCTCAGCCTGGCTTTAGGGTACCCTGCACCAGAGCTGTGTTATGAGAAGATCTGGATGGCTGTTTTCCTTTCGTGGGGAGCCTGAAACCCTAGCTCACAAATCAGATCTCGAGAAGCTGTATTAGTCACACATTTTTAAGACATTCCAAAATCTATGTGAGCTTCTCAGTCCCAGTGACTCCGGCCCCCCCTCCCCCTCCCTGTTCTTTCTCTTCTGCTTTAATGTAAACCTTCCGCAGGCTGGGTTTACATTTAGGTTCCTGACGTCTGTTACTCCTGGCAGATACCACTTTCAGTTTCATTAAAGAAAAATCTGTCTCCCGGCCCCAGGTCCGGTGCTGGCCCAGCTCTGATGGTGGACAGCCAGCCAGCTCCCCTGCCTTCCTCCTCATTGTCAAAAGGGGAGAGGCCTCGTCTGCTTGGGCCAGGTTGGCTTTACGGCTCTGTTGGAGGTGCCTGAGCTTAGGGGACCCAAACCCCTCCCTGTATGGCTGGGGAAACTGAGGCCTCTGGGGGTTCCATGGGAGTCTTCTCCCTCTACATATGTTCATTATGTTCATCCATCCCTCAATCCACACATTTCTTAAGCATCATCTGGGGACCCAGCACTGTCCTGGGTGCTGGAGGTATTGAACCAAAAATGAGTTAATTCCTGCACTCAGAGAGCTTACCTTCTACTGGAGGAAGACAGCTTCGTTTGCTCAATCAGCAAGCTTTATTTAGTGATCCAGCTTGCTCTGGAATCTGCTGCTTGCCTGGCTTTATAAAAGGGCCAGAGGGGCATTCCGTTCTCTCAGGCCATCACTGGATAGTTCTCATGTGGCATCATTGGCTTTTGTCCATTGGCAGAGTTCAAAGATGATGGGGTTGTTAACAAGAGATTCTTGGGGTACAGCATTTTAGGAAAATTCCTTAACCCCTGTTTGATATGGATTGATTCATTGGAGGTATCTGGGCCTTCTGGGATGGCATTAATTGGGGTCAGGATAGCTTCTCTTATCAGAGAATCCTAAGTCTAAAGCTACAAGGCATCTCAGAGCATTTTTCCATATGCTTAAAGATATCTTTAATTTCTACCTCTGAAAATTGTCTGTTCATTTCCTTTGACCATTTATCAATTGGGGAATAACTTGTATTCTTATAGATTTGACTCAGTTCCCTGTATATTTTAGAAATGAGGCCTTTATCAGAGACACTGGCTGTAAAAATTCTTTTCTGGTTTCCCATTCCCCTCTTAATCTTGGTTACATTGGTTTGTTCATACAGAAACTCTTCAATTTAATGTAATCAAGATTATCCATTTTGCATTTTATAATGCTCTCCAACTCTTGTTTGGCTGTAAAGTCTTCCCTCCTCCATAGATCTGACAGGTAAACTATTCCTTGCTTCCCCAGATTGCTTACAGTATCAGCCTTTACACCTAGATCGTGCACCCATTTAGACTTGACTTTGGTGCGCAGCATTGGATGATGGTCTATGCCCAGTTTCTGCCACACTATATTCCAGTTTTCCCAGCAGTTTTTGTCAGATAGTGAGTTCTTATCCCCCAAACTGGGATCTTTGGGTTTATCAAACAGTATATTACTGTAGTCATTGACTACTGAGTCTTTTGTACCCAGTCTGTTCCATTGATCCTCTACTCTATTCCTCAGCCAGTACCAAGTAGTTTTGATGACTGCTGCTTTATAATGCAGATTAAAATCTGGTATGGCAACCTGGTATGACTCGGCTACCTTCCCTAGCATTTCTTTTCATTAATTGCCTTGATGTTCTCAACAACCCCTCTTACTGGGGCCATCCATGCTCTCCAAGACCCCGAGGGTCCAGGACCTTGAGGCCTGTTCCACGTTTTTGACAGCAGGCATCGGTGGTGCTAAACCTGTCTTTTTGATGAAACCTGTGGCACTTGTTCCCCATTCTGCCCTCTGGGGCCAGTCCATCAGCAAGTCAGTCAGTCTGTAAGCCTTTGTTAAGGACCAGCTCCTTGGATAGAAAGGGAAAAGGAAGACAGTCTGTGCCCCCAGAAGCTTACATTTTAAAGGGGGAAACAACATAGCTAGGTACATACACATGATAACATATTGTCTAAATCAGAGATTCCCAAACTTATTGGACCTACTGCCCCCTTTAAAAAAAATTACTCAGTGCCCTCCTGGAAAATGCTTATTTTAATCCTGTAATGGTTTTTTAAAAAAGGAAATTCTCATCTTTAAAAAAATAATTAAAAAATTATGCATCTTAAATTTAATAATGTATTGTATATTTGTGTCTTTTCCCCTGCATCCTAATTTTGATGATGCAAAATTGCATTATATAATTGTGTAGTGTTTTATTGTAAACAAGTCTTTACACGCACATATTCCTGCCGATGCATGCTGGGCTTCCTGACAGTGTGTGACAAGCTCACCTACCAACACTTGCTTGTTAAGACCTATCTGCAGACTTGGCCACTGATTGGTTATAACTTGAATTTTGTGTGTTTATTTGGAAAATAATGTAATCACTGTGACTTTAACTCTGTTACACAACAGAACATACACGAATAGTTTTTTGAAATTTTCTCTTCTTTCCTTATGCTTCCACAGCCCCTTTATTTTTATTCAATGCTCCTCCCAGTTTCACCTGAGGCTACTAGTATCCCCTAGATTGTTCCAGCACTCCCAAGGGGTGATATTCCCCACCTTGGGAACAGTGTGGTCTACATGGGAGGTAATCTTGGTGCCTACAAAGTGCTAGGCACTGTCCTAGAGATAAGAATAATCTCTGCCCTCAAGAAGCTTACATTCCAAGATACTAGAAAAGTAAATACACTCTGTGTGTGTGTGTGTGTGTGTGTGTGTGTGTGTGTGTGTGTGTGTGTGTGTGATTAATAAGGAAGGGCCTCTGCTGAAGGAGATTTTACTTGAGCTGAACCTTGAAAGAAGTGAGGAATTCCAAAGGCAATAAGGAGGAGAGTGTAGTAGACAAAGGTGTGGAGGAAGGAAATGGCGTATTTATGGGAAAGAGTGCTAACATTCTTATCTGAACATCCTTTTATGTCTGCCATTCTCTGGGTCAGGCTCTCCCCCTCCCCTCTCCCTGCCCCCTTCTTTGTTCTAAGGTCATTCCCAGCTCTTAGAAATTGTTTTTGTGTGTCTGCTTCCTTGACCTCCTGAGTAGAGAGATCAATGGGATTTCTTTCTTGAGCATCCTGGCAGAGTTTAAGATCATACCTAAAATGTCCTCTGGCGCTGAATCCTGAGAGCCTGTTATTGGGGAGTATGTTCTCAGACTTCTTGCCTCTGCCATCCCCTGTTCTAAGCTCCCTCCTAGTTTTGCCATCCCCTGTTCTAAACTCTCTTCCATTTCTGACATCTCCTTTTCTAAGGCTCTCTCAGCTCTGTCATCCCATTTTAAGCTCCCTCCCAGTTCTGCCATCCCCTGTTCTAAGCTCTTTCCCATTTCTGACATTCCCTGTTCTAAGGCTTCTCCCAGCTCTGCCATCCCCTGTTCTAAGCTCCCTCCCAGTTCTGCCATCCCCTGTTCTAAGCTCTCTCCCATTTCTGACATTCCCTGTTCTAAGGCCTCTCCCAGCTCTGCCATCCCCTGTTCTAAGCTCCCTCCCAGTTCTGCCATACCCTGTTCTAAGCTCTCTCCCATTTCTGACATCTCCTTTTCTAAGGCTCTCTCAGCTCTGCCATCCCCTGTTCTAAGCTCCCTCCCAGTTCTGCCATCCCCTGTTCTAAACTCTCTCCCATTTCTGACATCTCTTTTTCTAAGGCTCTCCCAGCTCTGATATTCTCTGTTCCAAGGCCTCTTTAATCAATAGCATTCTTCTTTCTAACTGTCTATGGTCACTCCTGGGTCTGGAATTAGATGTTCTCGGTTCTTTTTTAAAATTCCATTTTCTTTTCAGGTTGTCATTGTTCCTCCCTTTTGAGAAGGCAAGAAAAACAGAATCTCCATTACCAACCTGTATAATCCAGTCAAACAAAATTCCTGCTTTGGTCACATCCAAACAAAGATTCTTTGAGGGCCTCCCCTTTCTCAGGGGCCTGGTGGCCTGTGGGCTCTGTCCTAAAGCCCTTCTCAGCCCTGACACCCCAAGAGTCCTTCCCACATGAATGCTCTGTGTTCTGACGTTCCATGTTCTGTGTTTCAGGTACCTCCTAGCCCTGCCAGGCTGTGCTCTGCAGTCGATTAATTTATTTAAATAACAGGTTCTTTACTTGGATGAATGTAAAAACTTTTTTTTAAACAACCATTTCCGTATAACAGATTTTCTTTGTAATCCTGTGTATTTTATGTGTTTGAAAACACGATTCTGAGAAGAAGGGTTCATCAGCACTACTGGGCTGCCAGAGGGTTGGCAGGGACCCCCAAGGGGAAGCACAGCTTTGGAGGGCTCCTCTGGCCTTGGCAGCACCCACCTAGCCGCAGTAGCCACTCCAGATGACTCCTGCACCAGGGGGGTGTGGGGCGCAGCCTTTGTCCCCGGGGGGTGCGTTCTTCCCGGCCCTGCCGCCTGAATGGAGGCCTGGACTTGGGCGGGTTTGTAATCCGGGGTGGCTCAGTTACTCACCGGCTGAGCTCGGACCAGATGCGCCTTGGTCTCAAGGAAGTTCACTGGGCCTGTCCCGCTGTTAGTGGGAGCAGAAGACGGTACCTGAAGCTCCTGGCTCTTGGCGACTCTCTGGGTCAGAAGGCACACGTGGTTTTGTTTTCTGATTCGGGTTATCATGTGTTCAAGGTAGATTTACGCCCCCACCTTTGTTCATTGACTTGTACCCGTCCACGTGAAGCTAATGGAACATGACAGATGATATTGACCAAGCACGTGTTTCCGATTAAATCAGGTTGGACGTTAAAACCTGGAGAAAAAGCAAGCCTGTTAGGAAAGGCAGGTTAACAGGAGAGGCGGCTGCTCTGCGGGGGAGCTGGCCCAGCGTAAGCAGAGATGCAGAGAAGCAGGGTCCTGCCCTCAGCAGGCTGAGAATCCCTGAGGAGACTTCGCACTTGGCACCCGAGCCCGCTTCCCCTTCAGGATTCTTTTAATTCTTTGGGCTCAGAGACTGAAATCCAGTGTATCTAGAATTCTAGATTGTCAGAGCTGAGAGGGGCCTCAGAACAGGGGATGTCAGAGCTGGGAGGGGCCTTAGAACAGGGAATGTCAGAGTCGGGATGGATCTTAGAACAGGGAACGTCAGAGCTGTGAGGGGCCTTAGAACAGGGGTTGTTAGAGTTGGGAGGGATCTTAAGAACAGGGATGTCAGAGCTGGGAGGGGCCTTAGAACAGGGAATGTCACAGTTGGGATGGATCTTAGAACAGGGAATGTCAGGGCTGCGAGGGGCCTTATAACAGGGAATGTCAGAGTTGGGATGGATCTTAGAACAGGGAATGTCAGAGCTGGGAGAGATCTTAGAACAGGGGTTGTTAGAGTTGGGAGGGATCTTAAGAACAAGGATGTCAGAGCTGGGAGGGGCCTTAGAACAGGGAATGTCACAGTTGGGATGGATCTTAGAACAGGGAATGTCAGGGCTGGGAGGGGCCTTAGAACAGGGGATGTCAGAGCTGGAAGGATCTTAGAACAGGGGATGTCAGAACTGGGAGGGGCCTGAGAATAGAGGATGTCAGAGTTGCAAGGGGCCTTAAAGGTCATCTAATTGGACTCCCTCATAACATCCTACATCTCTCTGCCACCAGGAAGTCCGCCTTGATTCCTCTGGTCAGTAACAAACCTCATCCCTCCCACCCTCCTTCTCTCCAGTTTCTTGACCTCCCCTGGCCCTTTGAGTAGAGCCCTCATACTCACTTGCCATATTTCTGTCTTCCCCCTCCCAGGCAGGGAGCCCTGTGGGGCAGGGTCTGCTGTTCTTCTTTGTTTGATCACAGTAACCAGTGTTTATTGCACTCTCTGAGGTTTGCAGAGCACTTTACATGTGGTGTCCCATTTGATCCTCACAATAGCCCTTTGAGGTGGGTGCTCTTAGAGACAAACAGGGTTAAGTGACTTGCCCAGGGTCATGCAGCTCTGAAGCGGCTAGGGCTGGGTGTGCTGCTCTGTGCACTATGGCGCCACTTAGCTGCTCATGTCATAGATGTTGCCACACTCTTTGAAAATAGATGCTCTGCTTCCAAACAGCCAGGGCTGGAAAGATGGGGAGACATCAGAGCCTTTCAGTGTGTGCCTTGGGAAGCCTCATACACTGCAGTGCCCAGAGCAGGGGCCTTGGGAGGATGGGACCCTGCTGGAAGGTGTGGTGGTCCTGGAGTCTGCGAGATGACACCAAACATCCCCCAGTAATCAGGCAGTGCTCGGGATGAGCTCTTGAGAATACCAGGAGAAACCACTGGGCTTCTTTATCAGTTTGTATACAGTGTATTCTATATAAGGTTCTTTTGTGATCTCTTTAATCAGATTGTACATATGTAATATTTACTTAGATTTTAAAATTATGGCACTTTTATTATTACTTACTACTTATTTCCATAAAATGTAATATGTGATGAAAACTACCTGTAAGTGTGTTTTACTAAAACATGATCTGAGGCTAAATTCAGACTCAGGTCTTCCTCACCCCTAAGTTTAGCAAAGCTGTCAAGTACAGAGTTCTGTATACAATAGGTCAGTGGTTCTCAACCTGTGGGTCGCGACTCCTTTGGGGGTCAAATGACCCTTTCACAGGTGTCACCTAAGACCATCGGAAAACACATGTTTCCCGATGGTCTTAGGAACCGAGACACCGCTCTTCTCTATCCATCTCCACATGCAGATACACCCACATACGAGTATTAAAGGGTCGCGTCATTAGGAAGGTTGAGAACCACTGCTTTACGACCATTTCCAGCCCCTTCATTTTTCTGGTGAGGAAATAGCCCTAGAGAGAAGTGGCCTGCCTTGAAGATACAAGCTTAAGTAGCAGAGCCTTGGTGTGGCCCCAGAGTCTGGATTCCCAAGTCCCAGGTTTTTGGGTAGCTGGGTGATTGGGCTGGCCCAGTCTCCTTGTCACTTCCTGGGATACTGCATCCACGCCAGCCAGCCCTTCTTCCTCTCTCCGAGCTCCCCTTTCTGTGTTGTCTTCCCCTGTTGGACGTGAGCATCTCGAGGGCAAATACTGTCTGGTTTGTTTGTGTTTTTGCCCCTAGCACTTGGCTTGTTGGCTGGCGCTTTAAAAAACACTAAATCTACCCATCTATCCCTCTCTCTGTCTCTTCCTTTGTCTCCTTCCATCTCTTTCTCCCCCTCCCACTCCCTCCCTCTCTCTCTTTCTGTCTCTTCTCTCTTTCCATCTTTCTATCTGTTGATCCCCTAGCTCCAAGGCCAGTACTCTTTTTCTCTTTCATATCTTGCCTTCCCTCCCTCCCTCCTTTTCTCTTACTTTCTCTGTCTCTGTCACTCTTTGTTTCTCTGTCTTTATCTTTCTGTCTTTCTCTCTATCTATCTGTCTATCAATCCCCTAGCTCCAAGGCAAGTATTCTTAGGGAGCTACAATTGTTATTTTTTTTTTTTTAAATTTAAGTTTT
The DNA here is from genome assembly GCA_028646515.1 of Pseudochirops corinnae. Taxonomy (NCBI): domain Eukaryota; kingdom Metazoa; phylum Chordata; class Mammalia; order Diprotodontia; family Pseudocheiridae; genus Pseudochirops; species Pseudochirops corinnae. Next base: position 343,195,591 of record CM053586.1, on the reverse strand, counting down.
ATTGATTTTTAAAATTTTGTATCATGGTCATTGTTGGAAATATTCTCCCTTGTAACAAAGTAGAGCAGTTAAAAAATACGCTGTGCAGTGACCATGGCTGATAGTGTAGACAACCTTGTGCCGTAGTAACCTCCCCCCTCTCTTTTCCAGAAGTGGAGAGGTCTGTTTCATTATCTTTTCTCTGGGATTGTTGCTGGGCCAGAAGTCACTCCAGAATTTGGGCTTCCTTGGGGTGACCTTTTTTTTTAATGCTGTTGGAGTCATTGTGGAGGCTGTTTTCCTGGTTCTGTTTTCTTCACTCTTCATCAGTTCATATGAGTCTTACCGTGATTCTCTGAATTCCTCACACCTGTCATTTCTTCCTGAGCTGCCATAATAATAAGAATAATGTTAATTTTAACATGATGATGATGAAGAAGGTGATAATGATTCTCCTTAATGAAGGAGTCTTCCCTGATACTAATGATTCTATCTTTAAGCTCTCTGGCCCTATAATCTGCATCATAAAGCTTCCCATTCTCTCTTCCTTTGTTTGGGAACCAGTGGGTCCTGGGCATGTGTTTTCAGCAGACTGGTTGAGAACTTGGGCTTCCTTTTCTGATTTTTCGGCCAGCTAGAAAAGTCCAACCGAACTCATCTGCCCTTTTCAGTCCCCAGACAAATCCATTTTCCTGCTTATACAATTGTTCCTCATTAACAGAGTTGGGATCTGGTGCTTTAGGGAGTGGAACAAGACCTCTCCCATCCTCCGGAGAAGATGACTCAGGAGGGGTCAGCCCAGAGTTCCAGTCAATGGCCACTGTTCCAGGGTCAGTGGGGTGCAGTGGAAACACAAATGTCAAACCACCCAGTGCCTGTCCTCCGAGACCTTCTAGTCTAGTTGAGGGGGGGACAAAAGTGGAATAACTCAGCTCCTGACTTCAGCAGGATACAACTTCCATGTGATCATTGTAGAATCCACAGAGATGGTCTCTTCCTGGCCCCCTCCCCCTCCCCTGGGTCAGGCAGAAAAAGGAACAAATAATCATATCTGGAGTTTCTCTGGCACTTTAAGAAGTACAGAATGCCTCATGGACATGATATCACTCAATCCTCACCACAACCCAGTGAGTTAAAGTCATGGGCATTTAAATTTTCATTTTACAGTCAGGGAAATTGAGGCTTGAAGTCATTCGACTTGTCCATGGTCACAGCTGGTTTGAGAGGCAGGTTTTTGAGGTCAAGGCCAATGTTCTTTCACCTTGGCATCAGCCTCTGAAAGCTGCATCAGAAAAATGGGTAAATGCTTTAGAAGGGAGGGTGTCCTTGACCAGGGGGCAGATCACTACCTGTCCTGGGGTCACTGGAGTGCTTAGTCTTTCCTTTATGGGGCTGGAGTTGTTATCCCAAGGAGTCTCTGATGGTCTGTGCGGTTGCTCTTCCCCCTTCTCAGCCAGATTTAGAAACGTGGTGGCATTTTTGTTTTTTAGTATTCATCCGAAAGATGATGGGATTTTTTTAGGCCTTTAATCTTTCTGTTTGTTTGCTGTCTTGTCTGGTGCGGCCAGGCAGGGTTGGGGCAGGAAGCCATCTCACACCAGCCTGTTGGTTTCTCTCTCATTGCCCTGGTCACGGCTTGTGCAGGGAGTGAGTTTAGACGCTCTAGAAGAGATCCTGGAAAAGAGAATTTTTAGGAACTGGAGACATTACACAGGATTAGTGTTTTCTGTTGTGAGGAAGGTACTTTCTATCTCAAAGAGAAGGATTGCATGAAATTAAAGAATTGTAAGGGGGGAGCCAGTAGAGTTCCAGGCCTGGAGCCAGGAATACTCATCTTTCTGAGTTCAAATCTGACCTCAGACACTTCCTAACTGTGTGATCCAGGACAAGTCACTTCATTCTGTTGGCCTCAGTTTCCTCATCTGTTAAATGAGGTGGAGAGGAAAATGGCAAACCGTTGCAGTATTTGCCAAGAGAACCCCAGATGGGTTTGTGACTGAAACAACTGAAGACCAACAACAAAAGGACAGATTTAAAAATAATAAGAACTGTTCCCAAAATGTACTGGTCTGCTTCAGAAGGTCATGGGACCTTCCCTTTCAGAGGACTGGACGCAGAGGCTGGATGACCACTTGTTGGGGGGTTGTAGATAATACATAAAAATAAGTAGTATTTTAAAAAATAAATTTTAATTGATATCTTTTGACTTGATTTACAATCCCTGTCATTCCTTCTGCATCTCCCTCCCTTAAAACAAGGAATAAAAAAGAGCAAAAAACTCTTAATTCAATAAAATTATATCACCTGAGTTGGGCATTAGATTCAGCTTTTTGCTGCTGTGGACCCCCATCTCTGCAAAGAGGGGAGGAGGGAAGCACTTTCTTATGTTTCTTCTTTGGGACCAAGCTTTAGCCATTATCATTTCAAGGCATATTGTTTCCAGTTATGTGCTTGTCATCATCGTGTGCCTTGTTTTCATGGCTCTAGTTCCTTCCCTCTGCATCATTTCCTCTAAATCTTCCCATGCTTCTTTGAATTCTGCCTCTTCTTCTTTTCTTGTGTGTGTGGTTGTTCTTTACATTCATGGATCATGGTTTGTTTGACCATTCCCCAGCTGAAGGGCATCTCTTTGGTTTCCAGTTCTTTGACATTGCTAAAAGGGACACTATTCATAGTTTGGTTTTAAACTATTGACCTTGGGGGTATATGGCCAACATCAGAATTGTAGGAGGGGAGGGTTCTTGTTCTAGTCCGGGCTGGACAAGATGGCATCTGAGGTCTGACAGTGTGAACTCACTACCTAACTAGGCAGCAAAGGTGAGTTAAAAATTTAATTAAAATTTTAACCACCTTATTCTCTGCTGAAATGTCTCCCTGTGCTTCCCCACTCCCTTGATGCTTTGTGAAAAATGAAATCACAAAGTCTTAGAGAGGGTCTGGCTCTGCTCTGAACCATCCATTTCACCTATGGCATCAAACCTTTGATCTAGAGCCAAAAGGGACCACAGAAGCTATCCCGTTCAACCTCTTCATTGTAAAGGGGGAAACTGAGGCCCGGTTAGAACAGAGATGCTGCTGGCCCAGTGTCCAAATGTGAAAAATAAAAATCTTTTGCAGAGAGTGATAGCTTAGTAGATGAAACTTTTAAAAAAAGGAAAGAGGGAGACTTCATTATTAATTATGGGGGACCATAATTCTTTGATAGGTACCCAAGGGTCACGCAGGCAGGTTTTGAACCCAGCTGCCCTGTCTCAGTGTTCTGTTCCTTGGACTACTTAGCTTTTAAGATCTGGGGGTGAGGGTGGGGAGGCAGGGGATACCAATGAGGACCCTCTCTGCTTGCAAGCAGCCCAATCCATATTTAGACAGAGATAATTGTTCGTTCTGAGCACTGGCGGGTCAGACTGTGTCCCTCCCAGGTTGAAGACGCTTCACTCTGGTCTCTGGGAGCGGCAAGAACTCTTTTCTTGGTGGTTCAAAGGACGCCATCCTGGCATTCCAGGCTATTGTATGTTACTGTCCTTAACGCATGCTATGTCCCAGCCAAACTGGCTTCTTACTGCGCCCCTGTCTCGGTGCCTGGAGTGGGCCCCATGATGTCCCCTTACCAGAACTCCCTCCTCCTCCCTTTCCTCTGCCAAGGCTCCTCTCGGGTTGCCTTTGCTACAGACCCTTCCTTTCTTGAGCCCCCCACCCCACTGCTTTGTATTTACTCATTTGTCACAGGTTTCATACCTCTGGTAGAAAGCAAGCTTCCTGAAGGCAGGGATGGTTTTGATTTTGTTTCTCTCTTTCTCTCTCTGGCCCACTGCCCGGTACCTGGCACGAAGCAGGTGCTTAATGATTGATCGTTGGGTGTAGGACTGAGTTAGGAATTTTCCCTTTGTCAAGCCTAAATGATTTTTGCGCTGTCCCCTTCCACCCTCTGGCCAGGTGGTGGGTAGAGCGGCTACCTGGATCTATCATTAGAATGACCTGGGTTCAGATTTTGCCTCTGATAAACCTTTCTCAGCCTCATTTTCTCACCTGTAAAATGGGTAGAGTGATATCACCTACCTCAGAGGATTATGGTGAGAATCAGATGAGGTGATTTAGGGCTACTTAAGCTCTTAAGAGCATGCTGCTTCTTTCAGGGAGGATCAGAGAAGCAGGGCTGTCAGAGACTGTCCTTTTACAGATGAGGACGCTGAGGCCAAAGAGAAGCGGCCCGACTGGCTCAAAATCCAGAGCTAGGATTCGAACCTACATCCTCAGATTCCAGACCCAAGGGACCTTCCCACTAGCCCATGTGGCCTCAATTCTCTTTTGGAGAGCGGCAGTTCATTAAAACAATTCCCATTTGGGACTGAGATACTGCTGGCCCTGTGTCCAAATGGGAAAAATAAAAATCCTTTGCCGAGAGTGGTAATTTAATACGTGAAACTCTTAAAAAAGGGGAAGAAATAAAGAGAGACATTTCAGCATGAGTGATGGGGGACCATATTTCTCTGATAGACTTTGAAATCTGCGTTTGAGGTCGGGCAATAGCAGGGGGTTATTTATTTCCCAAGCTGCTTGATCCTGAGCCCCACGGGAAGGGACAGGAAGGAATCAGAGAGCCCCGTATCACAAGTTAATGGCTGAAAGGGAGAATAATATTTTTTATTGTTAGCCACTAGCTGGGGAGGACCTGTGTGCGTGCTCTCCTAAGGGGGTGGGGGGAGCCTGGGAAAGATCGTCCCACCTAGTAAAGCCAGCCCTGCTTTGGGAGGCCAAAGTCTGAGAGCAGCCCCGGGATGCCCTGGACCCGCGGCTGCAGACGGGGCTGCCCTTGCGTGTGTAGGAGAGAGAGAGCGAGCTCTGGGGACTTTGGGCCCTTGAGGGAGGGGACTGGTCTTTTGTTTTTGGTCACCAAGCGCAGGACCTGGCATGTAAGTCCTGAATAAGTCCTTGGATTGAATCCAGTTGGAAGTCAGAGAACTGAAATTAAAAATCCAGGTCATAGGCTTTTAAAATCATAGACCTGGAGCTGGAAGGAGCCTCAGAGGACCTCTGGTCCCACCTCCCTACTTTACATATGAGGACACTGAGGCCTGGGGAAGGAAAGGCTCCTTCAGAGGGAGGATTTGGACCCGGTGCCCCTTGATTCTGTGCCCATTGTTCTTTCTACTGTAGGGAGGGCTCTCAGAGACTCTCTAGTCTGCTCCTCTCATTGTTTAGAAGATGAAACTGAGGCCCAGGGTCACACAGGTAACATAGGGTTACATAGCTTCAGAGGTAAGAGCTGAATCCGGGGATTCTTTTAATCTATAACAGGTAGGCTTTGTCTTGTAATTATAATAATAGGTTTGGGACCAGAAGGGATCTTGGAGGTTTTCTATTCCAGGTCTCCATTTTACAGATGAGGAAACTAAGCCCTGAGAAAGTACGTGATGGGCTAAAGGTCACTCATTTACTAAGTGGCAGAGCCAGGATTGGAACTCAGGTCCTGCAAGGTGCTCTTTCATTGCTTCTCCATCTGTTGACCTTCCTTTCTTGGTGGGCTCCTTGCACTTCTGCTCCTTTGTGGACTGCACATGGGGGAAACAGGTGTTCAACTCCCTCCTTTGGCAATAGATTTGTGACTGTGGTCAAGTTGCTTGACCTCCCTGAGGTGCAGTCTCTTCCTCCTTAAAATGGGAATGACGATAGTATCCAAGCATCAAATGGATTGTGAGACTCAGGAGAGAGAAGCATGGATGTAAAGGGTTTCACTTTTCCCTGTAAATGTCAGCTGCTGTTACCAGTCTTGGTTGACTCTGGAAGTCTGCAAGAGGTCCTTTCAATTTGATATTACTCCTGAGGTAAAGGACTTGGTCTTCTCCTTTCTGTCCCCCTTAGTTTCCAGAATGGGCTGAACTATGTGGGAGGGTCCCAGTAGACAAATTGGTGAGAGATTCATGGAAGTGTTTGAATTTGCTTAGTTAGGATGGGTTAGAGCTCAAGCCTTGAAAGAAACTGCAACCATGGGACTCCACTGGTTGGTCTCATTTCCTCACCATTTACCAGAGGAATACCTCATTGTTTTATAAGAAGAAGACTTTGTGGTTAGTTGGTCATAGTGTCTGGAATGATTACAGAAGGATTTTTTGCATGTGACATCTTATTTTTCTCCATTTCACAACCCACTGAAGATTGGCAGGACAGGAATTATTATCCCTCAAACCGCAGGATTAGGGCTTAAAGGGCTATTCAGATAAGTCAAGTCATGGCAATATGTGTTTTTTAAGTACCAACTATGTGTGCTAAGAACGAATCATTCAAAAAACGCCTCCCCCCCAAAAGACAATAACTACTCTCGAGGAGCGTACAGTCTACAGACAGACTCAGTACAAATAGAGTATAGAGAGGATAAATTGGAGATTGTATTAGACATAGAACAGAGAATGTCTGAGATGGGAGGGACCTCAGAACAAGGACTATGAGAGCTGGGAAGGACTTTTAGAAGAGGGAATTTCAGAGCTCAAGAGAGATTCTCTAAGAACAGGAGATCCAGATCTAGGAAGGACCTTAGAGACCACTTAGTTCACCTCCTTTATTTTATTTATTTTAAATTGAATTATATTATTTTAAATGAAAAAAGTCTATTTTCCTCCTCTTCCCCACTGGAAAAAAAAAGAAAAAAATCCTTGTAGCAAATAAGCATAAGGAAAAACAAATTCCCACATTGCTTATGTCCAAATATATGTGTGTATGTGTGCATATCTACCACACAGCACATGTATGTATATGTGTGTATGTGTGCATATATACACATACAGTACATGTATGTGTATGTGTGCATATACACACAGTACATGTATGTATATGTGTTTATGTATGTGTATGCATGCATGCATGCATGTATATATGTCTCATTCTGCATCTTGAACCCACCCCCTCTGTCAGAAGACAAGCAGCCTGCTTTATCATTGGACCACGGAATCGTGGTTGATAATTGTAGTGATCAGAATTCTTAATTCTTGCAGAGTTGTCTTTGTAGTATCGTTTTTAGAGTATAAATTGTTCCCCTGGTTCTGTTCATTGCACTCTGTATCTGTTCATTCAGGTCTTCTCAGGTTTCTCTGAAATCTCCCCTTTCATCATCTCTTACGGCACACAGACGCAATTCCATTACCTTCACGTGCCATCATTTAGTCGCCTTTCCCCGAGAAAAGGACATTGCCTGTTTCTAGTTTTGTGCCACCACAAAGGGAGTCAGTGGGTTTTTATCCCCGGGGGTCCTTTTCTTCTTTCTTTGTTCTCACATGTGTGCGTGTGTGTGTGCGTGTGCGTGTGCGTGCGTATGCGCACGTGTACTGTCCTAGTGAGGGTTTAACTAGTCCAAAGGGCATGCGTGGTCCGGTGACTTTGGGGCATGATTCCCAGTTGCTTTCCCGAATAATTGGACCAATCCTCAGCTTCACCCCAAATATACCAAGGGCCCCCCAACACTTGTCATTTTAATTGTCTTCATCTTCTTCGCCAATCTGATGGGAACGTGTGGAATCTCAGAGTTGATTTAATTTGCCTTATTAGGGATTGAGAATGTTTTTTCATATTGTTAATACATCGGATTCCGCCATAGAAAATGGCTTACTCAGATCTTTTCATAATTTACCAATTATGGAATGACTGGTAGCCTTATAAATTTGAATAATGTCCTTCAACTCCCCCTTCTACTGAGAAACTGAGAAAATATAAAGGGAAAACAACCGTGGGCATGGTTTGCTGTGGAGTCGGAATCTGAACCCAGATCCCCAGACTCCTTGTTTCACATCCTGCCCCTCCCCACCCCCTGCCCAGATCATAGTTAGTTCCCAGCTGTGATTCCTTCTGAGAGTAACGTTTACATTAATGGTGTCTTTGGTAATTTTTCAGAGTTTCATGAGGGGAGTTGGTTAAGACTTGGTTACTTTGTTCAAGAAGGAAGGAAACAAGCATTTATTAATAACTAACTGTGTGTTATGACTTCAGAAGGGATGAGAGAGAGACAGAGGGAGAGACACAGGAGAGACAGAGACAGACAGACAGACAGAGACAGAGACAGACAGACAGAGAGAGACAGAGACACAGGAGAGAGAGACACAGAGACAGAGAGAGACAGAGACACAGGAGAGACAGAGACAGACAGAGACAGAGACACAGGAGAGAGAGACACAGAGACAGAGAAAGACAGAGACACAGAGACAGAGAGAGACACACAGAGACACAGGAAAGACAGAGACAGACAGACGGACAGACAGAGACAGAGACACAGGAGAGACAGAGACAGACCGACAGAGACACAGGAGAGAGAGACACAGAGACAGAGAGAGAGACACACAGAGACACAGGAGAGACAGGGACAGACAGACAGAGAGAGACAGAGACACAGGAGAGAGAGAGACAGAGACAGAGACAGAGAGAGACAGAGACACAGGAGAGACAGACAGACAGAGAGAGACACAGGAGAGAGAGACACAGAGACAGAGAGAGGCAGAGACAGAGAGAGACAGAGATACAGGAGAGACAGAGACAGAAGACAGACAGGAGAGAGAGACACAGAGACAGAGAGAGGCAGAGACACAGGAGAGACAGAGACAGAGACAGACTGGCCTTGCTCTCAGCAAGCTCACCTTCTGAGCAGGGCAGAGAGCCGCTCTAAGACCATGGGCTCAGGATGGCTGTCTTGGTCAGGGAAATCACAGGACGGGGAATGGAGACTTGGGCGAGTACTTGATGGACGGGTCATTGCAGGAACGTTCGTACTGATCTGATACTGTTCCCGGAACTAGAAGTATAAGGGCCTGGGGATGGGGAAGGGGAAGGGGCATGTGTGTGTCACTCCGATGGGTGGAGAGCGGCTGTTGGGGCCATATGGTTCTGAAGACCTTGGAGCAGGAGAGATGAGGGCCTTGAGCAGGGGCTGCAAACCCAGCAGCAGGGGGTGAGGGGATGGGCATTGGGTCCCATGTGCAGAGCACCTGGGCTGACATCTCTTCGTGAGGGGGGCCCTGGAAGGCTGCATGCTGGAGGACCACAGGGATGTGTGAGGCAAGTGCTTCGGAGAGGCTGGAGCAGCCTGGGACCTTCCAGGGGGTCCCCAGGGACTTTCAGATCAGCTTCAGGGGCCTCCCCAAAGCCCTCTCGGCCTCATCTTCTGTAGCTTTCCCTCCTTGGCTGGGAGATCCCAGCAACTCCTTGGCTCGGGGTGTCTGATGATGGCAAGGGAGTCTTGGACTCTACTTGTAAAAGGTCTGGAGGGCAAACCACAGGAATTCTGAAGTCAGAGCCCAGGCTGAGCATTGCAGCCAGCCCAGACGAGGCCGGGAGCATGGGGGGCGGGGACCTTGAGGTGCCTCATTAGTGGAAGCTGACACAGGGACCCATCTGGAACTGCCCTCAGTGGGGACCTTGATAGGACCAAGGAACTGAGCTCCCTGGGGTGCCAAGGTAGTACAGGGGAGTGCCCCCAGAAGCATCAGGCAAATGTTTGTATGCCCCTTTGGGGCAGGGGACAGGGAAAGCACTAAGCATTTACTTACCACCCCCTGTATGTCAGGTACTCTGCTAAGTGATTTACAAATATTGTCTCATTGGTTCTCATTTTGCCTTTGAAGTTACATCGGTTTTGAAAAGTTAATTGATATAGAATAGTAAAATGGAGCTAGGGTACCAGTTACTGGGCCCTAGCAGTGGAGGTAGCAGCCAGTTGGGGCTCCTGCTGATAGTAATGGAGAGAGAGAAAGCTACCCCAAGGGCCTCTGGGTATGTGGGCCCCCACGCCCCCACCCTGCCTCACTTCCCAGGTAGCCTCCCTGGCTTGGAGAGCATGAGCCCCAGGGTACCAGGTGCCACGATGGGCAGTATCTGCCTCAGGCCAGGACTCTGGGTCTGCTCCCTCCTGGCAGAGAGAGTGGCTCTAGCTCTGGAGGTGCCGGGGAGGGGCTGCTCAGGGGGCCTTGGAACTTTGTAGTGAATTTTATATACATGCATGCACACATACACACATGTGCACGCCCCCACACATACACAAGCACCTACATAGATGCAATATATTAAAATATTTATTTATGATTTTACATTTGTGGCACATTATTAGGTAATTTAGGCCCGCTGTGAAGTCTAAGATTTTTCATTACTAGTGTGTATGTTACTTAGAAGCAGTAACTACTTATACTGGTATTCATGATATGTATTATTTTATAAAGTTTAAGAAAATTGCATTTTCTCATAAATATTTTGGAAATTTGACGTTCTGCAAAGTTGGCAGCTGGTTCTTTCTACCATTGGAAATTAATTCCAGAGAGGAAAGCTTTGTCAGAGCTGGAAGGGGCCTGAGAACAGGGGATGGCAGAGCTGGGAGGGGCCTTAGAACAGGGGATGGCAGAGCTGGGAGGGGCCTGAGAACAGGGGATGGCAGAGCTGGGAGGGGCCTGAGAACAGGGGATGGCAGGGCTGGGAGGGGCCTGAGAACAGGGGATGGCAGAGCTGGGAGGGGCCTGAGAATAGGGGATGTCAGAGGTGGAGGGGCCTGAGAACAGGGGATGTCAGGGCTGTGAGGAGCCTTAGAACAGGGAGTGTCAGGGCTGGGAGGGGCCTTAGAACAGGGGATGTCAGACCCAGAAGGGGATTGTCTGTTACATCCCCCTTGTTTTATATCTAAGCTGAGGTTCAGAGACAAGCGACTGGTCTAGGACCACCCATCAGCCTCACTAGTCCTCAGCCTCATGACTGCCTGGCCAGGGCTCTTCCGGCCTCCCTGCCCTGCCCCCTTTCTGGGGGCATGAGCTGCTTTGAGGCCCTTGAGCTTCCAGAAGATCAGTGAGACCGCAGCCTCTGAAGGCCAGTGCAGACCCAACCTCCACCTTGAGGCTCTCTTTCACTTTCCGCCCCACTAAAGTTAGAGGTTCATTTCTTACCTGCTTCTCAGACTTAGAGACCATTGAATCCACCCCCTTAATTGTACAGATGAGGAAACCAAGGCCTGGATCTATGAAGTGACCAGCTCTGGCTCCCATGGGGGGTTCACACCAAGGCCCTCTTCTCCTCTGTCCCACCCTCCTTCCAGAACATACAGGGGCCCCCCGTTTTCACCTTTCCTAGGAGGCAGAAGCCACCTTAGAGACCATCCTGTCCAGCTGCCTCATTTAGAAGATGTGCTGACTTGTCTAAGGCCACACAGTCAGCAGGAACATCATATTTGAACCCAGGACCCGAGACTCCCAGAGCCAGAATGCTGACTATAACCCTTTCAGTTTGCAAAGCACTTCCCATCCCTGATCTCATCTGAGCTAGCATTGTGTCCGCATTACAGATGAAGAAACTGTGGCTTAGAGGGGTGAGTCAGGGCTGAACCTCTTGGTGAAACCTCTCCTGGGCTCCCCAGCTCCAGGTGCTTCCCTCGCCACTCATCTGGTCTCATCCTTGTGCTTTAAGATGTGCTCCTACATGTGGCCGAGGCCGGACGTCGTGGAAGTGGGCTGGGTGGGTCCTGCCCTCTGCTTCGGGAGGCGTCACCTGGTCAGAGCCTTTGGTGAAAGAGGAACATGCTTGGCCAGTGAGCAGACGTCAGCTTTGCTGCGTCCTCATGCGGTCAGCGTTATTGGAGTGCCTGCTGTGTGCAGAGCAGTGCCCAGGTCAGGGGTGAGGGCAGTAAGGCCCCAGCCTGGGGATGGCACACTCCGTGGTGCCCGGGCCTGGGGAGGCGCAGCCCGCAGCACCGTCCCTCCCTCTGTTTTTGGGAGGCAGCCTGGTCCTGGCCAGCCTGACCCTCAGTCTTCTCATCTGTAAAATGAGAAGGTTTGCCTCTGTTGTCTCTAAAGTTCATTCCCATGCCTATGCTGTGTTTAACATTCCAGGTTTTGTGCATCCGTTCATCTCTTCAATCCTGTCATTCAGGGCTCCTTGTCTCTCTGACATCATCTGTTCTAAGCACCCTCCCACTTTTCACATTCTCTCTCGGGAGGCTCTGACCTTCTGTGTTTGGACGTCCCCCCAGCTTCAGTGCCCTGGCTTCCAGGGACCCTCCAGCTCCATCATTCCATGTTCTTTGCTCTGCTCTGGGCCCAGATTCTAGCTTGTCTCAACCCCTGCTTCCCTGTCATCTGAGATCCTCTCGATCCCCTTGCCACTGGGCTTTCCTGGGAAGGGTCCTTTGAGCCTCTATCCCCCTCTCATCCCCTTTGCCTTCACCCCACTCCACTCTCTTGGGTGATTTTAAATAATGTCCTCTTTAACGAGTAACGTAACAAGTACCAGAATGGGTTAGTCTCTCTCCACCCTCAGTATGTGCCCTTGGCAGGCGGCCTGGCCACACATTGCCAAAACCACTCAGAGATAGAGTGATAGTGGGCCTGGTGACCCCTGGGAGCAGCTGGAGTGCCCTGCTGGCGGGTGGGAGGATGAGTGATCCGAGGAAGGGGCCAGGTGGGAGCAGCCCCAGAAGGTAGGGGTGGCGACCAGCCTCCCCTCCTTCCTTTCAGCCTCATCCTCTTCAGTCTGGGCTGTAACATGTGCATTCTGGGGGACCAGGGGGTCGGACTCTGTTCAGATTAGGCCTCTGAGGCGTGTGCCAGCCTTTGAAGGCACTTGGGGCCAAAAAGTGAGGGCTTTTCCCTTTTTAGAGGAGGAAGATACCTGTGTTGAGATACTATATTAGCCTGGGTGACAGGAAAGAAAAGAAGAAAGGAAGGAAGGAAGGGAGGGAGGGAGGGAGGGTTAGAACATGGAATGTCTGGACTGGAATGGACGTTAGAACAGGGATGGGGAGCCTGCAACCTCAACTGTGGCCTTCTAGGTCCTTGGGTGCAGCCTTTTAACTGAGTCCAAGTTTTACAGAACAAATCCTTTTATTAAGCTGGAATTCAGTCAAAGGGCTAAATTCAGGCAGATTCCCCACCCTGATCTGCAATATCAACCCTGGGAGAGACAGGAGAGATGGAAGCAACCTGAAGGGCTGCGTGCCCTGCTTTTTTACACATGGGGAAATTGTGCCTGAGAGAGGTCAAGCAGCTTGGCCAGCATCGGGCGAGGGGGTGGTGAGGGCAGAATCAGGATCTGCTCCAGGTCCCCTGGCCATAGCTCCAGGGTGTCCCTAGCAGAAGGCGAGAGCTGAGAGGGGCCTGGGCACCAGGAATGTTACTAACTGTCCAGAAGATGGGAGAAGGAGAAGGAGCCTTAGACATTGGGAGAGGTCACTTTAAAAATGATTAATCTTGGTAAACTAAGCTGGAAAATAGTTTAGAGATAATAAAATTACACGACCCCCCCCCCAAAAACAACTGTCATTGTATAGATGGGGGAGCTGACCCATGCTGCAGCATTTTGTGTTGAGTGCTCTGATACTCCTTGTTCTCAGGCCCCCCCAGCCCTGACATCCCCTGTTCTCAGGCCCCTCCCAGCCCTGACATCCCCTGTTCTCAGGCCCCTCCCAGCCCTGACATCCCCTGTTCTAAGGTCGCTCCCAGCTCTGACATCCCCTGTTCTAAGGCCCCTCCCAGCTTTTATTATCTAATACTCTGTGTTTTCTGGTTTCTCCCAACTCTGTTATTCTACATGGGAAGCCCCTTGCCAGCCCTGACTGTTCCTCTGTGCTGTCAGCCCTCCCAGCTCTGCCGGGCTCTTTGGTTCTCTCTGGTTTGACTGCCTACCCCTCCGAACCTATTTCTCCAACATCGTCCAAATAGAGACTCAGATACCTCTAAGCCCATGCCCCCATGGCGTTCTTGCCTGAGTGAGCAGCAGAGCCTTGGACATGTTTACAGAGAAAGCAGGCTCTTGGAGCATCTGGTGGCGAGGTCTCGGTTGATAAGCGCTGGCCGTAAATGGGGCAGCCGATTCCTTTCATTTCTCTGACCCTCAGCCACCACCACTGTCATGGGCTGTAAGCCTGCTGCCACATGTTGGGGCTGCCAGCTGTTCCTGCTTCCATCTGGGGTGCGGGCTTCTGGGTTCTCTAGGAGGTCATTCTACCTTGACCTGCTTTGGCCTCTGGCTCCCATCTACCTTGGCTGTCCTGACTCCAGCCACAGATTCAGCCAAACAAGACCTTAGCCTTTGTGTGAACTTGGCATCAATCTCTGGCTTGTGTGTTCACACAAAGGAGCCTCCCACCATTATGTCTACTTCCATTCCCTCGCCTCCGCCCCTCTCAATTCTTGTCTTTTTGGAGGTGCCTTAAAGGGGAGGCAGCATGTGTTGGGTAAGGTGACTGTCTACTTCCCACCACCTTGACTCCCCTGAAGTCAGCCTGGAACCCAAGCCCAGAGCCTTCCAAGGGGCTGTGCACCCAGCTCAGAGCCTCCTGAGGGGCCATGCTCCCAGCCCAGAACTCTGATCCCAGATCCTCCTGAGGAGCCATGCTCCCAGCCCAGAACCCTGATCCCAGAGCCTCCTGAGGGGCCATGCTCCCAGCCCAGAACCCTGATCCCAGAGCCTCCTGAGGGGCCATGCTCCCAGCCCAGAGAGCTCAGCTCGCCTTCTTGAAAGCAGCCCTTGCAGGGGTGGTTTTGAAGACCCACAAGGGAGGGTTCTTGGCTTTGTCAAAGGGTCCAGCCTTAGGTCCAGGGATTGCTCCTGCATCCCGAGGACCACGCGGCTCCCCAGGCATGTTAGCACCCTTATAGAATGTGACCACCTGGAGAGGAGGGCACTTTGCACAGAGTGGGCACTTAATAAATGGGTCATTCATCTAGCCTTCTATCCATCTCCTTCGGGAAGCTTCTCTGATGTAACCCAGTATGTGGGATCCCAGGTCCTATGTCAGATGAGGAAACTCAGGCAGACAGAAGGGAAAGGACTCTGTCAGGGTCACATAGCCAGGACTCCAGTCTTATTCTTTATAGAGGCAGCCAGGTGGTGCAGTGGCTAGAGCACTGGGTCTAGAGTCAGGAAGACCTGAGTTCAAATTTAGCCTCAGACTCTTACTAGCCATGTGACCCTGGGCATGTCACTTCACTGCTGTCTGCCTCAGTTTCCCCATCCTCAAGGTGAGGATGACAGCCGTACCTGCCTCTGAGGGAGCTGAGATAATCTTCATACTGCACATGGCAAACCTGCCCTCGCTGCCCTTGGCCAGCTCTGGGCCGGTGAACCACGTGGCCTTGAAGAATTGTCAGCACTCTCCCTAGTTCATTTTCCTTTCTCTGTGGTAATCAGTGCCCAGGTGAGCCCTTGGCTTCTATCCTTAGAGTCTGGCACGGAGCAGAAGCTTCATAAATATTTACTGAATCAAACCAGAATGGACTGGTCCCAGCCAAGGGGAAGGACCTTAGAATATGGAATGTCAGAACTAGAGAAAGCCTTAGAACAAGGGATGGCAGGATTGGGAGGGAGCTTAGAACAGGGGATGTCAGGGCTGGGAGGGAGCTTAGAACAGGGGATGTCAGGGCTGGGAGGGGCCTCAGAACAGGGGATAGAACCATAGGCTTCTAGATCTAGAGCTGGAGGGACCTTTGAGGCATCTAACCTCATTTTATAGGTTCATTTTGTAGGCTGAGGAAACTGAGTCCTGAGTTGGTGAAGGGCCGTGTTCCTTAAGGTCCTTCTGTGCTCACCAGGCTGCATGGAGGAGTGAATGGAGGGCTGAGTTAGGAGGACCTGGGTTCAAATTGTGCCTTCTGGTACTTGCTAGCTCTGTGACCTTGGGCAAGTCCATTTTCCTTCCCAGGCCTCAGTTTCTCCTCTGTGTAATGAATATGAGGGTCTCAGTGCTCCCTAAGTCTGTGCTCCTTTCCTCAGGGACAGAATTGGAACCTGGCTCTCTCCTTTCCAAGCCGGGCTCCTTCTGTGCTGCCCCAGCCCTGGTTTGTCCTGAGCACAGAGCAAAGGGAGGGCAGGCAGTGAAAGCCGGAACCCTGAGCCTCCACGGCGGCCAGGCCTCCCTCCGCTCGCCTGGGTGATCAGATCATGAGTCAGGTACCAGGGTCTGAAAATGAAGCGGGATCAAAGACCAGGTCCATTAGAGCTGATTAAACATAGCTGTGGAGAGCTGAGACTCATTATGGGGGAATGTATACAGGCCCAGCCCCTGTGCCAGGAGATAATGACGGATTTCTGAGCAGCCCACAGACTCAGTGGCGCTGCGGAGACCTTGGCTGCTCTGAGACAGCTGGCGCCTGTGCGGGGGTCAGGGGGATGTGTTGGGGTGCGGGGACCAAGATGTCCTCTGTGCTCAGGCTTCTGGCCCCCGGCAGCTCAGACGCCCCACCAGGACTCCTCTTCCACCACATTGGGGACAAGTGGCTGTTCATGGGGAACCCCCCAGGTTGCCCCTTCTGTTGTGGATGGCCCTCCGTGTTGGCTTCTTCTGTACATTGAACTCAGTTTCCCTCCTGGTTCTACCTTCTGGGCCCAAGAAGAGCACATTGAAGGCCATTCCCACTAGACAGCACTTCACGCACTTGAAGACCACACCTGCACCCCTCCCTCCCATTACACTCCCTTTTCTTCAGACTAAACACCCCAACTCTTCCTCTTGGGCTTAGTCTCCACACACTCTGTCAGTAAACAAGCTTTCACCAAGCACTTCCTATGGGCCAGGCACTGCCTGAGGTGAGGATGAATGGTTCCTGCCCTCAGGGAGTTTCCAGTTTATCTGGAGAAACAACATGTCCATGTAGAACCTTTTTAAAAAATTCTTTTAATTTATTTCATTAATTTTTCCCAATTACATATAAAAATTTTTAACAGTCATTTAAAAAAAAAATTTGAGTTCCAGATTTTTTTCCCTCCCTCCTCTTTGAGAAGGTAGGCAGTTTGATATTAATTATACATAAACACATAGTTCTGTATAAAAACATACAAAAGAAGTGAAAGGTCCTCTGTTGGGGACACTTAATGGGGGAGGGGGTGGGTCAGGAAAGCTCTGATGTAAGCCGCCCAGCCCACTCCAGCTGGCCACCGTCCTCCCCCAAAGCTGACCCTCAGGACTGGATGCTGGATCTTCCAAGCCCTGCTCCCTCCATTTCAGAAACTACTGTGATGTTTCCCGTGTGGCCTTACGCGCTAGGCGGTGCAGTGGATAGAGTGCCAGACCTGGAGTCAGGAGGACTCAGCTGAGTTCAGGTCCAGCCTCAGACACTTACTGGCTGTATGACCCCAGGCCGGTCACTTTACCCTGTTTGCCTCAGAGTTGGACAAGGCAGAAACAACAGAACAGCAACAACAAATGCTGGACCTGAGAGTCCCTCTCCAGAGAGGGTAGACTGAGGCCCAGAGAGTCCAGGTTTCCCACCATCAGAGTCGTCTCAGCACCAGTAGCCCCTCGCCCCCAGGTCTTCACCCCTCTCTCCTCTGTCCCCTTCTCTCCAGTCACGTGGCTGCATTTTCTTGACTCTGCCCAAGTTTCCCTCCTTCCCTTCTCACCCCATCCAGCTCCCTGCCAGAGCCTTAGTCTGAGTCCTGTGGTGCAACTGCGCCGCTCCTCTCCTCAAGCACCTTCTGAGGCTCCCAGGTGCCCGGCCTGGCTTTCAAGCCTCCTGCCGTCTCCCCGCCTTTCTCCCCTCACTCAGGGCAGGCACTCTTCCCTGTCCCTGGCTTCTTCTGTGTTTCCTGCAGAGAGGGCCCCTCCCCCTCGGGGCTGCCTTCTTCAGGAGGCCTCCCAGGTCCCCCAGACCACCTGCCGTCTACACTGGATGCACCGTAGATCTGCTGTACACGTTTCCCTCCCTAGAATGTGAGCTCCCGAGGGCAGGGACCCTTTCTGCTTATTAGCTGTGGGACCTTGGGTAAGCCTCAGTTTCCTCATCCATGAAATGGGGGCCATGCTCACACACACCTGCCTGGATTCACCTGAGGAAAGAATGAGGCAATTGCAGAAGGGTTAGTTTTGATTTCTTATTATTCCCCACTATTTACCACCACACTCGGGGCTTAATAAATGCTCCTGATTGACTGACATGGCCCTCTCTCCTCCCCTCGGCCCAATAGCAGCCCCTCTGGCAGAGGGCGGAGGCTGGATTTGAACTCAGACCTCCCTTCATTCCGGCCCCTCTTTGTCCTCTCTCTCATCCTGGCCTGGTCCCCTCCCTTGCGGCTGCCCCCCATCCCCACCTTGTGCTAAGTCCTGCCCGCTCTTGGTGGTCCTGCGGCATCGGCTGCCGTGCTTTTGTGACCAGAGCCAGGCCTTGGCTTCTTCACCCTCTTCGCGGGATGGGGATCTCAGCCTTGACCGCGGCCCGAGAACTCTGCCCTCCCGCGCCCACTTCGGGTCCTGGGGCTGGTGGTTCTGGGAAACCAGCCAGTTAATTATTTCTGTGGGTTAATTTTTCTTACATGCTTGTGGCTGTTGCTGCTTCCAGTTAGACACAATTTAACAACCAATTATTCAGTGCTTTCAGTGTGCGAAGACGGGACTGAAGAACAGCAAGGAGAAGGGCACCTCACCCCTGGATGGCTCTGCAGCTCACCTCCCCCACGCCCCCACCCCAGATCCACCTGAGGGGTGAGGATTCTTGTTCTGGTCCATTCCCATTCCTCCATCTCAGCCCCTGATTCAACCCCTCGTTGGGGGTCAGAGTTACCTGCGTCTGGGTCTTATCACCAGTGGGAGGGGATGCTTCGTGCGTCAGGGCAGGGCCTGTCCTTCCTCTGACTTTGGTCTGTATTTCCCCACCCCAGAACCCAGGGGCTGGGTGCACAGTAGGCACTTTATAGCGCTGTGACCCAAGGGTAGAGGCAGCCCCAGTACCCCGGAACGTCAGATGCTTTACCTGAGCCATGGAGAATGCCACAGTCATTGCAAGCTCCTGGCCGGCAGTGGCTGGCTTTGGCCTCTTTTCGTACCTCCACGCTTGGAACACGGTAGGCGCTTAATAAATGCTTGTTTCCTGGAGTGGCTGGATGGCGCAGTGAGCAGAGCATCGGCCCTGGAGTCAGGAGGACCTGAGTTCAAATGTGACTCAGACGCTTGATCCACTTACTAGCAGTGTGACTTTAGGCAAGTCACTTAACCCCAGTTGCCCTGCCTTCCCCCTCCAAAAAGCAAATGAATAAATGTTGATTGGTTGGTCTCAGCTCCAACCATGGCCTTAGGGAGGGAGGGGAGGTATTTGTACTTGTGAAGGGCCCTCTGGGAAGGCTGCTCTGTCAGTGAGTCACCAGGGAGAACTCAGAGACTAGAGCGTTGTGCTGGGGGGACTCTGGCAGTCCCGTCCAGCACCCTTCTATAGACATCCAGAAAGGGCCTTTTCCCCAAAGTCACTTACTGGGGCGGTGGCAGAGGTGTGGACAGAGGGGGAGTAGATGGGCATTGAGGCCATGACTTAGAGGACACCGAATGCAATGACCCCATTTCACAGATGAGAAAACCGAGGCAAAGGGACTGCGTCACCCAGCCAGCAGAAGGCAGCTTCTCATTTCTGAGATGTCATCTTTCTCCCTCCTGTGTTCACATCCCAGTTGTTAGCTCCCCTTCCCCCCCCCAATACGAGTGCAAAGGGATGGCATCTCTCAGTCCTTATCCCTCACTCAGCATTTATTAAACACCTGCTGTTGCTGGACCCTTGAGGAGACTGAAAGATGAGAACACCAGGGTTCTGTCCTTACAGAACACACGGGCCGGCCAGGCCCGGTACACAAAGGACTGTTGGGTCTCTTGGCTTCCTTCCCTGGAGACCCTCTTAGGATCCCAAGATTTTAACTGTCCTGAGTGAGTGACAGAGTTCTTGGGGGACTCAGAAGAGGAAAGGGTGCAATCCAGAAAGTCTTCATGGAAGAGGAGATCCCTTGGACTGGCTAATTATAGCTGCAGGGGCACCATCATTCTCATTAGGATCCCTCATTATCTAGTGCCTTTTAAAAACCTGTAGAGCTGTGTCTTATGTCAGCTTAATAAATGCTGAGTGAACGAAATAAAGCAGGTGCTTAATAAATGCTGAGTGAGAGATAAGGATGGAGAGATGCCATCCCTTTGTATTAGTAGACTGGGGATTCCTTGAAGGCAGGGACAGATATGATTCCATTGATCTCCATAACTACCCAGAGAAGTAAGTGGGCTTATTATCCTGATTATATAGATGGGGAAACTGAGGCAGGCAGCCACAAAGTGACTCACCCAGGGTCCCACAGCTAGTATGTTTTTGAGGCTCGATTTGAACTCAGGCCCAAGGCATTATCCCTCGCACCACCTAACCATCCTAACTGCTTGTATACATTTGTATTTAATAATGACAAATATAGGGCTTTAAAATTTGCATGGCTCTGACAAGATGGTCTCATTTGATCCTCATAACAGACTTGGAAGGGAGGTGCTAGTATTTCTGCTTTACAGTTGAGGAAACTGAGGCAGACAGGTTAAAGGCACAGCCAGTAAGTGTCTGGGGCAGGACTAGCACTCGGCTCTTGCTGCCTCTAGGCCCGGTGCTCTGCCCACCGAGCTCCCAGCTGTGCATAGTTTTGCTGATGTATTTGTGTGTGTCTCTTGTATCCCTCCGAAAGAACGCGGATTCCCTTGGAGCAGGCAGTGTTTGTGTTTGCATTGTCGGCCCCAGAACAATGTCTAGCACGCAGTAACTGCTTGGTAAATAATCGGTGATTCAGTGATTTCTTAAAAAGAGAATAATCAAGCTGGAGTGAATGGAGGGGAGGCTTTTTCATATTTTCCAGAAATAATTATGCTACAAAAAAAATAAATCAATAAAAGGTATTTAAAATTTTTTTTTGAAAAGAACATTGAGTATCAGAGATGGAAAGGCCCTTAGGACAGGGGATGTCAGGGCTGGGAGGGGCCTTAGAACAGGGGATGTCAGAGCTGGGAGGGGCCTTAGAACAGGGGATGTCAGAGCTGGGAGGGAGCTTAGAACAGGGGATGTCAGGGCTGGGAGGGAGCTTAGAACAGGGGATGTTTAGGCTGGGAGGGGCCTTAGAACAGGGGATGTCAGAGCTGGGAGGGGCCTTAGAACAGGGG
>CM053586.1:343135013-343174225 GCA_028646515.1 Pseudochirops corinnae | reverse complement strand
ACTATTCTTATACTGAGAAAAAGTCTCATGAGTTACAATGATCATTTTTCCATGTAGGAATGTAAATAGTTCAACTTTAATAAGTTCCTTATGATTTCTTTTCCTGTTTACCTTCTCATGCTTCTCTTGCTTCTTGTATTTGAAAGTCAACTTTTCTGTTCAGTTCTAATTTTTTCATCAGGAATGCTTGAAAGTCCTCTATTTCATTGAATGACCATATTTTCCCCTGAAACATTATACTCAGTTTTGCTGGGTAAGTAATTCTTGGTTTTAACCCAGCTCCTTTGACCTCTGGAATATATTCCAAGCCCTTGGATCCCTTAGTGTAGAAGCTGCTAGGTCTTGTGTTGTCCTGATTGTGTTTCCACAATACTCAAATTGTTTCTTCCTGACTGCTTATAATATTTTCTCCTTGACCTGGGAACTCTGGAATTTGGCTATAATATTCCTAGGAGTTTTCTTTTTGGGATCTTTTTAAAGAGGGGATCAGTGAATTCTTTCAAGTTCTATTTTGCCCTCTGGTTCTAGAATATCAGGGCAATTTTCCTTGAGAATTTCTTGAAGGATGATTTCTAGGCTCTATTTTTGATCATGGCTTTCAGGTAGTCCAGTGATTTTTAAATGGTCTCTCCCAGATCTATTTTCCAGGTCAGTGGTTTTTCCAATGAGATATTTCACATTGCCTTCTTTTTTTTTCCATTTGTTTGGATCTGTTTAATAGTACCTTGATTTCTCATAAAGTCATTGCCTTCCATTTGCTCCACTCTAATTTTGAAGGAATTATTCTCTCCAGTGAGTTTTTGAAATTCATTTTCCTTCTGGCCAGTTTGGGTTTTTAAGGCGTTCTTCTCCTCATTGGCTTTTTGGGCCTCTTTTGTCATTTGAGCTAGTCTATTTTTTAAGGTATTATTTTCTTCAGTATTTTTTTGGGTCTCCTGTAGCAGGCTGTTGACTTGCTTTTCATGATTTTCTTGCATCATTCTCATTTCTCTTCCCAGTTTTTCCTTTACTTATCTTACTTGATTTTCAGAATCCTTCTTGAGCTCCTCCATGGCCTGTAACCAGTTCATATTTTTCTTGGAAGCTTTTGATGCAGGAGTTTTGACTTTGTTGTCTTCTTCTGGTTCCATGTTTTGATCCCTTTTGTCCCCAAAAAAGGATTCTGTGGTCTGATTGTGCTTCCTCTGCTTGCTCATATTTCCAGCCAATTACTTGACTTTTGAGCTCTGCTTCCTGATTGCAGAGAGCTATGCCCCAAATTGCTGGGGTTTTCACAGGTGTTGTCAGAGCTGTTGTCAGAGCTATGAGGAGGGCACCCTCTCTACAGCTGCCACAATCTCTGGCACACTGGCCACACACCCCAGGACCACCACTCAAGACTGCAACCTAGTTCCAATCAGGTTAAAGCAAGAGCCATTACTCTCTGAATGGTCCCTTGGTCCCTCTAAGATCTGCAGGCCAGGAGCTCCTGAGGAAGCCGCGTGGTACAGCTGCGGCACCTCCACCACCTCTCTCTCCTGGGGGCAGGGGCTGGACCACGCTCTTCCGTCCCCCTGTTCCAACAGAGTTCCCCACTGGGCTTTTACTTTCTCTTTGGTGTTTGTGGGTTGAGAAGTCTAGAAACTGCCACAGCTGCTGGTGATTCACTCTCCTGAAGTCTGCTCTGGATGGTCTGGGCTACTGGTTAGGCCATGGGCTCAGCATGGCTCAGGCAGGACTGCACTCAGCTCCCATCTCTGTGCCATAGACTCCTCCTGGCCACCTGCTGGGCTGCCTTCAGCAGGAGGTTTGTTTCTCTCTGTCAATTTGTGGGTTCTGTAGCTCTAAAGTTTGTTTAGAGTCATATTTTACAGGTATTGGAGGCGGTTGGTGCGGGAATTCAGTCAAGTTCCTGCTTTTATTCTGCCATCTTGGCTCTGCCCCCTTTCCAGCTGTCCCTGAATTTTAAAAGAAAAGAAAAAACAAAATCCTCATAACAAATGGAATTGGTAAAGTAAGACAAGGTCCTACCTTGGCCGCCTCCAAAAATATCCTCATTCCGAGTCCATCTGACATCATTTCCCATGAGCCCTCTGGAGCCCTGGGACGTTCAAAGTGTTTATCATGTTGTCATTATTGTATAAAATGCTTCCTTTCCTCTCCATCAGTTCTTGCAAGCCTTCCCAAGATTTGGAAGCATTTATTAAGCACCACTGTGTGTCAGTCAACTCATTAAGCTCTTTACAAATACTGTCTCATTTGGTCCTCACAACTGTGCTGGGAGGTGGGTGCTGTTATCCACATTTCACACTTGAGGAAACAGACAAACAGGTTATGTGACTGGCCCACTGTCATGAAGCTATTAAAAGTCTGAGGCTGAACTCGAACTCAGGTGGTGTAACGGAGAGCCCTGGAGTCAGGCACTTATTACATGCTTGTTATGTTTCCCATTTGACTGTTTCCTGTCTTATTCTGGGCATTTTAATTTTATTTGTGCAGAGGCTTTTTGGTTTTAAGTTACCTACTTTATCTTTCTAAACTGCCCCTCTACCTTGTTTGGTACATCTCCTACCTATAGCTATGAGAGGTATGTGAATTCCTTCTCTTCTGATTTTTTTCATAGTGTGATCTGTAAAAGTTCATTTAGAGCAGTGGTTCTCAACCTTCTTAATGCCGCGACCCTTTCATACAGTTCCTCATGTTGTGGTGACCCCCACCCATAAAATTATTTTTGTTGCTGCTTCATAACTGTAATTAATTTTGCTGCTGTTATGAATCGTAATGTAAATATCTAATATATAATGTTATTGTTACAAATTGAACATAACTCACAGGTTGTGAACTGCTGATTTGGAATGTATTATATAATACGGTATAAGATGTTGGTTTAAGCCTGATTTGCTGCCAACTTGCTTTCCAGTTTTCCAGGAAGTTTTTTCCTTTTTAATCAGATAGGGAGTTGTTTCCTGAGTAACTTATTTTCTGATGTATCAAGCTCTGGGTTATTGGGGTCCACGTTTCCACTTCTCCCCCAGCGAGTCTCCCGTGTATCTACCTCTCCATTTTTTTACCTCTCCATTTAAAATTTTTAAAAAATTATTAAATTTTTATTATTTTATTTTTCACGTCTCTATTTAAAAAAATTTCTTTTTAATTTTTTACCTCTCTGTCTTTTAAGCAGCACCGTATGGTTTCAGTGACTGCTACTTTATAATAGAGTTTGAGGTCTGGAAGTGCCCTTCCCCTTCTCTCCCTGCTTCTTTTCATCATTTCCCTGGTTATGCTAGATTTTTTGTTTTTTAAAATGAATTTTGTTATTTTGTAAAATCAGTTCATCCATTAGAACTGTTAAGCACCTGACGGGTCCTAGCTACTGCGTTAGACGCTGGGAGTACAAAGAACGGCAAAAGACAGCCTCTGTTCCGAAGGATCTCCCAGGCTCTGATCTGCTAAAAAAAACCTAGAGGTTCACCACCGTCCCCAGAAAAAAAGGAGAAACTTTTAAACTTGGCCTTCAAGACTCTTCCAAGTCTGTCCCCAGCCTACTTCCCAAAACTAACTAATTAAGTGTTGTTTACAGCATTAAAGGCAGTGAAGACGGTAATTTCTGTAAGTATGAGAATAGCTTTGCGGGGTGAAGAGAAGAAGAGGACTTTAGCGTCTCAATAGGTGATGCAGACTTGTGAATTCGAGGAGGAAGCAGGCAGTCACAGCTGAGCCAATTGAGGAATTCAAGTGAATTTCTCAAGCTTTTATTAAGTACTTAGTCGTGCCAGGCAGTGTACTATTTCCATAGAAGGTAGCACATGAGCTGAGCCTTGAAGGAAGCTAGGATTCTCAAGAGACAAGAGTTGGAGAGACTGCATACCAGAGGGGAGGGACTGCTGAGGCAAAGGCTTGGAGGTGGGAGATGGAGTATTGCCCCTTCTCCTTCTCCAGTGTTTCAAACAAACTGTATTACTCCTCTCCATCCCCATTCCTGTCCTTCCCCTTTCCTTCTCCATGCTTAGAGGCATCTGGTGGCCCAGAGGATAGAATGCGGGCTCAGGAATAGGAAAGAGCTGAGTTCAAATCCAGCCTCGGGCACTTATGAGCTGTGTGACCCATAATGTCCCTTAACCTCTGCCTCAGTTTCTTCAGTTGTGAAATGGGCATAAATAGCATCTAACTCAAAGGGTGTAAATGAGATAATATTTGTGAAAAGTGTATCTAACTGATTACTTACAATGTTTATATTATACACAGTTATGTGTTTATAACAGCCACTATATAAGCGATCACTCCCTTCTCTTCTCCCCCCCTTCCCCGCCCCGACACCGTGTCTTTGCTCCGCCTTCTGGCTGAAATGGACCCCTTCCCATCCCAGCTCTCTCTGCCAAGACAGACAAGAAGGACACCCCCATTAGACTCCTGGTGTTTGGATCTGATCTTCCTCTAGCTGCTCAGTATTCCCCCCTGGGCCTTCCCGTAGTAGGTGTGCAGAGATGGGGAACCTCAGGTGGTGAATTGGGGAGAACCTAGGATTTGGGTCAGAGGCCTTGGGTTGGAATCTCAGCTTACCCCACCTTTGACAAGTCCTTTCCCCTTCTCTGGGACTCAGTTTCCCCATTGGTGAAAGGAGGGGTCTGGGCTTACTTCCATCTGAAAGACTTTGAGTCCTTCGGGTGCCCAGAGTAACATCGGTGAGCTAACCCATTTCTGCCCCATATTGGTCTTCGGTGGGCTTGTAATTAGCACATAAGTTGTATTTACAGTCATTCTTCTCAAGGATGGAGGGGAAAGGTTTTGTTTGTTAAACACAAAAAGTGTATTAAAAAGACCCCAGGAAATCTTTCTGCCTGGCAGGCTGCTTCCCAGTCAGTTTGACAGACACAGGTAATGTTTGTAAACTCTTGTTCCTGCAGGGTGTTGTTGGAAAAATGAAACAAGCCCTGCCCTCACAGAGCGGACAGTCTGCTAGGGAAGGGGCATATGCCATGGGCACAAGTATGTAAACACAGTCTATACTGAGTGAAGGACTAGGTCCCAGTAGTACAAATCATGAATCCCCTATCTTTGAATTTGCACTGTTTGAACTTAAATTTAGTAAAATATAAATATATTTATTTAGAGAGATAATATATAAAATATATTTATATATAATATATTTACATAGAAAATATGTACTATATAAAATATATTTACATATAATATATATTTATATATAAAATAAACTATTTTTAATTCCTGCTGAGGGACAATTAGGGAAGGTCCTGAGTGGGAGGCATTCCACAGGTTATTAATCTGGAGGGGTGTAATTAATTGAAGGGGGTACCTGGATAAATTTCAGGGGGTCTGTGGTCTGGAGCAAAAAATTATATCTTAATTTCACTAACTTCCAGCTGAAATCAGTCATTCTCTTCAGTTATTTGAAACCTGATTCACCAGAAGCCTGCCAGAGGGGTCTAGGATGGGGTCCAGGGTTGACTTTAGCCCCCACTCAGGCTGAGGGAAAGCCTTTGCTCAGTGAGTGGTGAATGAGAATGAAGGACTCCAGGGTTGGCCTCTGCAATTCCCCTTTGGCTGAGACAGCAGAGATCCGGTTTAGCTCAAGCAGAGTCAGCCCAAAGATCCCTGGGCCAGTCTCGATTCTTCTGTCTAGCACAGAACCAGAGTGACAGGAGGGGACGCAGGAGAGCCTTGGCCTGAAGGATAGACAGTGACTGGGAAGGCCTGGGTTCAGATTCCACCCTTGACTCATCCTGTCCAGGAGTGGGTCCTCCACCCTCTTGGCCCCCCAGGCAGCTCCTAAGACTGTAACTGCAGGGCATGTGCCCACGTAGGTTGGCCAGGGGAGCTTCCTCACTCTACATTCTCATCAGTAAAATCACTGATCTTATAAAAATAGACCTAAGACATGGGAAGTTGTTAGACTTGCACTGAGTCCTGCCGTTGCAGCTCGGTGTGTGTTGGTAGAGAGGACCCTCTGCCTCAGAGAGTTGTACTAGTTGGCCTCTGACTTCCTTCTGCCCCCTTGGAAGCTCGATGATGGAGACGCCCTTTTCAGCATGAAACGCTGGCGATTGGCATCGGGGCACCGGGCTCTTGGGCTCTTGTCTCGGCCTGCTGCCATCTTGCTGTGTGACCCAGGCAGGACAGTGAACTCTTCTGGGTCTGGACTTCCTTGGCTCTGAAATGGTGGTGATTCTAACCTCTCTTTATCCCAATCGAGTGAGCAAACAGATGTGAGTGATTTGGGGAGGGGGGAGTCATGGTGAGGAAGGCACCATAGATTTCAGGAGTTATTGTTACTAGGGGTTGGGGAATTGGGTGGGGTCAAGAAAATGGAAAAATTGGACTGAGAGTGATTTTGAAAAATATGTGTGTATGAGTGTCAGTATGTGTGTAAATGTGTGGTTTTGTGCATTTTTCAGTCATGTCACACTCTCTGTGACCTCATTTGGGGTTTTCTTGGCAAGGGTACTGGAGTGCTTTGCCATTTCCTTCTCCAGCTCATTTTACGGATGAGAAAACTGAGGCAAACAGGGTCAGGTGACTTGCCCAGGGTCACACAGCTACTAAGTGTCTGAGGCCTGATTTGAACTCAGGTCTTCCTGACTCCAAGCTCAGCCATTGCCATCTAGGCTCCTTTGTGAGTGTGATACCAAATTGAAACTTGCCATCGGGAACTCTGAGACAACTGTGCCCATTCCTCCTCACCCCGATGAGTTGAATGCCTAGATCTGCCAGGGGTACCCCTGAGGGGTTGGGAGTTGTCTTGGGCAGAGCCCCCATTCTGGTGGGCTTTCTGCCATGATTCAGTCAGCTTTGAGAAAGCATGTTTCCTGAGCTGATGAGGTGGTTCTAGCCTGCCAGGCTGCGATCCCCACCAGGGTCCCAGAGGAGGTTGGGTCAGCCCTGGCAAGTCCTGGTGGCCAAGGGGTCGCCCTCAGCTCCTGGTTTCTGGGAGCTCTCACTTCCCCAAGGTGCCGTGAGAGATGGAGCTGGGGGTAGAGGAGCTGAGCCTTTGGAGCATCTAGGAGGCTTCCAAACCCTGGGAGATGTCTGGCTTGGGGAGGGGCGAAGCCAAGATGAGGCCCCATCTGTTTATTTTCTTGCCACCAGATGTAAACTAATTTGTTTAGTGAAGAAAAACACATTTCTCCTGCCTTCCAAACAACACTTTTTTTCTCCCTGGGCCAGGAGGCATTTCTGGAAAAGCTCTGAGGTGCTGTTGAGAGGAGGGTGATGCTGACTTCCTCGGATTTCACGTAGCAGGGATACAGGCCAGGGAGATGCTGAACCTTTGGCCCCCTGGTTTATGGAGAATGGGCCTGGGCTTGCAGCCGAAACAGAGGCCTTTCTGTGGCCCAGAGGGATGCAGATGTGGCCTGACTCTGCACACCCTGTGGGTCTGTGGACAAGCCACGCCCCCTGCCTCAGTTTACCCCTTAGTAAAAAAAGGATTTAATCAGATTTAATTAAATTCAACCAATTGATTAAAGCCCTTGTATGTGCTGTCACTGTGCTAAGGACTTAAAGGTTAAAACAAAACAAAACAATGTTCCCTGCCCTCAAGGCATGCATTAGAGAGTCAGGTAAAGTGTGTTAGTCAGAGGGTTCCTTTGGGCATGACTAGGCTGACCTTGCGCCAAGTCCTGAGGATATTAGGACAAACGGAACACTTCCTGCCCTCAAGGAGCTTACATTCTAATGGGGGAAATGGCCTGTAAGCAGCCAGGAGGATACCAGCTTACACAGAATAGATCAAGGGTGGGGAACCTTTGATGGAATCCAAACAGTAAGTGACCTAGAAGTTTGGATTCAGTCAAAGGGCTGCACTTGAGGACCTTGCGAGCCACATGTGGCCTTGAGATCCCAGGTTCTCCACTCCTGGAATAGCTAGTAGCATGTGTGTAGAAGGCAGGGGGAGATGGTTCTCCAGGCCTGCTGAGGTCTTGGATTTGACCCAACTCTTGAAGGCAGTTAGAGGAGCTAAGAGGTGGAGATGAAGGGGTGGAACATTCAGACATAGGGAACAAGGGAACAGATGGTGCAAGGGCCTGGAGGTGGGAAATGGAGGGTGCAAGTAGGCCAGTGTTGGATTATGGATTATGTAGAAGCCTCAGGAGAGATGGGAAGGGATGGGGTTATGAAGATCTTTAAATACCAAAATAAAAAAGTCTGTGTTTGATCCTAGAGACGGTCAGGAGCCACAGGAGATCATTGAGGGGGTGAGAGGTGATGTGGTCAGGCTTAAGTTTTGGAAAAACCATTTTAGCAACCAAGTTGAGGATGGGCTGCAGAGGGGAGAGGCTTGAGGCAGGGAGACCCATCAGTTGCTATTGTGATAATCCAGGCATGAGAGGAAGAGGGTGTGCACGGGAGTGTCAGAGCAGAGGAAGAGGCTCATTAGAGAGATGTTGTGAAAGTCGTGGCAACAGATTGAATATGAGGGGGATGAGAAAGACATGGGACCTCCACAGTGACCCTGAGGATGGTGATACCCCGGGCAGTAATAGGGCCGTTAGGAAGAGGGCGGCCTCTGGGAGTGGGGGAGATAAGGAGTTTATTCTGGACACATGGAGTTTGAGGGGCCTGTATGGGATGGAGAGACATCCAATAGGCCACTGAGCTGGAGGTCAGCAGGGACATTGGGGCTGAGAATCAGATGCATGGAGAGGAAATTGGGGAATTCTTGAATAAGAATAACATTAGCTAGCATTAATATATCACTCTACAAATATTGTTTGATCTTCACAGCAACTTTGGGAGGTAAGGGGGGGTTAGTATCCCCCTTTAAAGACGAGGACACTGAGGCAGAGTTTAAGTGACTCGTCCAGGGTCACCCAGCCAGCAAGTGATGGAGGCTGGATTTGAACTGAGGTCCCTCTGACTTTGGGTCCAGCATTCTGTCTGCTGTGCCCTGTGGGAGCTCATAGGATCACCCAGTGAGATAGTAGAGAAGACGGCCGCAGGAAAGACCAGTTGAGAGACCTTCACGGTTAAAGGACGTGCTACAGAGGAAAATCCAGGAAAGAGACCGAAGGAACAGGCAGAAACTTAGGAGGAGATGCAGGAAGGAGCAGCGTCCCCAAAACCCAGAGAGTAGAAAGTGCGCAGAGGAGAAGGAGCAGAGATGTCCAAGGCCACAGAGAGGACCAGGGGATGAATCCAGACGGTCGATAGATGTAGGGATGGAGCGCCTGCCTGTAGGGTGGAGAGAGTGAATGCCAAGCTCAGCAGCCAGGGTGGCCAGGGCTTAGTGGTGGCCCAGCGTGGAGGTGACCTTCTCCAGGAGCTCAGGCGCCATAGGGCAGTAGCCAGTGAGGATGGCGTAGGGACAAAGGCCAAGAAGGAACCAATAGAAAGGGAGAATGGAGCAGTTGGGGGGGCAGGGGCAATCTGCTGGAGAAGGCAGGACATGGGACCACGGTTCCTTGGAGAGAGCATGGCCGGCTGCAGGGCAGCTGGTCTCGGGAAGCGGTGCCATGGTCACCACCGAGCTGGGTGGCACAGGGAGCATTGTGGGAGGTAAGGAGTTTGCATCTGGTGATTGATAGGACACAAACACAGAAATAAACTTAAGCCCCTACTCTGCAGGCTGGACAATAATTGGATGCACTGATTGTTCCCGGCTGCTGTCTTTTTCTGAATGTTGGAGAATTGGAAGGATCTCAGAAGGCATCCAGCCCATCCTTGAGGGAGGATCTCCACCCCCAGCCCCCTACCCCATGAGCTGACCAAGAGTCCTCCACCAGCTCTCCAGTGATCTAGACCTTCCCTGATGTCCACTCTAGACTGCTTCTTGGTGACTGGCCTGCCTGGCCATCCCTCCTCCACACGCGGCCTCAAGTTCCTTCTGAGCCTTCTCTTCTCCTTCTCCAAGGTCTCTGCTCCCCCAGCCCAGGCAACCCTCAGTCACAGCATTTAGAGCTGTAACGCGCCTTAGGGATGGACGGCGTGTCCAGAGGTTCTTAAAATACTGCCCAAGAATCCCCTTGAAGATCCCCTTTCTTTCCCCTAGGTCAAAACCCTTTTTGCATTAATAATAAGACATTTTAATTTCTAATGCTGTGAACATCAATAGGGGACAGCTGGATGGGGCAGTGGATAGAGCGCTGGAAGACCTGAGTTCAAATCTGGCCTCAAATACGCAGTGACTGTGTGACCCTGGGCAAGTCACTTCACCCTGTGTGCCTCAGTTTCCTGGAGAAGGAAATGGAAAACCCCTTCAGTGTCTCTGCCAAGAAAACCCTCAAATGCAGTCATGGAGAGTCAGCTATGACTGAAATGACTGAACAACACCAAACATCAGCAGAGATAACCTGTATAAACAGGGTTCTTTGGAGGATCATCAGTCATTTTTAAGTGCCTGAGGGTACTGAGATACAAAAAAGTCTGAGGACCACTGCTCTGGTTCAGCTCCTTTGTGTAACAGATAGGGAAACTGAGGCCCTGAGGGGGAAGTCACCAGGCGAAGGGCATACAGGTTCCCTTGGAGGACCTTTCTGTTCTTTAGAGGGCCATGATTTTGTGTCCAGTCTTAGAGTCACAGAATCAGACCTGGAAAGAACCTTAGAATTCATCCAGTCCAACCCCCTCATTTTATTAATGGGGAAACTGAGTCTGGGAGAGATCAAGTGCCTTGCTGAGAGTCTCCCAGGTGGTGGAATTTGAACCCAGACCTCTCTGACTCTACCTTGGGCTCATCCACTGTGCCTCTCAAAAAGACACTTTAAAAATTCAAGCTTGTAACCTCCGTGAGGCAGGGAGCAAACATATTGCTGGTGGTTGGCTCTCTGATGTATTGAGCCCCGGCAAGCTTGGCCACCTTGGTGAGTAGAGCACAGGGTAGGAGGCTGGCATGATGAGCTCAGGAAAGTCAGAAAAAAACAGGGAAGACCCTTAGAGCAGGGATCCCTTAATAGCTGGTCAGCTTCCTCTTTGTCCCCACAGCTCAGCGCTGGGCACAGGGGCTCGATGAATGCTTGGGGACTGATTAGGACGCAGCACAAGTGTCAGAATTGGATTTGAGGAATCTCAGAAATAGAATTTTTGGAAATAGAATAGAATCTGTCAAAACAGGAAGGAATTTTAGTACCAAGATCAGCAGAGTGGGGAGGGGCCTTAGAACAGGTACTGTCAGGCTGGGAGGGGCTAATGTCAGACATTAAAGGCATCTTCCTTGCATCTACACATTTTACAAATGACTTCTGGGAGCCGGTGACAGCCGGGCCCAAGCTAACTCAGCTCTTTGGTGGCTGCGTCGGGCTCACACTCCTTTCTCTCTGAGCAGTGTTCTTTCCCTTCCTTTAATTCTTCCCATTTCTCGGAGGCTCCCAAAGGTCCTGGGCTCCCCGAGGGGAGTCTCCCCTTCCCTCCATCCCTCCTTCCCTCCATCCCTCTATCTTTCCCCTGTTACTTCCCTTGGTCTCATCAGCTCCCGTGAACTCAGTTTTCATCTGATAATTCTCAAATCGACTTATTGGGTCCAATGCTCTTTATGGACACAAAGCCTCCCATCTCCAACAGCTTGTTGGACATCTGGAACTGGTTGTTCTGTGGACATCTTAAGCTCACCATGTCCAAAGCTGAATTCGTTCTCTTTCCCTCTGAACCTGCCAATGTCCTATCACTGGCAAGGACACTGCCATCACCCCAGCCCCCCAGGCTTGAAGGTCAAGGGTCATCCTCTGCTCCTCCCTCTCCCCCCTCTCATATCCCCTCCCAGTCCTCATCAGCTCCGCTGCCACCATCATCTTCCCAAGTCACAGGTCTGACCCCATCAGACCTACTCAAGAAACAAGAAAGTCCAGCAGTTCCCTGTCACCCAGAGGGATCAGAAATAAAGTTGTCTGTCCATCAGATCCCTGACCTCCCTCCCCTTTCGGGTCTTCTCAGCCCTGCCCTGCTCCCCATCCTGACCCCGGATCTATGTTCTGGAGACCCTGCTCATTCACTGGCTGCTCTTAAATCACTTCTTTGTCAGTAGAATGAGGCTAATGACAGCTCTTCCCGTGCCACGTACCCTCTCATCCAGCTTTACTGGCTTTCTGCTTGTTCTGTGATCAGGACCCTCCATCTTCAGACTCTGGGCCTTCTCTCTGACCATCCCAGTGCCTGGAAGGCTCCCCCTCCTCATCTCTGGCTTCCTCCAGGACCCAGCTGAAATCCCTAACCCTAACCCTGGTCCCTCTTCATTCTTGGACCTTCCCTCTTCAGATTCTTTCCAGTGTCTCCTGTCCAGAGCTCGGGTTTACATATTGTCTTCCTTGTTAGACTGTGAACTTCCTGAGAGGGACTGTCTTTTGCCTTTCTTTGTAGCTCTAGGGCTTAGCACGGTGCCTGATGCGTAGTTGGTGTCTAGTAAACGTTGGCTGACCGGTTGACTGACTCAGGGATGGTTCATTGTTGTTGATGAGCTGTAATCGGCTGAAAACAATTGAACACGTATGTGGATTACCTGGAGCTAAATCATATTAGCTCGTAGAGCTAGAAGAAGGCACTTGAGAAGCCTTTTCATCCAACGCTGTCATTTACAGATGGGTAAACTGAGCCCCAAGGTCATCAGGGACCTGCCTTGCCACCTCCAGCAAATCACATCTGATGCCTCACTGGGCCTCACTCAGCCTTCTAATCTATAAGATAAGGGGATTGGACTAAATTGGGTATCCTTAACCCCCAGGCGATCCTTGGATAGATTTTAGGGGGTCTGTAAACTTAGATGGGAAAAAAAAATAATCTTTATTTTCAGCAATCTGTAACTCAAATTTAGTGTGTTTTTTAAATTATCAAAATAGGCATCAAACCACTCCGGTATCATTAGGTTTAAGCAGACCAACCATGGGTTTCAAGCTCCCCCAAAAGTTTAAGAACCCTTGGGATTTCTCAGCTCCAAATCTGTGATCCTCCAATCTTTATTCACCGCGCCATCAGGATTAGTAAGAGCTTGTGTTCATAGAATGTTTTAAGATTTGCAAAATGAGTACAAATATTAGCTCACTTGATGTTCACAACAACTCTGCGAGGTAGAGGTTGTTATTATCCCCATTCTACTGGTAGGGAAATGGAGGCTTGCCCAGGGCCACCCAGCTAGTGATTACCCAAGGCAGGATTCGAACTCTGACTCAGGAGCCACTGCTTTGTCCTCTGTGGCACCTCGCTGACTCTAAGGAAGTCACCTAACCTGTCCGGGCCTCAGCTTCCTCCTGCGTGATCCAGTGGCCTCCAAGCTCCGGGATAACTCCGGATCTATTCCAGAGACCCTCCCCACTCACTGGGCTGCCTAAGCCATTTTGGTTCAGAATTTGCTTCTTCCTTCCTCATCTCTCTCAGGGTCATGACACCGCCTGCTCCTTAGGTTGGTTGTGAAGGTCCAGTGAGAGAGTGTCTGAATTAAAAGTCCCCAAAGATGCCCGCAATGTTACTGAACACTAAATGCAGGAGGGGTTCATGACCAGGTTGGAAGCAGGGGGATGCGCTTTTCAGCCGTTCTAAGTTTGGAAAACCATGCCCAAGTTGTCCATGATGGAGGCAGGCCCGTGCACGTGAACTCAAGTGTCCTTGGAGATTGGAGCCATAAAACATTGGGTGGGGACAGTTTGGCCAGAAAGGTTAAAGAAGAGACATGCAGGCCCTGGGAGTGAGTTATGGGCCTCAGGACCGCAGGAGGGCTGGGGACCCAGACTGGGGGAAGCATTCCATGGCGGCTGGCGCCTCTCTCGCCGTTAGAGGCACCCGAGTAGGGAGAACACTGTGTCCTTGCCAACTCGGGGAACGAGAGCCTTGACCCAGGAGTGAACTGGCCATGGGGAGCCCTGCTCAAGGCAGGCTGGTCTTAGCACAGGGAAGAATTGGAGGGCCTGGTTGGTAGGATGGTAGATTTTGAGCTGGAAGGGACCCAACAGGTCTTTTATTCCAGCCCCTTTATTTTTTTTAAAAATGGCGAAACAGAGGCCCAGCAAAGGCAAATGGGTTTCCTAGAATCATATAAGTTAAGTGACATAGCCAGGAGTCAAACCTGAAATTCTTAGGCTTTAAATCTATTGCTCTTTCTCACCCTCCTGGACCAAGAAGGAGTTTTGACTCAAAGAGGCCCTCTGAGAGTTAGTTCCAAGCTGGATTCTGCTCTCCACAGACATGGAGAAGGCCATTCAGGCAGGGGCGCCATTTTCCTGATGTATGTAGGGGACCTACATTCACATGCCTTTTCTCTCTGTCTGACTGTGGGACATCAGGCAAGTCTCTCCCCTTCTTGTAGCCCCATTTTGCTCCCCTGATCAGTGAACAGGTTGGATTCTTGTCTCAGGAATTCTTTTTTTATCATGGACCCCTTGGTGGTCTGAGAGAGCCTATGGGGCCCTACTCGGAGTCATGTTTTTAAGTACATAAAATAAATAAAGATTATAAAGGAAATTAATTATTTTTAAATATATTTATCAATTTTTTTTTAAAGTTCATGGACCCCAAGTTAAATCCTTGAGAAGATAGTCTGTGAACGCTGCCACCTCCCACCCCAGTTGTGACATACGATGAATCTGGCAGGGAAACATGCACCTCTAGGCTCTGGTGGTTGTCAGTCCAGAAGACCCTGTCCATCTGCAGGTTATGGCCCAATCCAGAAGACTAGAGAGGTGGAAAATAAGTCCAATGCGGCAGATAATTCAATGAGAGACAGTAAAATTTGAACATGGGGCTGTAGGAGATCAGATGACGGAGAAGTCGGGGGAGCTCGAGTGGGCTGGGGAGGCTTTAGCAAGGCTTTTTGGCATTTGAGCTGAGCCTTAAAACAGAAGGAAGCTCCAACATGAATAGCAAATGGAAAAATCAACAGCCTTTGGGTGCCACCAAGCATCTGGAGGTAGGATACTGTTATAGTCCTCGAACGTCAGGTCCGGAAGGCAAGGCACTGACACATGGCATGTCAGAGCTGGTGAGAGGGGCCTTAGTTTGGAGGGTGTCTGAGCTGGGAGGAGAGCTGGGAGGACGCTTAGAACACAGAATGTCAGAGCTGGAAGGAAGGCCTTAGAACATGGAATGTCAGAGCTGGAGGGACCTTAATGTGGAGGGTGCCTGAACCAGGCAGGAGCTTAGAACATGAAATGTCAGAGCTGGGAGGGACCTTAGAACAGAGAATACACTAACCTGCTCATCTCCACCAGAGGGGAATGTGAAGAGACAAAAATAAGACCATTCCGTTCCGGGTTAAGAATGAAGTGTTCTAAAGGAAACATAGACAATACTTGACTGGTTAAAAAATGGGATGTGAGATGGAGGAGGGGAGTCTTGACTCTCATCAAGCTGGTGGAGAATTCAAGTGTCTCAGAGAGAAAGGTAGGGCAGAAGAAATGCACAATTAGAGCTTAAAACATATTCGAGGCTCTTCCTGAAGAGGAGAAGGCTGCATGCTCTCAGGGGATGTGGCTGCTAGTCCTCCCCAGATCGATAGAGTTACAGACATGCTCTAAGGTCATCCATTAAGGGGCAGGCGAGAAGGGAAGAGTCTTAGTACTGAGACATTCCCTGCTCAGGGGCATCGATGCAGCTATTTGTCAGCCTGATAACACGAGGGGCATCTGTTTTTTTCTTTGGCCGTGAGTCTAAGACACTTAAACTAGAATCACTAAAAACTCCTGGAAGTGGATGGAAACTGCCAACTTTTGAAAAGGGATGCTTGGAGAAGGAGTCTGAGAAGTCCCTTCTTATCTACAGCAATTATACTGTTCTGTCATATCTAAAAAATAACTAACAGTCACAAAGCCATGGGCAAGAAACCGAAGGCCTGATAGGATCACCAGTTGTATTTTTCTCACTGTGGCCTGTGAAGAAAGAGAATGCAGAAGAGAAAAATGAATTTGACAAGTGAACAGCTGTCTTAGAAGGTGGTGTCTGAGAAGGAGATTTGGATTTCTGAATGACAGCCTATGCACAGGGTTGATAGGTTCCCGGCCAGAGATGGA
Source organism: Pseudochirops corinnae (assembly GCA_028646515.1). NCBI lineage: Eukaryota > Metazoa > Chordata > Mammalia > Diprotodontia > Pseudocheiridae > Pseudochirops > Pseudochirops corinnae. The sequence continues at coordinate 343,158,305 of CM053586.1, read as the reverse complement.
GTGTACCCAATAAAGATGGGTAAGAATGGATTTTACAGATCCAATCAAAAGGGCTGAGGAAAGAGAAGACTTCCTATGTATGTTCCCCAAATTGGATATTATAGAGAATTATCACAAAGAAGCAAGAAAAAGACTAGTAATTGAGATCCTAAAAAAATCACAGGAGAGTAAGTCCAAGGAAGGAGCCATTAATAAACTCATAGTTTCGAGCATCTATATACATACATACCCAAGCAAAAGGAGAAATGGGACCCCAGAGGTGTCATTTGTAATTGGTTGGGATGAAAACCCAAACTGGCCCGTGACTGGATAGACATACATTTTTCAAAAGAAACAGAGTAGGTAAAGGGGTAGCTTTGTTATTAAACCAGCGGTTCTCAACCTGTAGGTTGCGACCCCTTTGGGAGTCTAACGACCCTTTCACAGGAGTCACAGGGGTCACCTAAGACCATCAGAAAACACATATTTCTGATGGTCTTGGGAACCTCCTCTATCCATCTCCAGGTGGGTCTGCCCACATGCAGACACACCCACATATGACTATTAAAGGGTCGTGGCATTAGGAAAGTTGAGAACCACTGATTAAACGTACATAGTCATGTAAGCAAATCTTGGAAGTAGAGGTGAGAAGTGTCTACTCTGTTCTAGAGTTTGTGACAAGAGTAAAGAAAATCTGGGTATAGTCTAGACCACAGCTTTTGAGAAAGTAGATTATCAGAGAAAAGATAGGTAGGATCCCATGGACTGATGTATGACAAGAGAGGTCAGCCAAAAAGAGATGGGGGAGATGCCCAAGGATGAGATTTTGAAGACCAAGGGGGAAGAATCTACTGAGGAAGGAAAAATGGGATTTATTTGAACAGAATGATGTGGATGTACAATACAACTTAGATTTTTATTGGGAATGTACAGAAGATGGGAACGAGGCCATTTGCCAGTAAATGAATATAAAAGTGTGGTACAGACTTGTAAAAGTAGTTTCTGGAATGTCAAAGCTCAGAATGAGGAGGGAAGCTAAGAACACTTTTTTTCTTCCCTGAAGAAATATTGGGAGAAAAAAGAGGCCCAGAGAAGGACTAGACATTTGGTAAAAACCCACCAGTAGCTGGAGGGGACAGTGATGACTGATAACAGAGAAAATGCTGAGCTACTCCATTATTATTATTTTGATTTTTTTCTATGAAAACAAGAATAGAAATGACTGAATAAAAGTGACTGCCAGGGAATTGAGATTCTGGATGTAAAAGTAAGAGGGTCAAGAGCCTCCTTTGAGGAATTCAAGTCACCTGGTCCAGATGCGCCATGTCCTTGGGTCCTGAAAGAACTGGCCAGTGTGACCCCTGAATTCCTGGTCAGGGATATTTGGAAGATCATGGAGAAGAGGAGACGTGTTACAAGACTGGGGAAAGGCTAAGGTTGTCCAGATTCTTAAAAAAAGGGAAGAGACCAGGCTCTACACACCACCCGCCAGTGAACTTGACTTCAGTTTCAAGGAATTCTAGAACAGACCATTAAAGATGGTTGGTGAATTTCTAGAAGGGGAATTGGAGATGACCCAGAACTAGTGCAGCTTTATCAAGAACAGGTTGTGCTTGACTTGCCTCCTTCCTTCCTTCCTTCTCCCTCTTTCCCTTCCCTCCCTCCCTCCCTTCCTTCCTTCCTTCCTTCTTTCCTTCTCTCTCCCTCCTTCCCTTCCCTCCCTTCCTCCCTCCCTCCCTTCCTTCCTTCCTTCCTTCCTTCCTTCCTTCCTTCTTTCCTTCTCTCTCCCTCCTTCTCTTCCTTCCTTCCTTCCTTCCTTCCTTCCTTCCTTCTCTCTCCCTCCTTCCCTTCCTTCCTTCCTTCCTTCTCTCTCCTTTCTTCCTTCCTCCTTCCTTCCTTCCTTCTCTCTCCCTCCTTCCCTTCCTTCCTTCCTTCCCTCCTTCTTTCCTTCCTCCTTCCTCCCTTCCTTCGTTCCTTCTCTCTCTCTCCTTCCTTCCTTCTTTCCTTTCTTCCTTCCTTTTCTCCCTCCCTTCTTTTTCTTTCTTTATTTCTCCATGATTATGAGCAATCAGTGAGCGGAAGGGAGTGTTGTGGCCATAGTTTACTTAGATTTCAGCAAAGCTTTTTGTAGTGTCTTATACAGATCTTATAGAGAAGATGGATTGGTATGAATTAGATCATGTAATGAACTCGCTTCAGAAGTGGGTGGTTGAGGGGGAAACTCAGAGTGAGGGTCCATGGTTCAGTAGCCACATGGCTGGAGGTCTCCAGTGCAGGGCCTCAAGGAGCTGTACTTGACCCTTGTACCATTTAACATCTTTATCGATGACTTGGATAAAGTAATAGATGGTTTGCTCACCAGATTTACAGATAACACCCAGTGGGAGGGATGGTCAGTAATGGATTACCTAGTCAGCGTCCCAAAGGCAAGGGCATTGGACTGAATCTGATCAGGTGAATTCAGTTTTTATGAAATGCAAAATCTTGCATTTGGCTACAGTAAAAATCAGCTTCAAGAGTAGAAGACGTGGAAGACATGGTTCCCCAGGAATTATTCTGAAAAAGGTAAAGACCACAAGTTGACTGCACCTCATTGATATCACATGGCCGCAACAAAGCCCAGGGTGATGTGGGGCATGTTGGGAGGTGATTGATGGTCCCTCTGGCCTTTGCCCTAAGCAGATCTCATCTGGAATACTCTGTTCAGTTCTGGGCACCAGAGTTTAAAAAGGACATCAGTGAGTTGGAGACCGTCCAGGGGAGTATGACCAGGGAGGCAAAAGGTTTGCATTCATGGCATAGGAGGATGGGTAGAAGGAACTTTGTAGCCTGGAAAAGGGAAGACTCTCAGATTGTTTCTAGTATAATGTCTGTGGAACACTGTCTCCTGTGTCTTAGGCTAGTAAAGTGGATTTTTTTTGTACCCAAGTGCAAGATTCTACATTTGTCTTTAGATATTTTTTTTGGGGGGTGTTGAGACTGATTTAGTTTGGACACAAAAGGCAGGACTGAGAACCTGGGGGTAGGAAGATGTAGACAGGCAGGTTTGGGTTTGATGATGAAAAAAAATGAGAGCTGACCCAGGGTGGTTTGGGTGGTGGTGGCCTTCCCTGGGTCTACAAGCAGAGCCTTGTCAGAAGCTCTGCACAGGACACAATGGAGGACCTTCCATTGCTCCCAACCTGGAATTCTCAGTGGTTGTTAGGGTGAGGTGAGTGGGGTGCCCTTGGCCAGAGGGGGCTCACCTCCTCCAGCCGCTGGAGGGGCCAGGACTGAGAGTTCCTTGATTTCGTGGCAGATGGCAGTGACTGGCTCCCTGGTCACACCAGGGCTCCTCTCTGGGTCGCTGGGGCGGGGTTTAGGGACTCATAGAATGCTAGGGAGAACCACTGGTTGACTTCTTCCAGGGCTGGAAAGGTTACCCAAGTTTTTCTGAATAACAGCATTCTCAGGTAGGCAGCACAGGTAGTTTTGTACTCATTTGCCTAGTAGTCACCAAGCATTTATTAAATACCACCAAGCATTTATTAAGCACCAACTGCGAGCCAGGCACTTTTCTAGGCACTGAAGATAAAAAAGAGAATGAGTAAAAGTGTAAGTATGGATGGAAGAGGCACATCTGAATAGAAAATTGTTCTGGAGGGAGGCCCCCAGCAACTGAGGGGGTCTGAGGATGGAAGAGGTTTGAGTACAGTTCTGATGTTGGAATAGGAACTTAGAGCCAGGCTTTCTGACGCCAAGAACAGTTTTATTTTTCTTTACTGTTGTCCCACAGGCATGTCAGAGCTGGGAGGGGCCTGAGAACAGGGGATGTCAGAGCTGGGAGGGGCCTGAGAACAGGGGATGTCAGAGCTGGGAGGGGCCTGAGAACAGGGGATGTCAGAGCTGGGAGGGGCCTGAGAACAGGGGATGTCAGAGCTGGGAGGGGCCTGAGAACAGGGGATGTCAGAGCTGGGAGGGGCCTGAGAACAAGAGACATCAAAGCCTCATTTACTTCAGAGTTCAGTGTGTCAGAAGAAGTCAGGTCAATCTGTATTCAACCTTTCCTGGCAGCCAGGCTCTGTGTTCAGAGCTGAGGCTGCAAGGAGGAACAAAAAGCCTCTGATCAGCTCAGGTTTTGTAGGGGGAAGCAGCACACAAAGAGTGAGGAAGGTCTTGCTCCAGGGCCTGCTGGCCAAGGCCCTTGAGTCAGGACTGTTCTGGACTCTTCCTCATGATGGAGCCTCGAGGAAGGTCTCACCAGTGAGGGAAGGGGGCTGTAGGGCCAGGGGAAGATGAGAGAACTTGGGGGTGGGGGTGAGAAGGCAACTCAGCGGGTGGCTGAGTACCTAGAACAGAGAAGGTTAGATCTGGAAGGGCCTGCAGAGACCATTGGGTCCAAACCTGCCCCCACCATCCTTTTAGACGTGGGGAAACTGAGTCTCACAGAATGCCCATTTGCCCAGTGTCACATGAAGAATGAAGAGCAGAGCCAGGGTTCAGTCCCATGTCCTTGGAATCTAATGGCTCCGCCGTGATGCCTCCAGTGTTTGCCTCAGGACCTGGCTCACAGAAGGCACAGAGTAAAAACTTCTTGACTTGGACTTTAAGACACCAAAAGCAAGCGTTAACTGGGATCTTGTAGTACATCTGCTCCAACATGTCCATTTTACAGATGATTATGCCAGGGCCTAAAGAGGAGAAATGGATTGCCCAGAGTTGTGTGGTTACACAGAACCAGGCTGGGATTGGAACCCAGTCCTCTTGACTCCAAATCCTTTGCTTCTCGCTGAAAGAAGACCCTCTTGTGCCGGGAAGGGCAGCAGCAGGAGGCTGTGTGTTTCCTTTCGGGAATCCCTGAGGACTTGGGACCGACCCCTATCCCCTGGCCCTTCCTTGCATGACTTAGCTCTTTGTCTCCTTCCAGGTCTGCCAAGCATTGTGTGTTCTTTCTGTCCTGGGCCGAGGCCAGCACAGATTGGCATCACTCACTTTAAGCAACACTGGTATGTGAGTCATTACTGTGACTCATGGAGCCTTTTAAAACGCATCTTGATTTATAGCAATTCGATTGACATACCTCTCTTTCCCAACAAGATCTTCTTGCATATGGGACGAGGGCCACCTTTACCCACATTGTAAGACTGTTGGAGGACAGGCCAGCACAGAGATAAATTGAGTGTGTTCAGAGGCAGCAGAGTGCTCCCTCCATCATCCCCAACTCTCACTAATCTTGTCTTTTCCTGTCTTCCTACTGCCTAGAGCTGGTGCACAGCTCTTCCATCCTCAGAAAGCCCTCAATTAATCCGTCTGTCCCTTCCCATTATCTCTCCTGCCTAAATTCCTTGAGAAGGCCATCAAAGTGTGACAGGGGCCTCCCTGTCCTCCCTTTCCTTCTCTTCCTTACTCTCTGCAGTCTGACTTCTGACCTCATCCCTCCTCTAGAACTGCTCCCCACAGTTACCAGTGATCTCAGCTGCCAAATCCAATGGCCTTCACTCCATCTTTGTCCTGCTTGACCCCTCTTTGGCCTCTGAGCCCGCTGATGACCCTCTTCCCTTTGCTATCCTCTTCTCTCTAGGTATTTGTGACACTGCTCTCTCTCCTGGTTCTCCTCCCCCCTACCTTGACTTCTGGATCAGACCTCAGTCTCTTTTGCTGGGTCTTAACTGAGGCCACGCACACTAAACACGCTTGTTCCCTAAGGTGCCGTCCCGGGCTCTCTTCGCTTCTCGTTTTCGCTTGGTGGATTCACTGATTATCTTTATGTGCATGGCTCTCAGAGCTGACCTCAGCCTCCCTTCTCCAGCTGCCTTTCAGACATCTTGAACCAGCTATCCAGTAGACATCTTAAGTTACGTGTGCCCAAGACAGAACTCATTATCTCTCTCCCCAAACCTTCCCCTCTTCCTAATCTCCCAGTTATCGTTGAGGGTACCACCATCCTCCCAGGCACCCAGGCTCAAAACTGAGTGTTACCCTTGACTTTTCTCTCTTCTTACTCCCCACCCCCCATACCATCTGCCACCAGACCCTGTCGATTTTGCCTTCATATCTCTCAAATACACCCCCTTTTCTCCTCTGATGCTGGTCTTCATACCTCAAGTGTCTCCCCACTGTGGTCCATCCTCCACTCACCTGTCATGTCAGAGTCATCTGCAGGTCTGACTGTGCCTCTCCCCTAGTCAGCAAACTTTTCTTCATTTTTGTCTACATCGCCAGCACATCGCCTGGCACCTGGCACCCGGTACCCGGCAGGGAGTTCATCAGTGTTTGTTTATTCACTGAGCATTTTCGCTGGATGATCCCATGCCTAGAAGACTCTCCTCTTCATCTGCACCTCCTGGCCTCCTTCCGATCTTAGTAAAAGTTTCCAGATCCACAAGAAACTTTTCCTGGCCCTCCTCACCCAGAGCCACCCCTCGGACATTATCTCCAATCCGTCTCACCTTATCTCCAATCCATCTCACCTTATATGTACCTAGCTGTCGACATGCAGTCTCTTCCTTTGGATTGGGAGCTCCCTGAGAGCAAGGACCATTTTGGGTTGGGTTTCCTTGCATTTCTTTGTTTTTTCACCTCTCGGGGCCTACGCAGAGTAGGTGCCTAATAATTGTTGGCCAATTTGACTTGTTTGGTTGTTGATTAATTTAATTTAATATTAATTACGGGTCCAAGTATTTTAATCATTATTTCTTTTAAAAGCACGTGATAATTTTGTTTGTGTTTCTTCACTTGCCTTTGCAGGTGGAGTCCCAGCTATTTTATCGTTGTTTTGAACAGTATTTAACTTTCTGTTATTTCCTCTGGATTCTGTTATTGTTCTAAAGGAGTGTCATTGGTTCTTGTGGATTTATTTGATGTCTTGCTATTTAACGCGTGCTGTTAATTGCTTCCTTTTCGTAGCTCATTCTTCAAGGTTTTCTAAGTAAACAGTCATTTTGTCAGCAAATTGGGATGATTTCTCTTTTGCCAGTTTTTATGCCTTTAATTTCTCACGCTTTTTCACTAGCATTTCTAGAACTGTGTCAGATAATCACTGGGAAAAGGGTTTTCTCATTTTAATCCTGGATGTATTGGGGAAGCTTCTAGTGACTTGCCATTTCCAGTGATCCTAGTTTCTGTTTGTAGATACATGATTTTACTAAAAATACTAAATACGCCCTTTCTGTGCTTGTGCTTTCTGCAACTCTTGGTGTTTACAAAAGACTGTTGTACTTTGGCAACGGTGATTTTTTCCATCTATTGATGCAATCGTGTTATTTGAGGTGTTTTATTTATTAGTATGATTAATTATGAGGCAGCTAGGTTGACACAGTGAATAGAATGCTGCGCCTGGCGTCTGGAAGCCCTGACTTCAAAGCCAGCCTTAAACACTTACTAGCTGTGTGACCCTGGGCAAGTCACCTAAGCTCAGCCTGCCTCATTTTCCCATCTGTGAAATGGGGATAATTATAGCACCTGCCTACCTACCTACTTCCCAGGGTTGTTGTGAGGATCAAATGTGATAATATTTGTAAGATGTCTGGTATATATGAGGCACTCAAGAAATACTTATTTCTTCCCTTTCTTCCCCATTTCCTCTATGGTAATTGTGTTCCCAGTAGAGAAGGCATTTTATCTGTCATTTAAATTTATTTACTTTTCTATCTCTCTGTTTATTTGTTATTTTATTTAATATGTAGAACCATCCTTGCATTCCTGTTACAAATCCTCTCGGTCATAATGAATATTTTTTTTTGGATATATTGTTGGAGTGTTTTTGTTAAGATTTAACTTAAAATTCTTGCATCACTGTTCGTTAGTGATACTGGTCTAGAAAGAGTGATATTTCTTTGCATTAACTATGCTGCCTGGTTTAAGCATTAGGACTATGTTTTTCTCATAAAAAGAGATTGGTAGAGTGATTTCTTACTCAATTTTCAGGACACTTTGTATACCAAAAATACTAATCGCTGTTTAAACAGTTGATGGCAAACTCCAGCTCTCCAGGCAGCAGGCATTTTTTCCTTGGGTATTTCACAGCTAAGTCAGTTTCAGTTTTGGAAATTGAGCACATTTTGTATTTGAGTGACCCTAGTTTGCATTTACAATTTTGCCAGAATATAATTGTGTCTCCTGCAGGGGGTTTTGGTCTGTCTTTTCATTTCTTCTCTCTTTTGGGATTTTGTCTTGTCTCGTTTGTTTTTGATTTTCTCCTGGATTCTTGTTGATCATATTAATTACAGGTTTATTGGCTTTGTCAGTTTTTTTTAAAGAGCACCAAGTTTTAATTTTATCAATTGGATTTTTTTCATTTTTTTCTGTTTCTTCTCTAATTGCCAAGATTTCTTCTTTTTTATGTGCTTATCTTATTGTTGGTTATTGGCTTTTATGTTTTAAAAATCCTGAAAAACCTTCAACCTCACTACAGCTAATTCGATTTTCTGTGCCTTTCAGCTAATTCATTTAAACATATAAAATGTCCTAACAGCTTTTACGTGGCTCCCTTGAAGCGTCCAACAGAATTCTTTCTTTGTTCATTCATTCTCTTTCCCTTTCCCGTTCATGAGGTGGCAGCTACTGTGTACTCCAGTCTTCTCGGTTTTGCTTTTATTTTTTTTTTTACGCTTTTCATGATTTCATAAAGGTATTTCCAGATTTCTTTGTGGTCCTTATGCTTGTTCATCGTAATAGCATGGATAGTATTCCATTCCATTAATTGGGCCACAATTTATTTAACTATTCCCCTATGGTTGGACATGGCTTTCAGTTCTTTTCAGTTACAAATAACGATGCTATAAAATTTTTTGAATGGATAGACACTTTAAGTATATTCTGAGGAATGAAATTATTGTGTCAAAGAGTATGATTTTGGGGGCAGCTTTTACTATATACTGCCAGATTGCTCTCCATAAAAATTCTACAAGCTTGCAATTCCACCAGCAATGAATGAGTGTACCTGTTTTGCTACACTTTTACCCAAATTGAGGATTGTTGTTTTTAATTATTTTTACCAATTTGACGGGTGTGAGGTGGTAACTCAAGGTTGTTTTAATTTTTATCTTTAATTTGAACATTTTCCCCTCTAGCAGTTAACAGTATGTGTTTCCTCTTTTGAAAATTGTTCATAATCTTTGGCCATTTTTCTACTACTAACACTGAAGGCCTCAGTTTTCCTTCTCTATAAAGTTGTCAAGATTAGAACAAAGACAGCCCCAAGGTCACCTTTAAGCATTAAGGTTCCTTCCGTGCTGATTTTTGATCCTAGGACTCCAGTGGTTAGCTCAGTACCAAGGGTTTAATAGGCTCCCAGTACATGGTAGTTGGACTGGATTGTTTTTTAAGAGACTGGAGCTGACGACTGATTTCATGGTGTGGTCCGGCAGCAACAAGTCATTAAACAGGTCCTTTTGAGAACTAAGATGATCTGAATTCCAAGATGCCGGTGAATATGAGGAATCTGGAAAGGTCATCCCGTCCTGCCGTCTGCCTCTACTCTCTTCTCAAAGTTACGCTCAGCAGAAATGGTTCTTAAATTACCTTTTAGTGGCTCCGTGGAATATCCTGCCTCCCCAAGATGAGCCTCATCACCTTGGACACTCACCTAGCCCCTTCTCTGCCTCCTCACTTGCCTCTCCTGTTTGATTGGAGGGCTGGGGGTGAAGCCTTCTTTTGTATCAGGCCTGGAATGTTCTGGGTAACTCTTCATTTTCCATCATTGGATCTGTCAGGGAAATCATCTCCCCTTGGGACCCCCTCTCTCTTTCAGTTTCTTTTTTGTGTATTGTCCTATCCCATGTTGGCTGGGTGGTGATGGATACAGCATGGGGCCTGGAGTCAGGAAGACCTGAGTTCAAATTTGGTCTCGGCTACTTACTAGCTGTGTGACCCTGGGTAAGTCATTGAACCCTCCTCTGTAAAATGAGCTGGAGAAGGAAATGGCAAACTGCTCCAGAATCTTTGCCAAGAAAACCCCAACATGGAATCATGGAGAGTTGAACACAGCTAGAAATGAAACAATTGAACAACGGCTTCCCCCATTAGAGTGTAAGCTCCTTGAGGGCAGAGTCTTTCTTTTTACTTGTCTCTTTGGCATTTAGCACATAGTAAAGGTTAATTGAGCTGTGTCATTGCAGGGGCGTTGGCCTGGGTAGGAGCAGTCGCCACCTCTGCCTTCTCTGGCACTAATTCATGGGGTAGCTTCTGGTGAAGACTTCTCCTGGGACCTCGTTTTTCCCTTCTGTAGAATGAGGTGCTTGGACTGAACTGAGTATCCCCAGACTCTCAGTACTGGAAGAGGTGGAGTTGAGTGAAAAATCACCTTGTGAGCAAATAGTGTGTGCAAAGTACTGACCCTAATTCCAAGATCTTAGTAGCCTTTTTATCTGCCACTTCGCACAGTGAATAGACATTGAGCTTGTGGTCTACTATAGCCCAAAGATCTTTCTTCCACAAAGTCCTCTCTGGAGCCATGTCCCCAAATCCTAATCCAACACTTTTTCCTTTACAGAAGGCACTTGAATGGAAGACCTGAGTTCAGATCTTGCCTTGGACACTTAAACTGCTTTGTGACCTTGGGCACAGACCCCTGTCTGCCTCAGTTTCTTCCTCTGTGAAATGGGGATAGTAACAGCGGGGCTGTTGTGAGGATCAGATAGGGCAGTGTTTGTAAAGCACTTAGCCAGTGCCTTGGCACATAGTAGGTTCTTCATAATGTTTGTTTTCTTCCTGGAGCGGTAAGGCTTTCTTTGTCGGCTCAGGCTCCTGGCAGTCGCTCCCTTCTCTGCTGATGGCCATTTCAGCTGCTCGGCAGAGGGACGCAGACTCGAAGTCTCCTTTGAACACGAGCCGATGACGAGCCGTCCCAGGCTCTGAGAGTGTCATCCAAAGAAAAATGTCTGCGAGGCCCTGGAAGGCCCAGGAGGAAGGTGCTGTATAAACACCAGTTACTGTTGTGATTCTCTCAGGTTCTGCAGCTTGGGGCCTGACTCATGAGGACTAGGTTCTCGGCTCTCCGTATTTTTCTTGCTGGGTTTCTGGGCAGCTCTTTCCCAAGTGTTGAGATCCCTGGGAGAGAAAGAAAGTGAGATGGGGGAATGGGCGGGGGGAGTGCTGCCCACCAGGCATTTTCTTTTCCAAACTCTCTTTCTACTATTAAAAGGCATCTGGAGGCTAATAAAAAGAGGTATTCCTAGTCTGAACACATAAATTACCATGTCCTAGTAAAAAAAAAGCAGCAGAAAGCCGGGCCCTCACTTAGCAGCTGGGCCTGGGCAGACAGGGCTGTGTGGATGGGGGCGCCTTGTTTCCCCTAACCCTGGCCTTCATCCCCACTCCCCACCCATCCTCTAGAGCTGGGTGCCCAGCCCTGCTTCTGTCACCCCCCATCGGCTTCTCCTCCCTGGACCTTCAGTCCTCGCCGTTATCTTGGCCATCACTTGGAGTCTCATCTGTCATAGAGAGATTTTAGTTGCTTTTTTCTGGCACCTGAGATAGAGGGGTTTAGTTACTGATGCAGCAGGATGGTACAGTGGGACAGAACTCCAGAGGTGGAGTCTGTGAACCTAGATTCAAATCTTGCCTCTGCTACTTAATAGCTGGGTGGTCATGGGCAGATCTCTCTCTGTCTCTCTCTTTTTTTGTTGCTTTTTGGAGGGGGGAAGGCAGGGCAGTTGTGGTTAAGTGACTTGCCCAAGGTCACACAGCTAGTAAGTGTTAAGTGTCTGAGGCTAAATTTGAACTCAGGGCCTCCTGACTCTAGGCCCGGTGCTCTACTCACTGCTCCCTCCACCTAGCTGCCCCCATGGGCAGATCTCTTGCTGTCTCTGAACCTTGGTTTCTGTCTGTGAAATTGAGAGGTTTGGAATCAACTGACATTTTTAAGCATTGTTCTAGGTACTAAGAGACAAAGGAAAACGTACCACCCCACCAAAAAAATCTTCATTGTTTGCCCTGAAGAAGCTTACATTCGATCAGAAAATCATACCTTTCTGCTCTTAAGCCTTTTAAAAATTGAATTCTATTTTTTTCAATTAACAAACATGTGTTTTCTCTCCCTCCCACCTCTTCTTAGTTCTTCAAAAATTCCCTCCTTTAACTAATATACAGTCATTCAACACAAATTCCCGCAGGGACCATTTCCAGAAATAGGTGCCTCAATCTGCTCCCCCCCCCCCCCAATCATCCGATGAGATTAACTCGTGAGATGAGATGGGACCCCTGGGTAAAGTGCTCGGTAAGCCCTCGGGTACCACATAAGCACTGGCTGCCGTCATTAGTATAGTAAAGGTAAGTTTTCACTGACATCTTTTTAAATATCACCCGAGTCATACGACACAGGGAATCCCTCGCATTCACAGTCATTGCCCCAGCTGATGGGTGTTTACTTTGTGTCTAATTCTTTGCTATCCCAAAAGTGCTGCTGTCAACATTTTGGTGTCTATAGGGACTTTCTCCTTACCAAGGATCTCCTTGGGGTAGAAGCCTCATGGTGGAATCCCTGGGGCAAAGGCTATGGGCATTTTAGTCACTTTATTTTTATAATGCCAAATTATTTTCCCAAATGGTCACACTAATTCACAACTCCACCAACAATGCACTAGTGTGCCTGTCTTCCCACCATCTTTCCAGCATCGACTCTTCCCATCCATCGTCATCTTTGTCAGTTTGCGGGGTGTGAGGAGATCCATTTTGATTTTCTTTTTTCATAATATTATTGATTTGGAGCTTTTTTTCCCCCGTGTGATGGTTAGTAGTTTGCAGTTCTTCTCCTGAGAACTGCTTTTCCATATACTTTAATGTCTGGTCCATGCGTTTATTCTCGGTATCATCACTGTTTTTACCACCTCTGTCAGGAGGTGGTCCCGCGGGACTGTGGTTGGTCTTTTGGAGTTGACTGTTCGTGCAATATTGTAGTTATCGTATGAATTGCTCTCGTGGTTCTGTTTTCTTTGCTTCATGGCAGTCCGTACCAGTATTCCCAAGTTTCTGTGAAACCATTTCCTTCCTCATTTCTTATCGAACAGTCGTATCCATCACATTCCTATGGCATAATTTGTGTAGTGATTCCCACCTTGTTGGACATTCCCTCATTTTCTGATTTTTTTGCCACTACAAAAAAGATCCACTTTTCATCCTTGGTTCTTTGAGTATCTGGAGAGACTTGGCATATGTATAAAGTGCTTTGCAACTCTTAAATCACTATATAAAGCTAGCTTCCCCCTCCTCCTACTCTTCTTTTTTTTTTTTTTGGAGGGCAATTGGGGTTAAGTGACTTGCCTAAAGTCACATGGCTAGTAAGTGTGTCAGATGTCTGAGGCTGGATTTGAACTCAGGTCCTCCTGACTCCAGGGCTGGTGCTCTGTTCTCTGCACCACCTAGCCTCCCCCTCCTCCTCTTCCTGCTCTTCCTTCTCCTTCCTTCTAACTTCATTCTCCCTCTTCTTCCATCTCTTGTCTAATCCCAAGAAGCTGAGAGATCATCTCCTTATCCTGACAGATGAGACACTTCGGTGGCTGGTCTGTCACCACTCGCCGTCAGTGTCCTTTCCCCACCTTGGGGTGTGAGCATTCTCTCCTCTGTAAAAGAAGGCGGTTGGTGAGATTCCTTTTAGGCACTGACCTCTTCTGTTGGTGTCCCTGGGGCTGTCATTCCTTCAGTGACTCTGTTGCCTGTTACTCCTTCCCATCCTGTTAGAAAGGTCATCGTTTACTCAGTTGTCAAGCAATTATTAGCACCTACTGTGGGCCAGGCACGGTGAAAACACAGTCTCTGCTCTCTTGGAGATCCCATTCTAATGGGCGAGCCAACATATCAACCACTAGGTCACCTCAGAGAAGTCTCTAGGACCTGGGGGAAATAGGGCACAGCCTTCTGCGCAAGGTGAGATTTGAGCTGAGTTTTGAAGACAGAGTCCAAGGTGGAGGTGAGGAGTGAGGGCATTCCAGGCAAGGGGCCCAGCCAGGGCAAAGGCATGGAGCTGGGATTCCGATCTTCACAGTTGAGGAACAGCCACTTGGTGGTCCCAGAGTGTGTAGAGGGGAGTGGGGTAGGAGAGCCCTGGCCTGTAAAGAGAGGAGGACGGATAAAGTGTGGCAAGGGGCCCCAAGATTCGGCTGTGATGATCAGGGGAACCTTTGGAGGGAGAAGTTTCAGTTGAAAGATGAGGTCAGAAGCCAGAGGGAGAGGAATAGTGAAGGCCGGAGTGTAGGTGCTTTTTTGGGGGGGCATGAAAGGACCATAGGAGACCCCTGGCTGGTGAGGAAACCCCGACCAGGCTGACAGCTCCCCACTGCTCATTCTCCTGCCTTGATGATTCCAGCCCTCGGTCTTTCCCCCTGGTGCCTTCTGGCCTGCACTTTGGGGCACATTTTTCAATTAAAGCAAATTACAGGCCTTCGCTCATAGGATTTAGAGCTGGAATTAGTTTTGATTAGAGCCAGTGAGGGAACTTTGAGACACTTCTTGGGATAATTGGAGACACTTGTGGGCAGCCTGGAGTAGAGCTGGGTGTCATGGACCTGGGATGGCGACAGACCCAGCTTGGGGGACCCATGTGCCCCTGGGGGCTCTCCGGGAGAATTTGTACCTAAAGTATCTATCACTGGTTTGGGGAAGGCACGGATTGGCCTGCCCCTCCAGTTCTCAGATGACACAAAACTGGAGGGATAAGTAATGTAGATGACAAAAGCTGGCATCCCCCAAAACCCTAGGGAGGAGAGGATGGTGGGAGGAAACCTGAATAATGGCGTTTAGTGTGATGAGCCAGATTTCCTATAAGTGGGTCCAAAAATTCAGCCATACGAGTGCAGAACAGGGTATATGAAAAGGATCTGGGGGGTTCTAGTGGGCACCAGCCAAAAAAAGCTGAATGGGCCTTTGGCTGCTTGAACAAAGATAGAGCTTCCAGAATGGGGGAGGTGGTAACCCCTCTGTGCTCCCTTCCTGCTGATACACTGACATTGTATTCAGTTTTGGGGAGCACCTTTCAGGAAGGATGTTGTGCCAGGCAGAGGTCTGGGAGGCTGAGGAAACTGAGAACCTGAGGTCAGTCTGTCAGTCAGTAAGCATTTATTAAACACCTCCTATTAAACAGTAAGCATTTGTTAGACACCTCCTATGCTAAGTACTGTGCTTAAGGACTGGAGATACAAAGAAAGTCCCTGACCTCAGGGAGTGCTCATGCAAAGGGGGAGAAGACAAGCAAACAGTAATGTGTAAACAAGATATGAACAGAGAGGGAAGATCCTCTGAAGGGAGAAGACACTGGCATTAAGGGAAACCAGAAAAGACTTCCTATAGAAGGGGAGATTGGACCAAAGGCCTTAAGGAAGCCAAGTTAACTGAGAGGTAGCGATGAAGAGGGAGTGCGCTCCTGGCACAGGGCACAGCCAATGCAAAGGCATGGCTATGGGAGATAAATTGTGGTTGAATGGGGATGCCAGGGTGGCAGGATCATTGAGTGAGTGGAGGGAAGTAAAAGGTGGAAAGGGGTTCAGTCATAAGGGGCTTTAAGTGTGAAAACAGAGGTCTTTATATTTTGCCCTGAAGGTAATCAGAGTTTTCTTTCATAGACCTTACTTTTCCTCAACCAAAATGAGAGGTTTGGACTAAATTAGTCCCTAAGGCCCCTCCCAGCCCTGATACCTCCTATTCTAAGGTCCCTCACAGCTCTGATGTTCTCTGTTCTAAGGCCTCTGACCTTAGATCGGGCTTCAAACCCCACTTCTCCATTCGATGCTTGTGAGCCGGACCCTGGGCCAGAGAAGAATGCTTCAGGTAGGTCCCTAGTACTTACACAGGTGTGATGTGAATTCCCCCCAGGGATGAGCTCACCATCCTTGGCCAGTGGAGGAAGGTGGAAAGGGACTCTTAGACTTTGATAAAGGGTCTCTTATCTTAATCAAGACCTAAGGACATACCTCCCAGGGGCCCTCTGGGAGGGCTGTGGAGCCTTGCCAGGAGCCCCATGCTGGGCACAGAGCAGGGAGTTCTGAGAAGGCAGCAAGTGCTTTGAGGGCACTCACTGTCTGTACCCCTCTCTTGGCACCAAGGATATTCTCCCTTGTGTTGCCATGGCAATAACTGGGCACCCCAGCTAGGCCGCACACTCTGGGGTCAGGTGAAGAGAGCTGCTTTTTCATGATCCTCATCACAAGGATGAACTGGAGCTACAGTAAAGAGAGGGACCTTAGAATATAGGGGGACTGTCAGACTGGGAGGGCCCTTAGAATAGGGGATGTCAGAACTGGGAGGGGCCTTAGAACAGGGAATGTCAGGGCTGGGAGGGGCCTTAGAACAGAAGGGAACTGTCAGACTGGGAGGGGCCTTAGAACTGGGAATGTCAGAGCTGGGAGGGGCCTTAGAACAGGGAATATGAGAACATAGAACATTAGAGCTAGAAAGAACCTTTGTATGTGGAATGTTACAATATATCATACTGGAAATAAAAGGGACCTGAGAGATTTTAAGTGAGAATTCCAAGGATGAGTGGAGGGCTGGGTGAAAATCAAATTCCTGACTGGTTTTCCGCTACACCAGGAGCTCCTGTGAGCCTTATCCTTTGCACAGAGGCGGCACAGTCTTGTGAAAGCCTTTGTCACAAGGAGGTAGAGGAAGGAACAAGTCCTAGAGGAGGCTGGAAAAGCCCTCTGGAGGGGGAGTGACCCGCCTGCCTCTTAACAGCTCTCCCAACCCTGACATTCCCTGTTCGAAGAACCCTTGAAGTTCAGACATTGTGTGTTCTAAGGTCCTTTCCAGTTTTAACATTTGATGATTCTGTGGCTTTAAATCTTTGTCCCTCCCAAGGTCATCCCCTCCTCTCCTGTCCCTTCCCAGATGATAGGAAGGAATTTCCCATAAATATACTTACTTAATTGCACTGAGTCCGCAATGGCCCCAGGGTGCTGGGGCTTATGAATCCCCTCATGATGGAGGTGGCCTGCAATCTGTTTGCCATCCCCACGGCCCCCTGCCTTGCTTCATTGTTGGGCACGTCTCTGGGGTTGCTTTCCCTCTTGGAGAAAGGCAGTAATATCCTCCTTGCGCCCAATTTGGGGGGACAGTTGGGGGTGGGAGGTAGAAGATTGGAGGGAGAGGAGAGGCTTTAGGACATGGGCACTTAGCCCACATGGTGTCCACAGATGCGCAGGACAGTGTTCTCTTGAGTGTTCTCTTTCTCTCTCCCGCTTCCTCCCTCCCTCTATCTCCGTCCCTCCCTCTCCCTCTTCCTCTCCCTCTCTCTCTCTCTCCCTCCCTCCCTCTCCCTTTCCTTCTCCCTCTCCTTCTCTTCCCCTTCCTCCCTCCCCCCTCCTCTCTGTCTGTCTCTCTATTGTCTCCATAGGCAAATGAAGCTTCTAATAAAATTCCCCTTCGTATCTTAATAGATTCCAGATGTTGATCAATATTTGAAGCATCAGGAAAAGGGCTGTGGCCTTGAGTATGCTAATGAGCTGATTGGTCAAACTCAGGGAAATGTCTGTCATTCAGAGAATGTTATATCGGCAAGAGATCCGACCTTGCCATCAGGGCAGGTTTTTTCACTCCTGAAGTGTTACAGGTCAGGACAGGAATCAGAAATGGGTTTAGAGGGCCAGAGCATTGCTCAAGGTCAGGTCATACTATATGGAAGTCAACCAATAAGCATTTATTAAGTACCTACCGTGTCCCAGCTAGGTTGTACAATGGATAGTGTTGGGCCTGGAGTCAGAAAGACCGGAATTCAGATCTGGCCTCAGACACTTACTAACTGTGTGACCTTGGGAGAGTCCCTTAACCCTGCTTGCCTCAGCTTCCTCATCTCTAGAATGAGCTGGAGAAGGAAACAGTGAACCCCTCCAGTATCTCTGCCAAGAAAGCCCCAAAGGGGTTACAAAGAGTGACAACTGGACAGCAAAACAAGTCCAGCCCTGTGCTAATGGAAGGGGATGTGGATGGAAAAACCCAGGAGCGCCCACTTTGCTTGAAGGAGACGGCCCCTGAAAGAAAGCTGATCTGCAGAGTCTATGGACAGAGCTGGCCCAGGACCAACCTCCCTTAGTTTACATGAGCCATCTGAGGCCCCCCAAGAGTGAAGGAGTCCCCCAAGGAGACAGGGAAAGCAAGCATTGGCCAGGGGACCAGGTGCCTGACCCTCTGAATCCAGAGCCAGGGCTCTTCTCCTGTGCCCCTTAGAACCTGAGATCTCCAAGACTCCTATCCTTGGGGTAGAGCAGAGCTGGAGGGGACTAGAGCATAGAGCTCTGAACCCCCAGTTCAGGGCTCCTTCCTCTTACCTGCGCTGCCTGGGCAGGTGCAGATGGTTCTCCCCAGGGATGTGACCACAGAGTCATCAAGAGATTGTTGAGAATCTCACATTTCTCCCATGAGAACATACTCGCCATCTCCCCATACACACACACACACACACACACACACACACACACACACACACACACACACACACACACACACACACACACATACACACACACGCCCCAAATCTCTCCCCCTTCCAGTCCTTCCTCAGTTCAGCTGCCAGAGTGATCTTAAAGCCCCTCCCCTACTCAGTAAACTCTAATGGCTCCCTATTACCTCTAGGATCCAATATAAAATCCTGTTTGACTCTTAAATCCTTCATACCCGGCCCTGATTCCACCTGGTGGGGTCCCCACTTCTTACACATCCGCTCCCCCACATGCTCTGACCCAGTGATGATGATCTCCTCGCTGTTCCTGTAAGAAGACTCCCCATTCCCAACTCCAGATATCTTCCCTGTCTGTACCCCCTGCCTGGAATCCCTTCTCCCCTCATCTCTGCCTCCTGGCTTTCTTCTGGAGTTGGGAGAAGGGGAGTCTTACTGGAGAAACGGCACAGAGATCCTTGTCACTGGGTCAGCCAGCGTCTTATTTCTCCTGTTAGACTATAAGCACGTTGAGGGCAGGGACCAGGCCTTGAGTTTTGTTCTAGCCCTTGAAGCACCCAGCGGTAATGGGGCTGGGAGACCCTTCCGTGCTCCCTCCTTTCCTAAGAGCTTGTTGGTTTGAATTATAGCCAAAGTCCCGACCTGGCTGTAGCTGAGATTAGCCAGAGAGGCCTGTCAGATGGACACAGTCATAAGCACAAAGGACAAACAGTTATGAGAAGTGTTTAGATCTTGGGACTGGAACAAAATTGACTTCTTTTAAAAATGGAGAGATAATGATCTAGGCCCAGCATCAGCTCGATGGGAGATCGGGGTAGTGTCTTCTTTATGGTGGGTAGAGCACAAGCTGCTGAACATCTCCTGAGCCCGGAGTGACGTCCACACTGGCTGCAGGGGGTAGGTCTCTGAAGCATGCCCAGAAGAGGGTCACCAGGATGGTTGAGGGACCAGGGGACGAAATCACCCTCTGCAGTATTGACAAGGCTGACGTGTAGGCTGAGGCTGGGTCCCTTCCTTCTCTTTGCTCAGTTTCCCTCTTTGTCAGAGGGTGGCCCAGGCGGCCCCTTCTAGCTCTTGGTGGTATCCTGTGTGAGTCTGTAAAGAAAGCCTTTAAAAAAGAACTCGTTCACAGCTGGCTTGGAATGAGGACTTTGTGTTACTGATGGAAGTGAAAGGCCTAACTCCCGTCCCCTTTGATTCAGCCCATTTAGAGAAACATTTATTAAGTTTCTTCTATGGGCCAGGAGCTAGAGTAGGCATAGGAGATATCCAGACAAAAATGAAACTATCCTCGCCCTCAAGAAGTTTCCATTCTTCTGGAGTGAAGCAAAATGCATGAAGATAAGTCAATACAAAACATAAAAAAATGAGGGGCAGGATTTTTGGGGTGGCACTTGAGTTGAGCCTTAAAGGGAGGTAGGGGGTTCTGGATGCAGAGGTGAGGAGATGAACAGAAGATGGGGCGTCATCCACGGCTTATATAGATTAGGCCATTTTGGCCAGATGCAAGAGGGGTGAGAATAATGTGTAGTAAGCCTGCAAAGAGAGCATGGGCCCTGCTGGGAGGGCTTTAACTGGCAGGCAGAGGAGTTCACATTTGATCCAAGAGGAACTGCAGAAACTTCTTGAGCTTTAAAAGTTCGAATTAGCCAGGTTGGTGAGGAGAGGGCCCTTCTAGAGAGGAGCCTGGGGTGGGGATGGGAGACCGGCGATGGCTGTCTCTAACTCTGGGGAGAATGAGGGATGGGTCTGGGCACAGGGCCTGGCACACAGCAGGTAGTGAAAGGGGTCCCAGAAGCCTTCATTTTACAGATGAGGAAACTGAGGCCGGGGAGGTTAGATGGCTTGCCTGAGGTCACAGAGGCCCTCTGCCTCCAGAGCACTGTAATACATTTCACTGTAATCCATTGGCTCCTGAGAATCAGTGCTTTTGAACTAAATTGAAGTGAGATAAGGGATCAGACTCATCCTGCTTGGCCTCTGGGGGCAGAGCTATGCGCAGTGGGGAGTGGGAGGGGAGAGCTGCAAAGAGACAAGTTTGGGGCTGCTTCCTACCTACCAGAGCTGTTCCCAGATTGGCCTGGGCTGCCTTGGAAGGAGTGAGCTGCCTGCCCCTGGAAGTCTAGCTAAGGCAAGATGAACACTTTGCAGGGGTTTTTTAGAGGAGACTCTTGTTCAAGTATGAGAGGAAACATACAGTGGGAGGGCTGGACGTGGGATTAGAAGGATTCAGGATTCAGATCCCACCCCTGACATGTCCTTGTTTTGTAGTTCTGGGCAATTCTATTACCTACCCAAGCCTCAGTTTACCCACCTGTAAAATGGGATGAGTAATCAAGCCTGCCTACCCCCCTTCCTTTGTGGGGAAAGCACTTTGTAAACCTTTAAGGGCCAGTAGAAATGGGGGTGGTGATAATTACTGCAGGTTGGGCTAGAAGACCTCTCTAGCTGATGGTTCTATGATCCTTAGAAAACAATATGGCAGAGTGGAAGGAAATATGATTCGGAAAAAGCAGACCTGAGTTCAAATCCTGACTCTTCTTACTAGCTGCCTATGTGACCTTAGAGCAGTCACTCACTTTCTTCATCTGAGGCATTTGGAGGGCCATCATGGGGAAGAAGGATGTAATTTGCTCTTCATGGCCCCAGAAAGCAGAACGGGAGTGGGGCGGTGCTGAGAAAAGACCAAGGCTTGTCGGAACAAACAGCTTTCGAACAATTAGACCCAAAGTTGAATGGACAGCCCCTGAAGGTAATCCCTGGAGGCCTTCAGGCAGAGGCTAGAAGACAGCATGTGTGAGATGCTCCAAAATCTGAAAGGTGTTTTTCTTCAGATGCAACTGCTGGTTCTTCCAGCTCTGTCCAATGACGGGCCACTCTAGATTACTGCCAAAGCCCTTTTCCTCTCTAAATGCCACGATCCCAACTCATTACTTTCAGCAAGGTCGATATAATAAAAAGAACACCGTTTGAAGAGTCAGAGGACCTGGGTTCACATCCTTCCTCTGATTCTTGATACCTTTGAGACCTTAGTTACTCCCCTGGGCCTCAGTTTCCTCATCTGTACAATGAAGTAGTTAGATTAGAGGGCCTCCAAGATCCATCTCAGTCCAGATCTGTAACCCTATGACCTCGGCCCTCAGTTTTCTCGTGTGTAAAACGAAAGGGTTAGATCAGATTACTTCTGAGGTGCTATTCAGTATGACATCTGTGATGCCCAGACCTGTGTTCTGATCGATTCGCACCCGCCTCTCCTTCTCCCCCCAGAATTCCTTACCGTGGAGTCGAGCCCTCCTTCCAGCCCCGTAAGGCTTAATTGTTGCAAATGGAACCCTTGTTCTACAGAAGTCCAATAAATCTCCAGTCTGTCTTCCCCGTAATCAATCACAGATTGCGCATCACTCGAGGAAGAAGCCCGCCCGCTCTGGTCTCCATGTCAAGGCCGCTGGTGATTTTCATGTCTTGTGGTTTCAGTTTGGCCAATGTCATTTTCAAGGAATTTCCTGCCATCTGCGTTCAATTGAATTTTCTCACAGATTTGTGCTTGCTTGTAAATACTGGGGGCGAGCAGAAAGGGAAGCTTTGTTCTTAGTGATATTTCAGAAAACCGGGAATGGGCTTTGCCAATCCCCCCCTTTTGCTCCCATCTTGTTCTTTCTTCTCTCCCTCCTCAGTTTTTTTCTTTAAAAAGGTGTAAACTCTCTAATAGCTCAGCGATTTTTTTCAGACTCGGAAATGCCAGTACCTGGTGAGGCTCCAGCTGAGATTTTCTTCCCCCTTCTCTTTCCCTGACTGCCTCCCCTCCTCCTCCAGGGTGGATTTACTCCATCATTTTTCTGCCGATGTGTTTCACTAATGAGGAGGGTGTTTATTTGTCTAGTTGGGTTTCTGAGTTCTTGTTTCTCTTTCCCTGGGGAAAGAGAATTTTTTGTCTCCTTTGCCCCCCCTGGGGGGAGGGTGTTGGGGGTGTTCTAGCATGTGGAAGTCATAGGACTGAGGCTGGCATAGGACGTGGTCCGAGGATCAGAAAGGATCTCGGGTTTGAAAAAGGCCATGACTACTTTGTAGCCTGTTTGTGGGTGAATATCATGGCCCCCTTTGGTGTTCTGTGGAAACCTGGGAAATCTTTCTTATAACCACGGTTTTAAATTTATACGACAAAATTCAGAGGCTGGTAAAACAATCCAATACAGTTTGCTCTCTGTGACCACATTTTTGGGTTTTCTTGGCAAAGATACTAGAGTGGGTTTCCATTTCCTTGTCTAGCTCATTTTACAGATGTGGAAACTGAGGCAAACAGGGTTAATGACTTGCCAAGGGCCATACATTTAGTACATGTCTGGGGTCACATTTGAACTCAGGTCATCTTGACTCCAGGCCCAGCAGTCTCTTCATGCTATGCCACCAAGCGGCCCCTCATTTTATAATTAATGAAGCTTAATGAGATAATATTTGTAAAAAATTAAAGAGCCATATAAATGGGAACAATGATGATGACAACAATGACTTAGCACGTGGAGAATTTAAACCCAGATCTTCTGACTCAAAGTCCGGTTGCTCCCCTGCCAGGGTCGCCTCGGCCCCCTCGAAAGAGTCATCTTCCCTTCCCTGATGCTGTTTTTCCTCCTCTATAAAAACGAATGGCATGAGTTTTATGATTTTTAAGGTGCCTACAAGCTCCCATAGGTTTTATCAGTTATGTTCTAACATTCTCTGTTCCTCAGCCCTTCCTGACTCTAATATTCTGTGCTAAGGCCCCTCCCAGCTCTAACATTCCCTGTTCTCAGGCCCCTCCCAGCCCTGACATCCCCTGTTCTAAGGCTTCTCTCAGCTCTGACATCCCCTGTTCTAAGGCCCCTCTCAGCTCTGACATCCCCTGTTCTAAGGCCCCTCTCAGCTCTGACATCCCCTGTTCTAAGTCCCCTCCCAGCCCTGACATCCCCTGTTCTAAG
>CM053586.1:343102555-343134513 GCA_028646515.1 Pseudochirops corinnae | reverse complement strand
CCCCACGTCCATCCTTTGCTCCCTGGAACACGCCCTGCTCTTCACACCCCCCCCCCCAGTTTGGCCTCAGAATATGGCACTTAATTTCCTGGGGTTTTGGTCCTCCAACTCACAGAGTAGTCATTGTGATGGGCCTTTGGAAGGGGCTCTGTGTTCCTTGCTGAGAAAATTGCATCATTTACATGGAAAGAAAATAAATGTAAACCTATGGGAAAGTGACCGTGAAGGTTGGAGGGAAAGTTGAGAAGACGCTGACTGCAGAGGCTGCTCTGCTGAACTTGTCCCTGGGGGAGGGGTCTCTCTTGGGGGAGCTCTCTCTGGGCCTGTAGAGGAGGTCTGGAGGGTGGCACTGAGCCAGAAGCAAGCCCTGGGGCTCAGCACACAGGGTCAGGGCTTGTGGGCATCATTCCAATATTCTGTGCCCCTAGAACACTGGGGCCTGAGCCCCTGTTGCAAGACCCAGGCCTTAGCTTCTAGAGAAGCAGTGTGCTTTAGTGCAAAGAATGCTGGGTCTGGGACCAGAAGACTACAATCTTGGCTCTGTGGCGTGGCAAAGCCCTGGCTGAGGCCTTTAATCCCTCTGTGACTCAGTTTCCTCATTTGTAAGACAAGGGGGTTGTACTCGGTGACATCTGGGGTCCTTTGCAGCTCTAGCACCATGGCCTGTTGATCCTAACTGCAGGAACCTGGGCAAGTTGCTAAGCCTCCGTTTCCTTGTCTAAAAAATGAGGAGAGCTCCTTTCCTGTTCTCTGATGCTAAAAATGAAATAACAAGGAAAGACAGTCTGTGGGGCAGGAAAAGTGGAAAGGCCACTAGATTCAATTTGCAAGGCTTGGGTTTGAGTATCAGCCCTTACATGAACTGTGTGGCTCTGGATAAGTCACTTAACCTCAGAGGGCCCAGGCAACTCTCAGACTGTCAGCTCCACATGGGTTGGTCATCAGCTCCAGTAGGGACAGTTTTCTTATCAGGAATTCCCATTATCCATATAATAACTGATAATTGTCTTCCCATTCCACCATCCACAATCCAGTCAACCATCTACCCAACTCCACCAAAAAAAAAATGTGCTAGGTGCTAAATTGTTGTTCAATCCTCTCTGACTCTCCATGATCCCATTTGGGGTTTTCTTGGCAGAGACACTGGAATGGTTTTCCATTTCCTTCTCCAGCTCATTTTACAGATGTTGAAACTGAGGCAAACAGGGTGAAGTAACTTACCTAGGGTCACACAGTTAGTGAGTGCCTGAGGCCAGATTTGACCTCATGAAGATGAGTCTTTCTGACTCCAGGGCAGCTCCTTCAGCCTTCCAAGGGGCAGAATTGGGCAGCGACAAAATCAACACGAAAATGAAACAGTTAATTCATCAACAAACATTTAAACATCTACCAGGCCTTGCAAGTAAGCAGCAGTGAGTTAAAAACAATTTAAAATCATTTTTTCAAATTCGTTTTTATTTAGATTCATTTAAAACATTTAAAAATGTTTCTTCTTTTTTTATTGCCAACTTAACGAACACCGAAGAGGCCACGTCAGTAACGCAAAGAACAAAGCAGGAAGATTACACGGAACCCCTTAATTTCCACTGTCTAATATGCCCTGCGTTATCACGCTTCAGTAAGCATTTCTTAAGCGCCTGCTCCCCGGGTTTCAGGTCAGTCTTCCAGGAGTGTTTAGTTTACTGGGGGAATCTGTTGATCGAGCCACAAGTATTTACTAAGGTCCGGATATGAATCAGGTACTGGGTTAAAGGCGCTAGCATTCCTGACTTCCAATCCCAGCTCCACTTTTAGGTACTGGCCAGAACAGGTCTCTTCTCTGTTCTGCCTCTGTTTCTGCCTCTGGAAAAAGATCCAGTCAGGCTAAAGAAGGGGGACTCTCCACCATTCTGGGGGCTCCCCTCTGGCAGTCTGACCAAACTTACGGACTCCTCTTTGTTAAACAAAGAATTCTCTGGGCAGGGGAGGCAGAGGAAATGAAAGTGATGGGAAAACAAAATGTATCTAAAAAGGAGATACAGTGTAACAAGTCAGCCCAGGCTTGGAGGCTGCTGCAGCGCTGCGCTCTCCCCTGCTCCGTCCTCTCCAGCGCCCGCAATTCTTGGCTCTCCTGCTCTTGACATCGACTCCCAGGACAAAACATCTGTAGGCACACCTGGCCAGAGGATGGAGAAGATGATTTTTCCCAGGGAAAGGGAGAGAGTCCAGAGCGTGGATGGCAGAGCGGGAGAAAAAACGAGTTTGTTGCTTTGGTCTGTACAAAGCTTCCAAAAAACGTTTTTCGGGGCAGGTTCAATTTGCTTGTTGACCAAAACACGGAGCCGGACTTTCCCAGCGGCCAGTCCCCAGCTGGATGGAAAAACTGAAAGCAGATGCCGGGGGTTGCAATTTACAAAGTCCTCCGCAGCAGAGGCCAGTTTCTGTTAGGGTTTCTAGGCGGCAATAGGACCCAACCCTTAACAGTAACAGTAATCGTAGCTAACTTTGGAATAGTGCTTTAAAGTCTACAAAGGGCGCTGTGTACTAATATTATCTCATATGGACCCACCCCCACCTACTGTGACTTAGGAGTGCTGATTATCCCCGATTTACAGGTGAGAAAATGGAGGCTCGGAGAGATGAGATGTTCTTCACCCCCAAGCACCTTGTCCACTAGACTCCTAGGTACCTGTCGGTTTTAAAGTCCTGAGTTGTATTCTGTCAGTAAGTGAATTCTAAGAGAATTTTGATCTAAAGTTTACTGATACTTTTTTTTAATTAAGAATAAAATTGGGACATTTTGTCATCTCTCCCAGGTCAGTCGCTCGTTGTCACCTCAGCCCCTTCTTTTAGGACCACGGGATAGAGTTCCTCAAAGATCCTTGTCCCGTTCATTCAAGAGCTGCCCTAATTGGGGTATTATATAGAAACAGGACAGGCCAAATCGGGTTTTTCTTGTCTCATGAACTTGGTGTGTGTGTGTGTGTGTGTGTGTGTGTGTGTGTGCGCGTGCACACGTGTGCTTGAACAAGTATGTACACACACATATTTACAAATGTATATCTACTCACATTTATATTAATACACATAGTATAATAAATATAATTAATTATAACATGATATAAATATATAATACTCATATATAATATACATATATAATATATGCAATACATATTTATACACATATACAATATACCTATGTGCACAATACATCTACATGTGTACCCATCAGTTGGATATATACACACATGCATATTTACACATATACTACTCGGGTGTATATATATATATATTTATATTTAACAGTAAATATATCTATATATATGCATTTTTATAACTGTATTTCTGTATAATTGCTTTTCTCTGCAACCGTATGTATTTAATTTGAAACCTTCAAAAGCATTGTTTTGAGAAGCTTAGCCAGGACTGCTGGAGGGGCCAGGCCACAGCGCAGCTGAGAATCCCTGATCTAGTCTGTCTCACATCTTGCTGCCTTCACTGCCCTAGCGATCAACCTGAACTTCTTCCTTAATGATGAACAAACTTCCACCCTGTCACAATCTCCCCATCCCAGTGATTTTCAGCCCCTGGCTGTCCTTATACAACCCCTTCTCTCTTGTTTTCCCTCCTTGCCCACTGCTGGCTCACTTACTCCTATCCCTGTCAAACCAATCCCCCCAGTTATGTCACTCTATAACCACTCACCCTTACCACTGTGCCCTTTGGATTGCCAGCTCCATAGGCAACACACTTGCTTTCATCTTAAATCTTTTCCTTTTCCCCTTCTTCCATCTTTGGGCTGTCACTGAGACCTGATTCCTTACTGATAACCCTCTCCCTCCCCCCAGCTGCCTTTTCTTAGCACTAGCTGACAGAACAAATCCTTTTATTCAGGGGATTTGTTCTGGGAAGTTTGGATTCAGTCAGAGGGCTGCACCTGGGGACCTAGATGGTCACATGTGGCCTCAAGGCCACAGGTTCCCCACTCCTGATCTGGAGTAAAATCAATGAGGAAGTAAGCATATATTAAGTGACTACTTTGTGCCAGGCACTGAGCTGGGTTCTGTAGCAGAAAAAAAAAAAGATGGTCTCTGCCTTCAAAGAGCTTACATTCTGATATGATGGGGAAGACAGCACAGAAAAGGGAAGCTGGTTTGGGGGAAGAAGGGGAAGGGGTGACCCCATCATGATGGAGAGAGTCAGGGGCAGAGCAGAGCAGGGAGGAGGATGAAGACATGGCTGGTCTGGACACTTCCCTTAAAATGGAACAGCAGGGGAGGGCAGACCAAGCAGGGAAAGGGCCTTCTGGGAGAGTAGGCTTCTAGGGTGAGAAGATCAGCTTCCTTCTACTTATGACATTTGGTGCTCTAAGGTCAGTTGGTTGGTCAGCAAGCACGTAGGATGTACCAGGCCCTGACTGTGCTGCGGGCTGGGGCTACAGACAGAGGATGAAATGATCCTGACTCTCAAGAATAAGGTCAGTTTAAAAAAGCCATAGGCTAGAGGCCTGTTGTATTATAGGCCCCTTCTGTTCTGTTTCCCTTCTAGCCCAGACATTCTAGGAGAACGTGGGCCTGTCCATGAAGCCCCGAGGACCAGCCTCACCGATGCTCATTCCACTGTGACCTTTTTTTGGGTTATTCTAGAGAGTATTTACACAGTACCCATTTTTAGAAGTCACTTCTTACCCTCAAACCAAAAGAAATTTCCACACTCCATTAATCATGTCTCCGTTTCTTCTAAATAACACATTTTCATTCTTTCCCCTTATCTTGCTCCTGCTTCCACTTTTCCTATTATTTTTCCTATGGGGGGAGGGGAGAGAGATGGAGGAGGGAGAGAAATGCTTGTTAAATGAAATTTTGAAAAAATACCAAATAAAGGAACTGCCCATACGTCTTGGGACCTTGATTTGAATTCTGTCTTCCCTCTGGCTGCTCCCAATTTCCGCCCCTCCCTCATGAAGTGAGACATGACTAGTAGCCAGGTCCTTTCCCAGCAGCCCCTTCTCACCTCTGCTGCTTCGGTTTCAGAGCCTGGTCTGGATTTACCTGGGCTTGAGGTCTACCTCCCTTACTTGTCATCTGTTCTTAAAAAGAAACATTCTCAAAGGAGTGGGGATGTCGGAGCTGGGAGGAACCTTAGAACAGGGAAAGTCAGAGCTGGGAGGAACCTTAGAACAGGGAAGGTCAGAGCTGGGAAAGGCCTGAGAACAGGGGATGTCAGATCTGGGAGAGGCCTTAGAACAGGGAAGGTCAGAGCTGGGAGGGGCCTTAGAATAGGGAATGTCAAAGCTGGGAGAGGCCTTAGAATGTACAAAATAGACCTTAGGAAATAGCTAGAAGGAACCTTAGAACCCAGAATGTCAGAGCTGGAGGATTTAGAAATCATTGAGTCAGTTTCCCAGGCCACATGGGAGCCCACTGAGGGCCAGTGAAGAATTCTGCCAGCAGCCCTTGGTGTGGCGGGAAACAGAGAGGACGTGAGGGGGAGCCTTGGACACATTCTGTGTCCTCAGGGCCTTCAGTGACCGTGACATGCCATGTTAAGAGCCTGATGTGAGCTCTCAGTCTCTGAGTCTGTGGTCTCACAGACAAACACACCAAGGCACAGAGAGGTGAGTGGACTTGGCAAGGCTGGCATTTGTAAGTTGAGGCTTGTTTCTGATCCCAAGCCTTGTATGGAAGAAAATAGATCTATCATGTCTGGAGCTAAGGCCCCAGAGGCCGCCAGATCTGACCTAGTCGTTTATAGGTGAGGAGCTGAGGCCTCAAAGTGAGATAGGATTTACCTAGGGCCACCTATGTATAAGTGGCAAAGCCTGGACTCACCTCGGGTCAGAAGCCCCAGGTCATCCCTTCAAGCTTGGCTGACATTCCCCCTCCCTCTGCTAGGATCTGCCTTGCTCTCTCCTCCACTCCTCCCATCTCCCCCCCCCCCCCTTTGTAAGGGGCAGAACGGACTCTGGTCACCGCAGCCCCACCCTCCTCCAGCGCTGCAAGCCCCCCAGGGAGATGGGTTCAGATGCAGAATGAGGTATGTTGCATTTGGGGGCTCTGGCTTCACGAGGCATGTTTGTCAGCAATGTTCTGGTTTTCCTTTTATTTTTCCTATGGGGGGAGGGGAGAGAGATGGAGGAGGGAGAGAAATGCTTGTTAAATGAAATTTTGAAAAAATACCAAATAAAGGAACTGCCCATACGTCTTGGGACCTTGATTCGAATTCTGTCTTCCCTCTGGCTGCTCCCAATTTCCGCCCCTCCCTCTTGAAGATGATGCAGCTCACTTCCTGTGCTTCGGTGCCTTTTCTTTCTTTTCTCTCTTCTCTTCTCTTCTGATGGAAATGTTTGAAAGTGAGAGGAAGCGGGTAAGGAGAAATAATCCTGATGGTATCTATCTGGCCTTTAAAAAAATTCCCAGCCAACCGCCTCCCCACTTTTAGCAGATTAATTTGAAGGCAGCGCACACCTTCGTATGGCCTGCACATCTGGGGCCTCTGCCTCAGAAGGTCAGCGTGGGCCATGCATGCAGAGATCCCGAGTATTAGGCCCCTTTGCCCAAGATGGGGATGGATATTTGCACAGACAGTTTTGCAGGGGCTGCTCAGAACTGGGTTGTTAAAGGCGATACACACTTGGTTTTTATATTGCTCACAAGCTGACCAGCCTCGTTATCAGGAAATGCCGTAGGATCAAAAGGAAAATGTGAACTCGGTTGACTTCGTCAGGGGACCCGTATTGCCTAAGAGTCTGGGCATCTGTCAGAACCCCACAAGCAGGTGTCAGTCTGGCTTTAATAGATGTTGTGTTAATTAGCAAATTGGGGAAGCAGCTAGAAGGAAGGCTGGGCTGGAGCCTGATGGGAGAGATGCGAGCTGGAATGGAGGTTAGACGGGTTCCAACCCGGAGGAAGGTCCTGGCATTCCCCAATGCTCCTTTCTCTGAGCTGCTCTGGGACACGCGGAGTGGCCCACAGGTCACAGAATCAGAGACTGTCGGAACTGGGAGGGGTCTTTAAGGTTATTTGGCAGGGGGAGCAACTGAGGCTCACAGTAGAGAGATGGATTGCCCAGTTTCGTGAGGGTCTCCAGGCTGGTTTTTTTTCCCCTGTCTTTTCCTTTGCTTGAGACTTGTGATATCTTGTGTCATAGGTTTGAGTTGGACTGTGTGGAGGCCAGAGTGACTGACCAGGGCCTTTGGTGAAGTGGAGGCCATGGAAAGGAGAGGAGAGGCGCTGGGGCCATGGCATAGGAGGAGTGACTGGGGGGTTTAGTCTGGAGACAAGAAGTCTGGAGGATGTGAGAGCCCCTTTCCAGCATTTCAGGAGTCATCTGTGGAGGATGAGGGATTAGTTTTGTTTTTGGAAATCTCATGTAGAAGAAGCAGGAGCAAGGAGGGGAGGTGCAAAGTGGCTGATTTCTCTTAGAGGTTGTGGGTATCTCCCAACAATCAGAAAGGTCGAATGTGGAATAGGGAAGTCCCAGGAGCTAGGGAGCTTCCCCTCCTGGGGAATCTGCAGTGAAGGTTGGACGGCTCCACGTGTGAAGAGTGGTAGAGAAACCACTGCTGGGCTGGACTAGAAGGCATTGTCAATCTCTGAGAGTTTGTGTATCCGTAATTACAGTCCAGTAGAAAGAACTGTGGCTCTAGAGTCAGAAGACCTGAGTTCAAATCCTGCCGTGGCTGCTTACGGCTTCACATAAGTCACCTCATTGCCCCGATGTCCCCCATGGGATGGCCCCCAGGCTCTGTCCTTCTCAATGACTTCCCTTGGTGATCTTTTCAGCAGCTCCCATGAACTCAGTTATCTCTGGGAAGAGGAGTCTCCGATCTCTTTATCCAGCCCATACCTCTCTCTGACCTCTCATCTCATATCTCCAGCTGCCTATCTTAAACTGGATGCCCCTTGGACATTGTGACCTCCTGTCCAACACTGAACTCTGTTCTTTCCCCTGAATCCACCCTTCATTTTATTTTGGAGGAGGGAGGGTCTGGACTTGTGATTTTTATCAGCTTAGGGAACTCCAGCTGTAGAAACTTGACCCACCAATTCACATGACAGTTGTTGAGAAGTTAAGTGAGCTTGGACAGGGTGTCATAGTCAGTAGGCCGGCTTGGTCCTAGGAGGCTAAGGTGGTCCATTGGGTAGAACTCTGCACCTGGAGTCAGAAGGACCCAAGTTCAGGTGCTGCCTCAGACACTTCTCTGGGCAAATCACTGCATTTCTCTCAAGACCTGAGTTTCCTCATCTGTAAAATGGAGATAATAATAGCATTTATCTCAAAGGACTGTTGTGTAATTATACAATTATATATTATATTATTATATATTATATACTATATTATATATTATATGTGTGTAATTATTTATTTATATTAAATATATAATCCCACATCTGTATGTGTTTAAAAACAAATCTATATTTATATATTTAAAATAAATATGATTTATATATTATATGCTCTTCTTCCTCACTCTGAAAGAAACCTGATGACATCACAGGGTGATGATGTCTTGATTTGTGAGTGAATTGGATTTAAGTGAGGCCTGTTTATGCAAAGTCATCAGCCTCACTTTCTCTTCCAGCGTCATCAAAGTCTGGTGGCAAGACAAAAGTCAAGATGTATTATATATTAATATATACACGCATATGTGTGTGCATATATGTATATAAATGCATGTGTATAGATAGATAGATAGATAGATAGATAGATACATATACACACAGTCAGTTCCCAGCATTCACACAGTTTCAAGCATTTGTGTATTTTTGTTAGTAGCCTCACATTCACTGTCACGTTGTGGCTGTGTGTAATAGAGAAAAAAATGAGAAGGAAGGTGAGCACAAGTCTGTGGAGTGTTGCTCTGTGCTCCCATATTCCGAGGTCCTTAACTGTCTCAAATGTGCTTGAAGCTGACATCATTGCCGACGGCTTCTTTCAAGCTGGTGTGTCCTTCATGATCTCCAGTGCCGTCCTCCCACCATGGTGGAGGTGATGTTGAGCTACGAGGTCTTGACATCTTCCAAGAGCAGCCACTAACAATCCTAGCAATGCCTCTCTTGGTTTTCAGAGGGCTGCCGAGGTAGAGGGGCTTACCTGCAGTATAGTTTAATGGTACAACACACTCACACTGCCATCTGACAAAGTGGAAGGGAATATTCTGGTTAAAAATGTTTTAGGTTTAAGAATTTTGCTTGCTGCACAGTATTTGTGGTGCTATAGATTTCATGTGTTATGAAAAGTGATTATTGTCTGCAATCAGGGTTGTTTTTTGTTAATTGGGATGTCGGCACAAAAGGTCACAGAATTCTAGCAATTACTGTTGAGAAAAATGTTTTTCATGTTACCAGTTTTATTTTGTGTACTGCATTTTATGGGTTATTTCATGGTTACTATGTTAGGAAAAATGCACACTATAATTAATGTTTTCATAGAAAGAATTTTGTTTCAGAGGAGTATATTTTCAGCAATCTCTAGCAAAAGATTAGTTTTAGGGGGTCTTGGAAACCTAATCCCCCATTTCCCCTAGGTTCAATGTATCCCCACTCGTATTTTTTACTTTTGTGCCATTTTCTAGGAATGTTACCTCCCTGAAAGTGGAGGACTGACTGTGGGTGTGGGGGTGTGTATGGGGGAAGAGTGTATGGTGCTTTGCTAACTTTAGGATGCTATATAGATGCAGGAGATAGCAACAGGGCTCAATGGATAGAACACTGGGCTCAGAGTCAGGAAGACCCAACTTCAGATCCAGCCTCAGACTTATCAGCTGTGTGACCTTAATCTCTGTTTGCCTCAGTCCTTTGTTGAGGAAATGGCAGATACCTCCAGTATCTTTGCCAAGAAAACCCCTGGTGAGCGACGGTCCAGGGGGTCATGGAGAGTCGGACATGACCGAATTGCCTGAAGGAGAACGGCAATAGAGTCTAGCTCTAATCAGAGCATTTATTAAGTGCCTTCTGTATGCAGGTACTAAATCCTAGGAATACAGAGAAAGGCAGCTCTCAGGGAGCTCACCATCTGTGAGATACAGACAGGATAAAGGGAAGGAGAGCTGAGAGTGAAGACCCTGGCATTCAGGGGGATTAGGAAAGGGTTACAGGCTGGTAGAGTGGAAGCGTCTTGAGAGCAGTGATTGGCATGGTGCCAGGCACACAGTAAGGGCTTAATAAATGCATGCTGATTACTCTAGACTCCAAGGCTGATTCTCTACCCTCTGCTCTTCATGGCCCTGTGTTTTGTGGAGTTTTCATTAATGTTTTTGAATGAATAAGTGAACATTGAAGTTGCCTCTGATAAGCACTGAGTGATGGGTAGACACATTCAGAGAAAGGAGAAGTTGCTGTTAAGGGGTGGATGGGGAGTCTCAGGGGAGCTGGGGGGATTGGACGAGGAGGCCCTTGAAGGAAGGGCAGGACTTGGGAAAGGAGGGACCAAATTGTGGAGAGCTTTGAATGCCAGACAAAAGAGCCTGTAGGCAGTGAGGACCCTGGCGCTAATGGGGAGGGCTTGGGATCATGAATCTGCAGCAGATTTCCTACTGGAAAATGGAGGAGGAAGGTGAGCCATCCCCTCCAGCATCTTTGGTATCTCTGATCAGACCCTTCCAATTTCATGGAGCTGGAAAGGTGCTTTTCCCCCTAAAAGAAAAGGAGAGAACAGGAAGCCAGAGCCTCTTTCCCACTCCCCTCACTCTCTGGCAAGGGGCCAGGAGCTCTAGTCCCCCTGCAGGAAGCTCCTGTTCCTTCTTCTGATTTAGTGGACAAAGCACACTGGGCTGAGGGACTGGGGGCTTCCACATCCTGGCTTCCTTGATGTGTGACCTTGGCCAAGTCACTTATGATTCGTGGGCCTGTTTTCTCATCTGTAAAATGGAGGGGTTAGACTCAGATCTGTTCCAGCTATGTTCCTGTAAGTAGGGTGTAGCCAGAATGCCCTAAACTTTAAGGTATATGAGGCAGACTGGCTTATTGGCCAGAGAGCTAGCCTCAGTGTCAGAAGTCTTGAGTTCAAGTCTTGCCTTTGACACATACTGTCTGTATCACCCTGGGTAATGCTTAATGCTTTTAGGTAATTCTCTGATTATTATCAAAGAGTCTCATGTTGATAAAAATCAAACTTTGGGATAATTTAAAAAGGTTTCTTTATGGGACATCTTCATGGGCGCGTTTTCTGGGAAGCTTCTGATCTGATCCCTGTGACATTTATACTAGGTGAAAAACCACTCTCCTAAGACAGCGAGGCACACCATTGTCCCATCCCCTGCTCCCTCTCAGGGTCCCTTGGGCTCCTCCTGGCAGGCAGAGGTCCTGATAGTGGGAGAGGAGAAAGAATGGGCCTCAGTGGTGGGGAGGCTGGGGTGGGGTGTTGTGAACAGCTTCTAGCAGAGCCTTAATGACCCCTTGTCCAGGAGCTTGTAGAGGTGATGATCAGACAGTCTCCCTGTCTTTGTATCTTCAGCACTTAACACAACGATTGACACACAGTAGGGGACTGATCAATGATTGTTGACTGTATTTCCCTGGTATGAAGAACTTCCAAGCAACCTCAAAAGGGGAAAGGGGTTCCCTTGGGCAATGGGGATTCTCCCTCTGGGGAGGTGTCCAAGCAAAGGCTGGATGGTCGCCATCAGCTGCATCTCAGTGAGGATTCTTTTTCACACAGAAGTTGGACCTGAGAAGGTCCAGCTTGGAGATTCTGTAATCTCTGAGGTCCATCCCTCTCAGAATTTTGTGATTTTCTGTGGAGCCGCTTTCTCTAGAAGTGGTGAGCTCCCCATTCCGGCAGCAATTCCAGCAGAGCCTGGATACCCGGAGGCTTCTCCCATCTGATCTGTGGAAGGACAGGCCTGCAGGGTCTCACTTGCCTTGGTTCTCCCGCCTTCCTCCTGAGATTCCCAGGGAGATTCCTGCCTCCATCCCTGGTCTGCATTAGGAGCATCCTTGCCCGTCATATAAATCACCATAATGTAGCCTGATGAAGAGAGAGGCTGATGGTGGCATGCCCTAATTGTAAACATCAGCAGCCCCAGCTCTCTGAAGTTAGGAGCGGTGAGGGCTTTGATGGAGTCGAGGCAAGCCTCCTGATGGAAATTACTTTGGACAGTAGAGGCAAGGAAAGTGGGTCCCCCTCCTTCCCGTCCTCGATCCTCTGAAGCCATCCCTCCCTTGCTTTGCAGATCTTAGTCCATTTGATCACCGATAGACCCGGAAGATGCTGAATCCTTTGTCATGGGCCGAGTGGGCCCTGCCTGATTTATTTGGAGATTTCTCTGCTGAGGATCTGGGGTCCCAGTCACCAAGTAAAAAGATGACCAGCCAATGGCCCTCTAGCCTCAACTGACTGCGCCTTTGGTGTTTTCGCATGGAATGAATCAGGCATCTGAGAAATGAAATAACTCTTTATTATTGAGCCTGTAAACCAACTTTATTCTCATGTTTCTTTTGGGAGGGGAATCTTGTGGATTTTTAACTTTGCTGAAGTGAGCCCTCTACAGTGAGACTGGAGAGGGACAGGAAGTCACCCCCGAAGGTTGGAGATGCCTCTGGTTGGCCTGCCCACCCCAGGGCCTGGCTTGCAGGCTTCCTCCTGCTTAGGGCCCTGGCTGGGACAGCTGGACCTGCCAGCCCCTGGTTCTGAGAGTCAGTTTCCAGGGTCAGTGGTGGAGGGAGAATGACCGACACTAAAGGCAGGACCCCAGGTTCCTGTTCTGTCTGTAATCACCCTCATCTAAGTCACCACCTTTTCCCAGGCCTCGACTTTTCCTTCTTTAAATGTATGTCAAGGCGCGGGATGGCCGGCAGCCTCACAATCCATATTGATCCTGGCCGCCCAGTAACTGTGTGCTCTGTTTGTTGTGTGTGGCTGTTAGTCCATTGATAAACATTTATTAAGCACTGACCACGTGCCGGACTAAGAAATTGGATTTCAAAGAGGAAGCAAAAGAGAAACCGTGCTCCCCAGGAACTCATAACCTAATGGGCAAGACGACAAGCAAACCGATATGTAGAAACGTACAGGATAAATAGAAATAATTAAGAGAGAGAGGGCACTGAAATTGAGAGGGGGCACCTTCACCTGGCCAAGAGTCAGAGACCTGGGTTCTGCTCTTCCCTGGTGTGGCCTTGGGTGAGTCACCCTCCCTGGGCCTTACCTCCTCCTCTAGGAAGTGAGGTGTCTGACCTCTGGGAGTCTCGTCCACCCCAACTCCTCTGCCCGGCGACTGGCCTCTCTGGCCTCACCAACTGTTGATTCTCTCTGTGTACAGGGGCTGGGTGCCAGCTTGGATCAGGAGGCTTAACCTTTCTCTGAGTGCCCAGCATGCCACCCACTGCCCAGCACACAGTTAGCATTCTTTACTTCTTTGCCAGGTGACTTGTCCATGTGGCCCCAGCACGTTGTGCAGTCTTTGGGACGTAGTGATAAATGCTTGCTGATTGATATTAGGAGCCACTGCCCATCCTAGAATAACGATTGGAATGATGGGGGTGATGATGAAGGGCTTTAGGGTCTGCGAGCACCTGACAAATATTATCTCGTTCCATTCTCTCGGCAGCCCTGGGAGGTAAGTGCTGTTATCAGCCCATTTTACAGGTGAGGAAAACGAGGCTGAGGGAGATTCGGTGAATTTCCCAAGGTCTCACAGCTGATAAGTGTCCGATGCAGGATTTGAACCCAAGTTTCCCTGGCTGTGTTTTCCCCTTTTTTGTAGCCTCGTTGATTAGTCAGGGGCATAGTAAGTCACTTAACAGAAGCTGGAGAATGATGATGGTGACGATGTCTGGGGAACCAGGCCCCATGTCACCTCGCTGCATCTTAAGATACTTCACAGGCTTCTCATCAGTTTAAAGCCAGAAGACATGGGGTTCACCAGGTCCAGCCCCGCCATTTTCCAGGTGAGGCGTTTGAGGCTTGGCTGACTCGCCTTGACTTGGCCCGGCGTCCCCAGCCCTGTTTCCACCATTTACTAAAGGGGGAGGTTTCTTTCTAGAGAAATCCCAGCCGATGAGTTGAGAGAAATCAGAAAATGGCCCAGTCCCCAATCCCCGCCCAACTTTAAATCTGTTTTTTGTCAGCGTCTTTGAAAATGAAAACCAAAAGAGTCCTTTTAATTTTTCCCCATCCTTTTCCTTCTCTCATTCTCTCAAGAGAGGGAAGGGGCTTTTATCAACAAAATCCTCCCCGGCAGAGCCCCGTCTTTGGGGCAGATGGCTGTGGGGAGGGTCCGGGCCTTGTGGTCACCTGCTCTTTGAGTTTGATGCTGACCAGAATTCCCTGCCCCATCCTATCCTATGCTCTCTTCCTTTCCCAGAGCCTGGTTTCATTAGATCATATGATTTAGAGTGGGGACAGATCCCAGAACTAAGTGCCAAGGCCCTCAAGCCCCAAATACACCTGAACAGTGAGACCCTCCCCTCCCCTCCCGTACATACCCCTTCCCTTTCACGCCCGCGCGCGCGCGCACACACACACACACACACACACACACACACACACACACTCATTCACCAATTTAGCTATCTTTCTATCTCCTAGAAACAATGAGGCACCACAGAAGTTTCTAAAGGGAGGGTGGATGTGAGTAGAGCTGCCCTGACTTTGGATTCTCACTGGAGGGCAGGTGAGCAAAAGACAAGATAACAGAGAGACCACAATTAGGAGGCAGATGAGGTTCTGGACTAAGGTGATGCTGCACAGAAGGGTTGGATGGGAACAACGCTGGAGAAGTCAGACTGATGTGGTTTCTCTTCTTGTCCAGCCTCTTTGATTTAGAGACAGGAAGCTGAGGCGCAGGTCACACAGATGCCCTAGGTTCAGAAGTATTGAGATGGAAGGTCCAACTCTCCCATTTTACAGATGGGCAGACTGAGTCCCAGAGAAGGGCCATGACTTGTCCCAAATCCCACAGCTGGCAAATGACCAGATTTGAACCTGGGTCTCTGTGCCTCCTCGTCTGGCCCTCTCTCTGCCTCTTTTCAGCCCGCTGCCTCTCAGGTGGTGGAATAGAAGTCTCAGTCTTCCAGCTGAAACAGGCCTTCTCCCCAGGGCCCAGCTGTCTGGATTTGTCTGGACAGATGGGCTTCTTTGGGGCTTCCCCAGTGTGGAAGGTGTATTCTACAGTGGCTGCTGCTTGTCATTTGCACCCAGCCGGAGGGGCTCCTTCTCACCTCATGCTCTCCCTCTGACCAGCCTTTGCTCACTTTGTCTCCCCTGCTTGGAACGGGCGTCTCCATTTCCTCATCTGTGAAATGGGGATAATTGTAGGACCTGCCTCCTAGGGCTGTCGCGTGAGTACGTGAGATAATGTACATAGAGTTCTTTGCATGCCATAATTTACTACAGAATGCTAGTTAGCAGGGGTATTAATTTTATTAGTTCTGCCCCATACACTCCTTTTGTGCCCCTGGGGGCTTGGAGCTTCCTTTTCCTGCCTTTTCAACCTGTTAATCAGTGAAATTAATTTCAGATGCTTACTAGCTGTGGGAGCCTAAGAGAAGATCTTGGCCTCAGTTTCCTCACCAGTGAAATGGGGATAATAGCACCCAACTCAGGGTTGTGAGCATGAAGTGAGATGATAATCTACGTCAGATGCTCTGAAAACCTTAGAACACTTCATCAATACTAGCTGTTAATGCTTATCACTAATAGCACTTACCTCCCAGGGAAGGCCTGAGTTCAAATGTGACTTCAGACACTTACTAGCTGTGTGACCCCGAGCAAGTCACTTGATCTCTCTTTGCCAGAATTTCCTCAAATTGTAACTTTAATCTGTGCTTCTGTTTTCTTATCAATCAAATGAGGGGATGAGGAGAAGCACCCCCCAGAGGTTCTGTCTGGTACCAGCTTGTGGGCCCTTCCAGCCCAGATGCAGATCCAAGCGAGAGAAGGAATTGGAATATAGTGGCTGGGTTTGCAGTTGGAGGGTCTAGGTTCAAATGCTGGCTCTGCATTATACCAGCTGGGTAACCCTGGGAAAAGCTTATGAGCATTCTAGACTCCAGTTTCACCCTCTGTCAAATAAAAGGTGTTGTCCCTTCAAGCCCTTATTTTTAAATAAAATTTTATTGTTTTTTTCTATTTTCACATTGTCTTTATTTCTCTCAATATCTCCCCCCCATCCTTTAATAAAGATTTTTTTTAAGAAGAAGGAAGAAAAAAGTTCAGCCATACTAACCAACAAATCACAAAAGTCTGATGCTGTATGCAGCGTTCCACTCCCATGGGCCCCCTCTCCTCCTACCTCTGCAAAGAAGGAAAGGAGAGAAAGTCTCTATCTTCTTAAAACTCTTCTTTGGGCTTAGACTTCCTCATTATAATTTCACAGTCACGCATTTAATTGTTTCGTGCTGTTGTTATTTTTGTTTGCATTGTTTTAAAAATAATATTTTGTTTTTCCCAAATTCCATGTAAAAACGATTTTTACATTCACTTTGTGAAAAAAAAATTGATTTCCAAATTTTCTCCCTCCTTCCTGAGGAGGTGGTGCATGGTTTGATATAGGTTGTACATGCACAGTCATTTCATTTACGTGGGGTTGCACTTACTTCCCTCTGCATCAGTTCATAGAGGTCTTCCAGTTCTCTGTGTTCTTCAGATCTATCTTCCCTTGTTGCTCATCATCAGTTCTCCCTTACATTTACCGGCTACAATTGGGGGGAGCAGCAGGGGGCGCCATAGTGCACAGAGTGCTGGGCCTGGAGTCAGGAAGATTCATCTTCCCGAGTTCAGATCTGCTCTCAGACACTTCCTGGCTGTGGGATCCTGGGCAAGTCACTTAGCTCAGTTTGCCTCAGTTTCCTCATCTGTAAAATGATCTGGAGAAACCACACATGGGTGAAAAAACAATTGAACCCCAAGCAGCAGCTTGTTTAGCTGTTCCTCGTGTGCCTTCCATTGCTTCCCAGCCACATAAAGGGCTGATATAGCTCTGTGGTGGCTCCAGAGTCAGAGGACCGGGGTTCATGAGTGTTTTTGCAGTCAGCCTCCTTTGGGTGTATGCCCGAGAGTGGGATCTCTGGGTCAGAGGCCAAGGCCATCTTTGTCCCTTTCTACAAATAATTCCCATTGCTTTCCAGAATGGTTGAACTGCTTCACAGCTCCACCAACAATGCACTAGTTGTGCCCGGCCTTCCATGGCCCCTCTAGCATTGACCATCCCTGTCTTGTCTTCTTTGCCAAGTTTCTTGGTGTGAGGTGAGACCTCAGAGTTGTTTGGATTCGCATTTTCTTGTTCTCCGGGAATTGGAACATTCTTTCCTGTGGTTATTAATAGTGGCTAATGCTTTTGAGAATGGTTGGTTCTGTGTTCCCATGATCCATCTTTGCCGCAGTTGAGTAGCCAGACACCTTCTGGAGCTGATGTGACCTCAACTCCCCAACCCCTGCCCCAACTGCTCACCCTAGGGGCAAGCCTCCTTGCCTCCAGCCAGGCTGGTCCTCAGATGATGACTTGAGGTCAGGCAGCAGGCCCAAGAGATCTTCTCAGTTTGGTCGAGATGATAACGACCCCACTTCTGGAGCCTTCAATGTGCCTGCTCATGCCAAGCCTGCGAGGAAGGGCAGGAAAAGCATTTCCAGTCCCATTTTCAGATTGATAAATGAAGGCTGAGGGAGGTTAATGAACATGAAAACATTGATTAAGAGCCTGTGTGCCTGCTGCTGCCCCTTTCCATTCTAAGTTAAGCAAGGAAAGCAGCCCCTGCCTCGTAGAACTTACCTTCTAATAGGGGCAGACAGTACCCATAGGAAGACAGGCAGTGTGAGGCAGAGGCATGGTTTGGGCGTGGTTGGATAGGGGCTGGATTGGCGGCCTAATTCCAGGCAAGATACTCCCCTGCTAGAGCCCGAGGTTCCAGGGGTCCCAGGGTCTGGAGTCTGGCTTCCAGCACAAGGAAGGTCAGAGTACAGGGCCTGGTTCAGAGCTAGAAGGAGAAAGTTAAGTGACTTTAGTGAGATTTGAAATTGTCTTGTCTTCTCCCTCTAAGTCCAACACTCTTCTCTTTCAGTGACATGGCCTTTGGGTTCAGAAAGATAAAGGGTTTCTTTCACCAAGGAGCTGCTTTGATTCTTGTACCACTAGATTTTCTCCCAAAGCCAACAGGTTCTCCAGAGTTCTTCAGATGACAACTACGTTAACATTTGTTGGGGATCCGATGGTTTTGACAGAAAGGCAGTTTGTGATTCTGTTTTATTTTATTTATTTCTTGAAAATATAATTGTGTTCTCTTATTTTAATGTCCTTTTTAAGCATCATGATCTTTCTGGGTGACTTGGATGATATTCCCACCCTCCTCCCCACCCAGCGGGGTTTCCCTTCCAGCTGATCATAAATGCTTGTTGGTTGACTGAAAGAACTATAACTGATGGACAGAATGATAGTCTCTGCCAGCGTGTGCAGGATTCCGCAGCCACAGGCCCTCCCCCGTTGTCCAGGAAAGACACATTTCCTCATCTCTTCTCCAGATCCGAGATTAGTGCTCGTTAGGATTATGCAGCGTTCACCTTGATTTTGTTGCATTTACATTGCTGAAGCAGCACAGTGATTTTTCTGGTTCTGCTTAAGTCCCTCTGCATTCATTCATAGAAATCTTCTCATTACTTTTTCTGTACAGGAATATATGTTTTCCTGTCCTGAGGCCCCAGCTCAGTCTTCCATTGAGGCCACTAGGGGGCGCCATAGTGCACCGAGTACTGGGCCTGAATCCAACCTCAGCCGATGCTGGCAGCCTTAGTTTCCTCATCTGTGAAATGGGGATAATAACCCCAATCTTGTAGAGTTTGTGCGAGGATCAAATAATGTGTTGTAAACACTTTTTGTAAGAATTTTTGTAAGAAGTTC
Organism: Pseudochirops corinnae; assembly: GCA_028646515.1. Taxonomy (NCBI): domain Eukaryota; kingdom Metazoa; phylum Chordata; class Mammalia; order Diprotodontia; family Pseudocheiridae; genus Pseudochirops; species Pseudochirops corinnae. The sequence continues at coordinate 343,115,699 of CM053586.1, read as the reverse complement.
TTCCCGGAACACAATCGGCGCTTATTCTTTTGCTGCCACAAAAGCCCTGTTTCTCTTGGTTGGATTCTTGCTTTCCTTGACCTCCTTGGCGGGTGGGGTGTATGCCTAGGAGCGTCTCCTCTCATTTCACAGATGAGGAGACGGAGGCTAGGAGGGTTAGCGACCTGCCCCAGACTCTGGCCCTCTGACTCTCCATTCAGAGCTCTTTCCACTTTGACTGTGAGTTGTTCCCTGGAGGTCCATGATTCCGGGGTTCGGAATCACTTGCCCGTTACTGATGGCTTTCTGTGGCCATGCAAGCTGGGGACTCCCATGTTCTCTTCCTGCTATCCAGTGGGCCACAGCATGGTAGCTCAGTAGATGGAGATTTGGAGCTGCCTCAGACATCTACAGTACAAGCCATATGACCCTGCACTTAAACGCGCCTGCCTCAGTTTCCTCATCTGTAAAATGGAATAATAATAGCATCTGCCTCACAGAGTTGTTGTGGAAGATTAAACGAGATAAGGAGCCTTAAAGCCCTGTGGAAATTCCGACCTTTCTCCTTCGGGGAAGGGGAATGCTCTGGACCTCCGATCCTGGCGGCCTAACTATTAACAGCAGACCCAGAGCCTGCACCCTCAGAAAAGGCCTGAGAATTGTGGCTTACTTCCCAGCCCGGTTTGGTCCTGGGGCCCATTTGGGACCCACAGGCTGTTTTATGGAGCTCCGGTCCCTGACCCTCAGGGCTGCTGTACTTGCAGAGGGATGAATAGCTCTTTTCCCCTCTTCTCCAAGTGCAGCCCTCCCTGGAGTGGGTTTGCAGCTTCCCCCTGGCTCTCCAGTCTTTGCCAGCCCTGTGGCCCGATGATGTGGCAGATGAGAGCACAGACCTTGGCATCAGGAGACTGGCTTCACGTCCTGGGCCTGGACCTTGCACAAGGGGCTTCCCCTTTCTGGGCCTCAGTTTCCCCATCTGCCAGGTTGGGGTGGTCATCCCTGCGCTCTCTCCTTAGAGGAGGGGAGCCTTGCAAACATTCTGGCGCTAGGGAAATGCGAGCCATCATTATTATTAGGTGCCTGTTGCCTCCAGAAGGCGTGCCGTGTCTATTTTTAAAAGGGAAGTCTTCCAAGAGGAGAAGTGTCAGCGAGATGTTGATGAGCCCGCCATTATCTCCTCCCCTGGTGTGATGGACCCCTTGCCGAGCCACGGAGCCTTTGGAAATAGCATCTCTCAGAATAGAATTATCTTCCAGAAACAGATGTGAGCAGCCCTGGGCCAGTGGGCAGCAAAGAATGGAGGGACGCAGGAGCTAGCCCCTCTGACTGAGGGGATTCTCTGGCTAAACGCTATAGGGAGTGACCCAAGGTGTCACCTAGGAAGCTCTGGAAGCCTCCTCATGCCCCTGGGCATTAAGTCTACCTGGGGTTTGAAGGGACATGGGGTTGTGCATGCTAGATTAGGAAAAAATCCAGAACCTCAGAATATCAGAGCTGAGGAGAACCTTAGAACATGAAATGTAGGAAGAACCTTAGAAAAGGAAGTGTCAGAGAAACCAGAAGGTCAGAGATGGGAGAGGCCTGAGAACGGGGAATGTCAGGGGTGGGAGGGGCCTGAGAACAGGGCGTGTCAGGGCTGGGAGGAGCCTGAGAACAGGGAATGTCAGGGGTGGGAGGGGCCTTAGAACAGGGTGTGTCAGGAGTGGGAGGGGCCTTAGAACAGGGTGTGTCAGGGGTGGGAGGGGCCTGAGGGCAGGGCATGTCAGGGGTGGGAGGGGTCTGAGAACAGGACGTGTCAGAGCCAGTAATATCAAAGTAGAAAATAGAAACTAGGATGTTGGAGCAGAGCATGTGGAATATTTGATCAATTATCAATAATATTAATTGTTCTGTCGGTAGCAGATACTTTGCAGGCGCTTTGTATGCATTATCTCAGGTGAGCCCGCAGCTTTCTGAGGTCGGCATGTGCTTATTGTCACCCCCATTGTCACTGGGGCTCAGTCATTAAGCAGCTTCAGCCAGTAAGGGGAGCGAGAACAGAGTCTGGTCCTTGGCTTCTCAGGTCCTGTCCACTGCCCTGGAGAGGACATAGAGGAATGTCAGAACTGAAGTGGGTTTATCCCAGAGTCCCTCTGACTGGGAAGAGGGAGGCTGGTGCAGTGCAGATAAAAATGGAGTTAAATTCTGGTTTCAGATTCTAGCTTTGACACTTTATACCTGCGTGACCTGGAGCCAACCTCTTCCTCTTACTTTGTCTCATTTTCTTTATCCTGTAAGATGAAGGAGTTGTACTAGATGGCCTCTAAAATCCCCTCTGGGCCTAACTCTGTGATCCAAGGGTCTTCCATATTTTACATATGAGGAAACTCAGGACTAGAAAAGGTAAGTGACAGTCACAGTGACTGTGGTCACAGAGCACATAAATAACAAGTATTCTGTCGTATTCTCTTTGCTTCAGGGGCACGAGTCTCATCCTCTTCTGGCTCCTCCCCTCCTGGAGTAAAGGAGGGTGATCAACCTCTCCTGCAAGGCTCTCCTCAGTAGGGTCCCCATCGGTGTATCTCCTGAATGCCAAGTCCTCCTGATCGTGCCTGCAGCATCTCCCCTACCCATTGCCCTCTCTGCTTACTACTAGTAGAGCAGTTTTTCTAGCTGGACCCTTCATCTACTGTCACTGGCCTCCTCTCTCGTCTCCCTGCCTTTACTCTCTCTCCTTTCTGGTCCCTCCTTCACATAGCTGCCCAAACTGCATTTCTAAAACATGGCTGCTTGTGCCATCTCCCTGTTAAAGATTCTTCACGGGCTCACTGTTACCTTTGCTTTGAAGTGCCAACTTATCAGCTTGGCATTGAAAAGCCTTTCAGGGTCTGGCTTCAAACCATCTTTCAAGACTTTTTTCACATTCATCGTCTTCATACCCTCTCTGCATTTCAGCCAAACTGGTTTGTTCGCTGTTACTTGAACTCGGCATTCCTCTGTCCCTTTGCAAAGGCAGTCCCTCGTGCCTGGAATGCCCTCCCTATTCCCTTGCATCTTTTGAAATCCCTAATATACTTTGTGGGTCAGCTCAGGTGCCACCTCCTCCAGGAGGCCCTCCCTGATTGCCCTTGTTGTTAGGGCTTTCTTCCTGGTCACATTATCTTGCACTTACTTGTTGGCTTGTGTGTTCTATCCCTAGGAGAACATAAAACTCCCTGGGGACAGGAATGATGTTTTTTGTACCTGTCACCTAGGTTCCTTGCAGAGTACCCTGTAGATAGTCAACTCCTAATAAACATTTATTGACACCCCCCCCCCCCCCGTCCTTGTTCAAGCCCTTATCTCCTCTGCCTTTAGGCCAGAGGTTTCTGTCCCTGGATCTTACTCATTCTCTTCCTATTTCTGGGCCTTCATTCCTACCTCTCAGCTCACTTGTTGCCTGCTGAACAGTGAGGCTTATGCAGAGTAACTCCAGGGGGAGGTGGCAATACCAGTTGGAAGGGGGCAGGCCATGCAAGAGACCGTGATAGAGCAGAACTTGGAAAAGAAGTAGGAATTCTGAGAGGTGAAGGAAGGGAGGGAGTACATGCCAGGCATGGGGCACAGCTTGTGCAAAAGTGCGGAGATGGGAGATGGAATGTTGCATACAGGTTTGTTTGAATAGAACAAAGAATTCATGCTGGGGAGTAATGAAATTTTGATGAGAAAGTAAGACTGGAAGGGAAGATAGATGGGCAAAGGATTTAGGTGTGGAACAACACACACACACACACACACACACACACACACACACACACACACACACTCTTTTTCCCCTCTGTCACCCGGAGCCGTACTTTCTTCCTCTCTTTCTCCTCCACAGCCCCCAGTCCAGAGCTGCCCTAACTATAGCCACCAGATCAGCATTTGTCCCTGGATTACTGCCCCTTCCTAGGAGCTCCTTGACACCAGGGACTGGCTTTTTTGGGGGGAGGTGGCCTTTATTTGCACAAGCACATAATAGGCTCTTACCTAATGCTGGCCAACTGAGACCAATTTGAACAGGGATTGGAGTCACAAGCAGAAAGATTTCCCTGGCTCAGCCGGTGGGTGAGAGTGGATCTGAGGGTGGGTGTTAGGAATAACGTTCCCCTTGGCTCATCGTTGTGTTGTTCAGTCCTCAGAACCAGCCTGGGTTGCTTGGGGCACTTGGGTTCTCTCATAAGCTTTGTCACCAAAATCGCTGTGTAACATGAGGCAAATTACTTCTCCGGGGACCCCAGTTTCCTTTTTGGTCAAAGGGACAAATGTAAGTGATCTCAAAGGCACCTTCCAGCTTTGACGTTCACTGTTCCAAAATCTCTCCCAGCTCCACCTTTTTCTGTCTTAATGCCCTTCCTATTTCTGACAGTTCTTTTCTTTTGTGAGACACCAGGTGGCACAGTGGATAGGGAACGGGGGCCAGTGTCAGGAAGAACTGAGTTCATATCCTGCCTCAGGCACATTAGCCCTGTGACTCTGGTCAAGTCACTTAACCTTTGGGGGGCTCATAATAGCATCTGCCTGCCAGGGGTGCTGAGAGGACCGAGTAAGATATTAGCAGCACAGTGCTTGGCACATAGTAGGCCCTTAATAATGCTTCTTCCCTTCTCTGGGAGTACGATGAGCATTATCGTCAATCTTGTTATCAACAGTAACTTCCCTGCGTTGTTGGTAACAGAACTGTTGAGCACATTCCCCACCATACAGGGAATCCTCACATCAGCGAATCCTCACATCGGTCCCTCTGTCTATGGCTTTAGCCGGGTTTGGACGGAGGTCCCTTGTCAGTGTTTGAAGGGCTTGAGAAGGTCCTGAGCACACTATCCGGCAGGACCAGAGAGTGAGCATCCCTGACTCCTAGGGGACTCCAGTCATTGCCTCCTCTGAAAACTGAGGTCGTTTCCCAGGGATGACACAGGCTCTGCCGTCATTTCCTCATTGAAATAAGCCTCAGGGCTCTGTTGAAATCAATTCAAATTAGAGCTAAGGAATAAGAAGAGTGACGTGCATTTATGGAACATTTTTCAGTTTTCAGAGACCTTGGCCTCACCCTGAGCAAGCGGAGGGAGGTAGGGAGGGAGTGGAGGAGAGAAAAGGGAAGGGGTTAGCAATGAAGGTCTGATGGACAGTTAAAAAGGTGGTCAGACAGGGTGGCTAAGTGGTGCAGTGAATAGAGCATCAGCCGTGGAGTCAGGAGGACCTGAATTCAAATTCGGTCTAAGACATTTGACACACTTATTAGCTGTGTGACCTTAGGCAAGTCACTTAACCCCAATTGCCTTTCCCTCTTCAAAAAAAAGATGGCCGGGTAAGATGAACATGCGGATGTTTCCAGGGTCCCTTGGATTCGTTTACCTACGGCGTGGGCTGTACTGGTGGCAGACGGAGCTGATAACAAAACTTCTGAAAGAAATTCAGGACTGGCCATTTCTTAGCTTTGTCCAGGCCAGATGCATTTATTAAGCACCAACTGTTTGCCACAGCACTGTGGTAAACACCAGGGATACAGAGAAAGGCGGAACACGATCCCTGCCTTCAAGTAGCTCACGGTCTAAGGAGGGAGACGACACGCGAATAATGATGTTTACTGACACGCGTGCGCCTTCAGGTTAGGAGAAGAAAATCTCAGGTTTTGTGTTGAGCCGGCCTGACCTGACCATCGACAACGCCTCCTGAGTCAGTGTTCATCCGCTCTCCCCTCCAGGACCTCCAGGTAGCCGGTGCCTGCGGCCCAGGTGGCCCTTTCCACTTGGGCGTGGGTCTGACTGTTGAGAAACTTCCTTACCGTGCTCCACGTCGGCCTTCCTGAAGCTTCTCCCCCCTCGGCTCCTGGTTCCGCTTTTGGGGACCAGGCCGAATAAGGGCGATCCTTCTGCCCAGGGAGGACCCTCCCTCTAAAGCTTTCTCTCCTCCAGGCTACACAGCATGAGTGCTTGGGACCAAATCCTCCAGTTCCCCTTCTCAGTCCCGGTCGCCCTTCTCTGCATACTCTGCGTCCAATCAGTGTCCTTCTCAAAGCATGGACGTGGCGGGCTCTGACGAGGACCGAGGCTGGTGCTCCTGTGCTCTGGAAGCCGTGCCTGTCTTCCTTGTGACTTGCAGTCTCCGTTCCCGGAGTGTGAGAGAGCGCTGTCAGTGTGCTCGTTTCTCACAAGAGTTGCTGTCTGTCTGCGTGTTTTGATTCTTGCACACACTCCAACTCTGGCCTCCATGCATGTGCCCAAGAGGCGCCACTCCCCCCCCGCCCCCATTTCTGGAATTCACTCCCTTCTCAGTTTTGCTTTGGAGAATTTTGTAGCTTTTCTTAAAGCCTCATTCAGGTTCCTCCTACTAAATGCCTTTTCTCATCCTCTGAATTGTTAATGTTCTCTTCTGGGGCAAAAGTCCAGGAAGACTCATCTGCCCGAGTTCAAATCTTGCCAAAGACTTACTAGCTGTGTGACTCTGGGCAAGTCACTTAAGTCTGTTTGCCTCAGTTTCCCCATCTGTAAAATGAACTGGAGAAGTAAATGGCAAACCCCTTCATTATCTCTGCCAGGAAAACCCCAAATGGGGTGAAGAGCGGGGGGACTAAAACTGAACCACCACCACCTTTTGGTATTTCTTTGTGTCACTCCCTATGGAATTTCTGTTTACTCTTTTGGATACAATGTATTTCCTTATTAGTAGGTTGTAAGTTCCTAGAGGACAGAGAGATTTCACCTTTCTTTGCTCTGTGTCCTTAGCACCTAGTACAGTCCTTGACTCATAGTAGGTATTTAATCAGTGTTGGTTGAACTGAATTGAATTCTGTCCTGTTACCGTAGGATTTAGAGCTGGAGAGGACCTCGGTGGTCACTAGGTCTCAGCCCCTCCTCCTCCAGATGAGACTGAGAGAGGGCATGTGGTGGATCCTGGGTCGGAGAACCAGGAATGCTCGAGTGGGATGCTCCCCCCTGAGATCAGGCTGCCTCCCCAGCCCCAGCCTCGCGGGCCCAGGAAGGCCTTATTCCACCCCACCGGTCTGCTCCCGCATCTCCGTGAGATAATGGAGAGAACAAAACTTTGCTTCATCATTAGCCCTGTACAGACTGTCTGCGTGATTTATGGCTTCAAAGTGTCTCTAGTTAATCTGTCCGAACAGATTTGAAATTTCATCCGTCTTCCCTCTTGGCACTTTTCTCTACCTTGACTTCAGCTGTCTGACATGGATTGTAGGAGAGTCACATTTTAAAAACATTTACAGTATGTGGGGGGGGCACGCAGGGAGGAAGGGGGGGTAAAGGTTCCATTTGGCACATCTGCTTTTAATTCCCGTCATCCCAAAGAGGGAAAACAACTTGAAAGTTGGCGCAGAGAAAGGTTTCTCTGTAGCTATGAGTGGTGGACCGAGGCGACTTTAAAGCAGAGGGGGGATAATCGTGGAAAATGAATTGTCACAGATATAAAAATCCTAAGTGATTATCACCAATTAGAGGGAGCAGAGTTGCCCATCTGCTGATCACGTGCCTGAACTCTAGCTGGGCCCCCAGATGGACCAAAGGGAAATAGCCCCGGAGAGGAGAGTGGGCCTCGGATTTTGGAAACATTCACTCCAGTGCACCCCCCACCCATTCTTCCCTCTCAGGTGGTTGCTTATAGGCCATGAAAGCTGTCCACCTGGAGTGAATGTAGAAGTAGTGACAAGGGACACGCCAGAACACCCCAGTTTAGTCCTGACCAGACTCTTCACCCAACAAACAAATTAGTAAAAAATCAGAGCTGACCAACAGCAGCCTCCACTGTGGAGGAGGGAGTGAGCAGTCCCCAGAGCAGAGGAGGGACAGTTGGCCTGGATTCTTGTTGGGGGGTGTGGCGGTTTGGGGGATGGCCTCCTGTTCAGGAAGCCTGAATCTGCTGCCTCCCCAGGATCCCCTGGCTGTGACCCCTTCCTCACTCACACGTTATTCAGTCACGTGCATGTGTATGTACATGTGTGTTTGTGTGTGCATAGTATATATGTGTGTGTATGTACACACATGGTGCTTTTAAGGTTTATGCTTTACGTTTATTCTGCACAAGAATTTTGAAATGTAGGTAATATTATTATCCCCATTTTATAGATAAGGAAACAGAGGAAGCAAGGTTAAGTCACCTGTGGCTTAGGAGTTGTATAGTTAGTTAATGTCTGAGGCAGGATTTGAACTCGGGCCTTCCTGAACTCAAGTCCAGCCCTCTTCACTTCCCTGTGCCCCTCACTGCCTCTGTGGTAAGTCACCCCGATTCTTTTGGCCTCCATTTGTTCATCTGTAAAATGAAGAAGCTAGTACTTCCCATAACCTCTGATCTTAGAGACTAGAGCATTTATTTGGTGTCAGAAGATGGGGATAAATTCATTTATCGTGTGTGTGTGTGTGTGTGTGTGTGTGTGTGTGAGATCTTGGTCCAGGTAGCCTTCCCCTCCATGACTTTCAGTGTCTCTGCCTCTAAAATGAAGAGCCTGGACAAGATCCCAGAGTCCCAGGACGTGAGCACTGTCCTGGGTTTGAATGCTGTTCTTTCCTCCCTGGGTGATCCTGGCTAAGTCACTTCCTTACTCCATTTGGAAAAGGAAATGAAGGCTTCTGTTAGTTTTCCATCTGTCCTGACTGCTCAGATGGATGCACGCCAGCCTTCGGCCTTGATCTTGAGAATGGAGCCAAGCTGGTGTTTCAGAGACGCCCAGGCTAGAGCCATCCGAGTGCTGTCATTTTGGTCTTGGCACACCAGGATCCAGGGCAGCCTCTCACCTATCAGGCGCATGCTTAGTCACATATTAGATGTTTTATTATTGGGCTGTGGTAAACTGAATCAAATTAGTCAGCAGAGTTGGAAGAATCAGTCTATTTCAAATAGCATCATTTTACAGAGGAAGACACAGAGGTTCGTAGAGGTCCTCGCCAGAATAAGGTGGCAATATTATGGAACAACACCAAGAGATGTACGGTGGGAAGAATCCTAGAAATGTAGAAAGTGGAAAGAGCTTAAGAATCCTAGAATCTCAGAGCTTAAAGAGACCTGGAAATACCCATTCCCTCCAAAAATCTAGGCCCCCTGTCCTTCCTCCACTTTGGGGATGGTGAGCTCACTCTCTCCTCCCCTTGGAGGCCATTGTCCACTCTGATTTTGGGACATTTCTTTTTTTTTTTGACTCAGAAATGTCCACCCATTGCTGCCCTCTTGAACCAAGTAGAGCAGGTCTCATCCTCTGTGCCATGGCAAGAAGCTCCTCAGATGCTCAAACACCCCCTCCTAAGACATCTTTTCTGGGTTCCTTTAATTCATGTACAGAAACTGGCTTTTTTTATGCCTGAGGTCCCTTTGCAAGTCAGTGTGGTGAAGCTGATGGACCCCACCTTAGAATCACATTTATTTGTTTGGTTTTTAAGGCAGTTGGGGTTGAGTGACTTGCCCAGGGTCGCACAGCTAGTAAGTGAGAATCACAGTTTGTTAACGCTTAAAACAAGATGAGTAGAATTACAAAGGGAGCTCATTCTATTGATACCTACTTAGCAGCATTGAAAAAACAATTTACAGATGTCAGAGTGAGATGCTCAGGGCTTTACCCAGTCTCTGACATGCCCTGGTCTTGGTCTGCTTGCCTCAAGTCTATCCCAGGTTGTCATTCCAAAAGGGAGGAAGAAGCGTGTGGGGTTGGGATAAGCGTTTATTAAGTACCTACTATGAATACCAGATCCTGTGCTAAATGCTTTATAAATGTTGTCTTACTTGAGATGAACAGCAGGCTATCAATGGGTCTTATGTAGGACCTTGGGTGGCCCTCTTCATATCCTGTTTTGTCTATCTTAGGGCTATCTGGTGATGCGTATTATGGAGTGTTTGAGTTGGAAGGGACCCCAGTGGGATTGGGCCAACCTCTGCTGAACAGGACTCCCTCAGGAGAGAGGCTCTGAGTGCCCTGGACTGGCTGGTGCAGGGTTCCTGGCTGGACAATGGGAAAGAGGAATGGGCAGATGCTGGAAGCCTCTGGGGCTGGGACCATGTGCAGGGCAAAGGGGCTGAGTCCTCACCACGGAAATTATTACTTCTGTCTCCTGTTTGTTTGTTGGGCTTGAGCGTTCCTGCTCCATGAGGCAGCCTGTGCTAATGGGGACAGAAATACTTGGACGGGGTTCTCTTACACAACACAGAGGCCTTGCTCTGTTTGCCTGGCAGCAGGAGGCAAGGCAGCAGAGGGCTCTGCCCTTGGAGATGGGGGCACAGCCCTCAGGGATGGGGCTGAGCCCTGGGGACCCGAGGGTGGGGCCAGGAATCTTCACAGCCCTGGGCCTGGATTGGAGGAGGCCGTGCCCTAGTGGAAAGAACCCAGGACCAAGAGGGTGGGGCAGGGCAAATCCCAAATCATTGGGATCTAGGGATCTTTGAGGGTTTCTAGTCCAATCTCTGCTCTGGCAGCATCCCTGACCATCTGGATGTCTCTGATCCTTTGTTCACCTTCTATAGGATGAGGTAGTCGGACTCTCTCCTCAGGGTCATTCAGTCTCTGCCCTGCTTTGTTCCAAGGCCCCTCCCAGCACTGATATTCCACGTTCTAGAGTCCCTTCCAGTTCTAATATTCTCAGTCTTCCTTCCCCTCCCCTTGACCTTCTGTGTTCTGAGTCCTCGCTGGCTTTGACCTTCTGTGTCTGAGTTCCCTCCCAGTTCTAACACTCTGGGTTCTAAGGCTCCGCCAATCTCTGAGACTGTTTTCCATACTGCGACAGTCCATTTTCTAAACTGATGGTTCTGACATCCTGTATTCCATGGTCTTTTCTGTATTAGAGATTCTCTCCTGAACCTCCTTTCTAAGCTCCCCATTGGTTCTAACCTTCTACACTCTGTGTTCTAATATCCTAGGCCCCCTCTCACACTAGTGCTCAGAGCCCTTTGGTGGTAGGCTGCCACAGGGCCTCTTCTGTCTTCCCACTCTCCCCCCCACCCCACCACCATCCCCTGTTCTGTTTATGTCCGCTCGTGGGCCTTCTGGGTTGGCTTTCACCAGCTGCAGCAGTGAGGGAAGAAGAAGCCACCTGGAGGCTCCTCAGGATTCAAAATGTTTACGGCACCGAAAGAGATGAAAAGACAGCCCATCGATCTTGTTGACTGGCCCTAAACATTGCATATATTCCTGGGGCCTGGGGACTCAGCTGGGGCTGGGGCTCTGGCGCAGACAACCCTCTTGTCCAGGCTGGCCTTGAAGCCTTCTTGTTCTGAACCAAGCCCAGAAGGGACCCAGGCTGGCATCTGGGAAATTAGGCATTGGGCCTAATGACTGTCAGGCAGCCGGCCCAGAAGAACTGGAATCCATCAGCCAATCAGTCAACCCTAAATATTTATTGATCGCCGGCTCTGGGCTGGGCACAGCTCTGCATTCCCTCTCCTGACTTCAGTGTTGGAGAGCATTCCGGGGTGTGAATGTCTTTAGGACAGATTCTTGGGGGCTGTGAAATCTTTTGTTTTCCAGTGTCCCATCTCTGTTGGGAAATGTAGTGGCAACCTCACTGGAATCCCCAGGATGGCTGCTAGCACAGGTTCTTAGATCTGCTTTACTAGGAAAGCTAGCTGTTTAATCAACAATCTTTTTTAAATTACATTCATTAGTTCGGGGGAAAAGTCAGCACCCTGAACTTCAAAGAAAATACAAGCAGAGAAAGAAGGACCAACAGCCAGGGCTGTGAGTGCTTGAATCAGCTATACACTTTACACACATCCCTGGATCAAGGGAGCCTTCACATCTGAGCAGTCGGGGAGCTCTGAACATACAGTCACTCAGAATCTCAGCCAGGGAATCACAAGATCCTCCTCATAAGCAAGCCCCCAAAGTAAAATACCAGATCTTATATCCCATTAACATTACAAGAATCTGTCCCCAAGATGCCTGCCACATTGTCCTGGATGCTTTCTCCTCTTCCCCAGCTAAAAGAGTTTCCTCCTGTCTGCTTCAGATTTGCCCAGGATCCCTTGGTTAGAGCTTGCTTCTGTCATTCCCTGCCTTGTATCATACTTGAGAGAGGCAGCCAGTAGCTCAGTGGATAGAGCACTGGGCCTGGAATCAGGAAGACCTGAGTTCAGTTCCAGCTTTATATACTTCCTAACAACAACAAATGATGGAAACAGGGCTAGACCTTCAGCTAGACCTACCACCATAGGGCTAGACCTTCAGATCAGCTAACTGCACATGACAGACATCACACAGTCAGTTGTGTTCTGTGTGACACCAGAGGGCAGATCGGGGAGCAGGAGGGGAGACTGGCATCTAAGTCACAGGCCCTGGCTCCCCAGAGGTTTGGTCTGTCTCAGTGGCTTTGTGTGTTGCTGACCCTCAGCTTGCCCAGACCTGCCAACATGGTCAGGGCTAGGTTTGACTTACCTCTTCTTGAGCCCTCCCACAGCTGTGACGATTCTGATCAGGGATAGTTTGGATAGATGCCTCCATGGTCCCTTCTGGCTTTAACTACCAGTCAGCAAGCATTTATCAAGCTCCTACTGTGTACACCAGGCACTGTGGTAAGCACTGAGGATACACAGAAAGACAAAAACAGCCCCTGCCCTCAAGGAGCTTCCGGTCTGATAGGGGAGAAAATATACAGATCACTGTGTACACACAAGATCTGCATGTGTGTGAGTGATATGCATGTATGTATGTAGGCAGGCACACATATTCATATATATATATATATATATATTAAATTGGAGGCAGATTTTCATAGGGAAGGAAAAGAGAGTGGAGTAGGGGGAGAGATGGGAAAGGCTTCCTACAGAAGGTGGGATTTGCACCGTGTTTTGAAGGAAGCTAGGGAGGTGAAAGTGTAAAGATGTGGAGAAAGAACATTCCTGGGGTGGGCATTCATCCACTCATCCATCCATCCATCCATCCATTCATTCATCCATCCATTCATCCATCCATCCATCCATCCATCCATCCATCCATCCATCAATTCATCCATCCATTCATCCATTCATCCATCCATCCATCCATCCATCCATCCATCCATCCATCAATTCATCCATCCATCCATCCATTCATCCATCCATCCATCCATCCATCCATCCATCCATCCATCCATCCATTCATCCATCCATCCATCCATCCATCAATTCATCCGTCCATCCATCCATCCATTCATCCATCCATCCATCCATCCATCCATCCATCCATCCATCCATC
>CM053586.1:343055804-343094296 GCA_028646515.1 Pseudochirops corinnae | reverse complement strand
TCTCTGTCTCTCTCTCTCTGTCTCTGTCTCTCTGTCTCTGTCTCTCTCTCTCTGTCTCTCTCTCTCTCTCTGTCTCTGTCTCTCTCTCTCTGTCTCTCGCTCTCTCTCTCTTTCTCCCTCTCCGTCTCTCTCTCATTCTCTCTCATTGATGTATGTGTTTAGAGATATAGATTTTCCCTGAGGTACTGCTTTGGCTACATCCCATAAATTCTGGAATGTTGTCTTATTGTTGTCATTCTCTTTAATGAAATAACTGACTGTTTCTATGATTTGTTCTTTGACCCACTTGTTCTTTAGGATCAGATTATTTAGTTTCTAATTAATTTTTAATCTTTGTTTCCTTGGCTCTTTATTAAATGTAATTTTTATTACATTATGGTCAGAAAAGAGTACATTTAATATTTCTACTGTTCTGAATTTGGTTGTGAGGTTTTTTTATGCCTTAATTAATACATGATCAGTTTTTGTGAAGGTGCCATATACGGCTGAGTAAAAGGTTTACTCCTTTCTAGTCTCATTCATTTTTCTCCAGAGGTCTGTTATATCTAACTTTTCCAAAATTCTATTCATCTCCTTGACTTCTTTTATTAATTTTATTGTTAGATTTAGCTAGCCCTGAGAGGGGAAGGTTGAGGTCCCCCAGTAGTGTGGTTTTACTGCTTGTTTCCCCCTATAATTCACTTAACTTTTCCTTTAAGAATGTGAATGCAATGCCATTTGGGGCATATATGTTCAGTACTGATATTACTTCATTGTCTGTGGTTCCTTTTAGTAAAATGCAATTTCTCTGCCTATCTTTTTAAATTAGGTCTATTTTTCCTTCTGCTTTGTCTTAGAGCATAATTGTTATTCCTGCTTTTTTTCTTTTTTACTACAGCTGAAGCATAATAGAGGCTGCTCTAGTTCCATATTTTAACTCTGTGCATCTCTCTGTTTCAAGATTGTTAGATTCTGGTTTTTAATCCATTATGCTATTCACTTCCATTTTGTGGGTGAGCTCATCACATTCACAGTTATGATTACTAGCCACGTATTTCCCTTTATTCTATTTAATTCTATGTATCCTTTCTCTCTCTCTCTCTCTCTCTGTCTCTCTCTCTGTCTCTCTCTCTCTCTCTCTCTCTCTCTCTCCCTCTCTGTCTGTCTCTGTCTCTGTCTCTGTCTCTCTCTGTCTCTCTCTCCCCCCCACCTCTCCTCTCTCTCCCCCCTCTCTCTCTCCCTCTCTCTCTCTCTGTCTCTCTGTCTCTCTCTGTCTCTGTCTCTGTCTGTCTCTCTCTCCCTCTCTCTCTCTCTTTCCTTCTCTCCCTCCCCTCTTCCTCCTCTTCCCTCCTCTAAAGTCTGTTTTGCTTCTGACCTCTGCCTTCTTTTATTTGTCCTTCCTTTTATTCCCTACCCTCCCTTTCTCTTACCTCCTTCCCGTCCTCTTTCCCTATTGGGTGAGATAGATTTCTATTACCAGCTGAGTATCTATGTACAGGCACACTACATGTACACATATATGCGTGTTCCCCTCTTTGAACAAGTTTAGATGTGAGTGAGGTTCGAGTTCTGTCTTCCTCTTCATGTTCCTCTCCACTATAAAAGGTCTTCTTTACGCCCCTCCTTTATGAGATAATTTCTCCCTCTCTTCCTCTCCTTCCCCCTTCTCTCAGGGCGTCCTTCTTTCTCACCCATCCATTTTTTTACATTATCTCAACAAAACTCACCCTCCCAACACCCTCTTTTTGTGTGGAATCCTTCCAAGCGCCTTCTTAAGGGGTTACGTGCATCGTCTTCTCCCATAGAAAGGTAAACAGTTTACTCTGGTTGAGCCCCTTTTGGTTTCTCTTTTATGTTTACCTTTTCATTTATCCCTTGAGTCTTGCATTTGAAAGTCAGATTTTCTATTTACCTGTGTTTTTTTTTTTAATCAGAAATGCATGAAAGTCCTCTGTTTCATTAAAGATCCATTTTTTTTTTGGCAGGATTGTGCTCAGACTTGCTGGGCAGGTTATTCTTGGTTGTAATCCCATCCCTTTTGTCTTCCAGAATATTCTATTCCAACCCTCCCTCAGCTCCTTTAGTATGGCGGCTGCTAAACTGTGTGTGATCCCGACTGTGGCTCCACAGTATTTCAGTGTTTTCTTTCTCGCTGCTCGAAGTGTTTCCCCTTTGACCTGGGAGCTTCAGAATCTGCCCATAATGTTCCTTAGGGTTTTTATTTTGGGTTCTCTTTCATGAGGTGATTGGTGGATTCTTTAATTTCTATTTTACCCTCAAGTTCCAAGATATCAGGGCAGTCGTCCTTGATTATTTCTCGAAATGGGATGTCTGTGCCTTTTTTTGGATCATGGCTTTCAGGTTATCAGATAGTTCTTAAATTATTTCTCTTCCTGATCTGTTTTCCAGGTCAGTTGTTTTTTTTTTTTCCCCATGATATAGTTCACATTTTTCTCCATTTTTTCCCATTTTTAAAACTTTGTTTTATTGTTTCTTGCTGTCTCGTGGAGTCATTAGCTTCCACTTGCCTATTCCAGTTTTTGAGGAATTATTTTCCCCAGTGAATTTTCACAGTTCTTCTTCCATTTGGCCAATTCTGTTTTTTTAAGGTGTTACCTTCTAAAGTATTTTTTGTGCCTCTTTAGCCAGTCTGTTGGCTTCAGGCTTTTGGAGCTAGTTCTGGGCAGTCAGAAGTCTTTGGTTCTTCTGAGAGGTATGATCTGGGGAGAGGTGTAGTCACTCCTCTCTTGGTCAGTACTCTGGTCCTTTCCCAGGAGGGGCCCCTGATCCCTTGGGATTGCATTTGGTACTGCTCTTCAGGGCTCTTCCTCCTTTGGGACCAGAAGTGATGGTGTCCCTCAGGACTCCTGTTCTTAACAGAATGTACTCCTCTGTTCTTGAACTAGGACCTGGAAATGGGCATAGGCAGTGGAGTTGCCAGTGCCTGGTCCTTTGTCCTGTGCTAGCACAGGGCCCTCTGTAGTCCCTTTCTGATCAGTTGCTGGGTCCTCCTACCCTCTCTGTCTTGAGAGCTCCTCAAGATGCTGCTGCTTCTGTCTCTGCCACCGGGTCCCACCACTGGTGTCCCATTCAGCTGGGCTCTGGGCTACCCTCCCGCCTCGTGCCACTGATTTCTTTCCAACCTCCAGCATTCTTGGTCTGTGAGGACGCCTCACTCTGACCTTCTGTTGGCTCTGCCACTCCAGAATTTGATTTGAGGCCTCGTTCTAAAGTTGTTGGGAGAGCTCAGCTGCATGCTTTCTCTGTTCTGCCATCTTGGCTTGGCCTCCGCCCCATGCTTGCTTGCTGTGTAACCTCTGACATGCCTCAATATCATCACCTGCAAAATGGGGTTCTGTAAAACACCACGGAAAAGGATAACTTCGGTTGTTTGGAGACTTAGACCTATGTCTGCCTCCTTTGATGCTGAGGGACTCTTATCAGTTAGGGAGCAGTTTGTTAAGGAGCGTTAATCGTCTTCTGTGTGTCAGGCACAAAAGAGAGAGAGACCAAAGTGAAACAATCCCTGCCCTTAAGCGCCTTGCATCTTACTGGAGGAAACCGTATGCACATATATAAGTATCTATACGCTGTGTAAAAAAATGGATAAAAGATAATTTGATGGGGGAGGCTGGGAGGTCAGCAGAGGCTTCATATAGAAGGGAGCCTCAAGCTGAATTGTGAAAGAAATAAAGCATTCTAAGAAAGGAGGGTGAGAATGGAGTGCCCTCCAGGAATGGGGAACAGCCCCGTGCAAAGAATGGAGACCAGAGATACACTTCTGGCTGTGAGGAGCAGTAAGAGGACCAGTTTGGCTGGACGCTAGAATGCCTGAAAAGGAGGAATGTGTAAGGAGTTTAGAAATAGAAATTGGAGTCAGATTGTAAAAGGAGGCATTCAGGGCCGAAGAGAAGAGTTTATCTTTTAGCTCGTGTTCCTCATGGGATGGCTCTGTGTTTATTAAGCCTTGGGGCGATAGGGTCAGACCTTCCCTTTAGGAATTTCAACTTGGCAGCTGCATGGAGGCTAGATTGGAGTGAGGAGACACAAGGCCAATTAGAAGGCTGAGAGGGGATGGAAACTTGAACCAAAGAGGCAGTTCCTCGAGTAGAGGGAAGGGGAAGGACGTAGGAGGTTTCCTGGAGATAGAATTGAGAAGACTTGGCAGCTGATTGGCGTGGAGGGGGAGAAGGGAATTGTGGACCTGAGTAAAAGGAAGTGTATTAAAGGCTACCTCAACAGAAAACAGAGAGCTAGAAAGAGGAAAGGGTCTTGGGGGAAAGACGAGTTTTTGGGCACACTCAGTCTGAACTGAGATGCCTGATTTGAAATGCCCCATAGGCAGTTGGTGATATGGAACAGATTGAGTCTGCAAATAGAAATCATTTACAGAGAGATGATGGTTAGACCCCTGGGAACTGATGAAATCTCCAAGGGAAAGTGTAATTGAGAAGAAGTCTCATGGCTGCACCTTGGAGACACCTCTGAGGAAGATGGGATGGAGGAAGGTTTAGCAAAGGAGCAGTCAGGTAGGTAGCAGGGGAGCCCAGACAGAGATGGGTGCCAGGGAAGGAGGGAGCACCAGGAGGAGAGAGGGAGCACCAGGGAGGCCATGAAGGATAGAGATGCAGAGCGGAGGATGGAGAGATCGTGGGTAACTTGGGAGAGAGTTGACTTTGAGGCCAGAATACAAAGGATTGGAGACTGAGGGAGGCTGAGGAGCAGATGGCACCGCTCTGAGTCCCCAGATGGAAGAGGACAGCAGGCAGCTGTCCCCGGACCACAGGGGATGGTGGACAAGAGTCTAGGCCTCTGAACAGCAGATGATGACACAGAGTCTGGGGGTATTTGTCCAAAAAGGAGATGTAGAACAACAGCTTGAGGAAATGGTGGGGTCTGCTGACTCACATCTAGGTTACCTTCCCCTGAGGTTCAGAGTTATCTGTGTGTCATCCACTGTCTGCCGGCCCCTGACTCACTTTTGTGTCATCTGCCCCCTGCTCCCCAGGTCTGCCATCGTCATCTGCTGTTCAGAGGCACACACTTGGGGCTGGCTGTCCCTGGTGGTCCCTGGGCAGCTCAGAGCTCTGTCATGCCTTCTCTGCCATGCTCTGATATCCCTCCTTTTCCACCTGGGATCTCAGATCTGGGGTCTCAGATGTTTGTTGACTCAGCTTCTGCTGGGCATTCCAGCCATGGTCCTGGAGGGTTCTCCTACCCAGTGCAAGCCTTCAGGCATTGATGTGATCGCTTCTGTGCCTTTGCCCATTACACAGAGCCTGAACAATCTCCTTGGCCAAGCAGAGCCATATATTATAAGGTGACTTAAATCCTTGGGGTGGAAAGTCAGTCAAAATAATCAATCGATATATATTAACTGGGGCGGCTAGGTGGCACAGTGGATAGAGCACCGGCCCCAGAGTCAGGAGGACCTGAGTTCAATTCTGGCCTCAGACACTTGACACCCTTACTAGCCATGTGGCCTTGGGTAAGTCACTTAACCCCAATTGCCCTCCAAAAAAAGGGGGAAAAATATACATATATAGATATGTTTATTATGCCCCTACTATATGCCAGGCGTTGTGCTAAGAACTGGGGACACAGATGTAGGAAAAAAGATAGTCCCTGCCCTCAAGAAGCTTACAATCTAATGAAAATTACAGTAGAAAATACAGTATTATTCAAGTTAATTAGTGAATAATCCTCTTGTTCCTGAATCCTGGGGCCTGGAGTTTGCTCTGTGAGATTGAACTTTTTAAACGTACTTAGAAAAAGTGGGTGGAGGTACCTTTAATCCTGGAATGTTTGTCTGAAGCCGTGTCAAGCCCCCAGACCTGCTGAATGTTGCCCGTTGTGCTAGAGAAGGCCATCAAGGAGGCCAGTGGGGAATGGCAGAGATGAGAGGGGTCTGAGAACAGGGAATGGCAGGGCTGGGAGGGGCCTTAGGACAGAGAATATCAGGGTTAAAAAGGCTTTAAAACAGAATGTCAGAACCAACAGACCTTAAGGACAAATAGAACATAGCATTTTGTAAGTGGGAGGGATTTTGGAAACTAGGATATTATAACCTAGAAATGTTATAACCAGCTGAGCTGGAAAATAGCCTGGAGCAAAGACTGGCTGTAGAGCCCTGCGTTGGGATCAAGGAGACGGGTGTATCAGCATTGCCTAGTGAAGGCTTACGCTACTGCTTATTTCTAGAGGATTTTCTGTTTTTCAGTCATTTTTCCACATTTTCATTTCCTCCTAACATCTGGAGAGTGCTACTGTGAAGGCCCGTGGTTCTAGGTAGATGGCTCTTCAGAACCTCCTCCGTGGGCCCTCTCTTCGGTCCCCTGCTCCCCCCATCTTATTCCCGAGGGCCCCTGTGGCCACTCAAACATCTCTCTCCCCTTTCTCTCTTTCTTCCAGTGAATGGTGGCTATGGCCACTGTCACCTCACTCCGGAGAAGAAGAGCCTGCTGGGCCTAGAAATGACAGACAGCACGGTTCCCGTCTGCCGACAGAGCCTGTTCATCCATACCGCCAATCCCGGGGTCCGGGACCACCCAGTGCCCTGTGAACGACGCCTTCACGTTGGGCAGGCCAGCCTGACTCACTCAGATAACAGGTACTGACCAGCCGTCCTGGGATCGGGCTGTGAGAAGCAGCAAGTGCCCTGGTGGGGGCCCTTGGGCTTCCTCTGTCTGTGAGATCGTCTCCAGAGGGAGCTCGGAAAACGGGGAGAGGGTGTGTGGTGAGGATCGAACGAGACAGATGTTCAGACCTCAAAGTGCCCACTATTACTGATGTTTTTAAATGCATAAATAAAATACATCATGACCAATTAAACATACAGGTATCAAAATGTTAAAATAACAAGTTCATGGCCCCCAAGTTTTAAGAATCCCTTATCATGTCCCCTTTGCCCCTTCTCTGCTACATCCCTCTGTCACTGCCTTCTGCCCTGGGTTTGAGTACCAGGATAATGTAGACAGAGCCCTGAGACTCAGTTTCCTCGTCTATAATATGAGGAGGTCCCAGCTACCTGACAGTTGAAGGGGATGTCTATAGGGAGTAGTAATCTCCCCATCATTGAAAGTCTTCATGTAGAGGCTCAATGGATTCTTATTTGGGGTGTTGTAGAAGCTCTTCAGGGCCCAGATGTTGGTTGGTTCCAGCTCCAGAAGGCTGAGGTGCTGTGACTCGTGCCTGGACTATTGTGATAGGCTGCTGGGCAGTCTGCCCTGTCTAGCCCTGATCTCTGTGCTGACCTCTCCTATCTCCACCTGGACTCATTGCTTTTCTCCTCAGCCTTTTCTGTTACGATCCCCCCTTTTCCAAACTTTCCTGTTTCTGCAGAGAGCATCACCACCCTGCCCGGTCCTCCTGCATCTCTCCATTTCCCCTATCCTCCATGACCATGCCGTGGCCAAGGCCCGTCTGTTTCACCTTTTCTGAATCTCTTGCGTATGCCCCCTTCTCTCCTTGGTCACTGCTTGCACCCTGGTGTAGCTCCTCGACATCTCACACCCAGGAGATAGCAGTAGTTGCTGGTGGGGCCACCTGCCTCAGTCTCTCTCCTCTCCAGTTCTTCCTCCACTCAGTCACCAAAGGGATTTTCCTAATGTCCGGGTCTGACCATGTCACCTGAGCCCCACCAGGTCAAATACAACACCCTCACTTTGGTTTTTAAAACCCTTTATTGCCTGTTTCACTGTGGCTTCGAGGCCGCAGGTTCGCCACCCTGGCCTATCTCTTCCCCTCCCTCCACATCTTTCCAGTCTTATAAAGTCTTTGACCTTACCTGGCCTCCTGGCGTCTTCTCACACAAGACCCTGCATCTCCCATCTCTGGGCATTTTCCCTGGCTCTTCCCTATGCCAGGAATGCCCTCCCTCCTCATCTCCACCTCCTGGCTTCAATCCCACCTTTCCTGTTCCCCCCTTAGCAGCAGGGCCTTCCCTCTGCCGATCATTTCCAGTTTATCTGTTATAAAGCATGCTGTCTTCTCCCTTAGACTGGGAGCTCCTTGAGAGCAGGCGCTGTCTTCTGCCTTTCTTTGTGTTCCCACTGTTTAGGAGAGTGTCTTGCACACAGTAGGTGCTTAATAAATTTTTATTGCCTGACTAGAGAGAGGGTGGATTGTGTGTATATGTGGGGGGGGAGGGAGTAGAAGGGTAGGTTGGGCCAGCCTGGAAGAAGGGGAATGAGAAGGGAGTGGTTTTTAACACAATCCAGGAGAAGAGGGTGATTGACAGTGTCAGAGGGTCTGGAGAGGTTAAGAAGAGTGAGGACACTTACTGGCTGTGTGACCCTAGGCAAGTCACTTAACTCCAATTACCTTCCCTCCTCCCTCCCCCCCCAAAAAAAAGAAGAAGGAGGAGGATTAAGAAAAGACCGTTGGTTTTGGTGACCAAGACATCATCAGCACCTTTGGGCGGAGAGTTTTGCTGGAGTGTTTTTGGTTTAGAAGAGTGAGAGGACAGAAAGTAGGAAGCGGGTGACGGATGGCTTTCTGGAGGCCTTTAGTTGAGAAGGGAAGATCTCAGATACCAGGTAGCAGGGAAGGCTGGACCCTGAGAAGATACTTTGAAGATGGAGGAGAAGTGGTTTGTAGGCAGTAGAGAAATGGCCACAAGGCAGAGAGAGATGGAAGATCCGTGAGGGTGTGGGGATGGCTGAGGGGGGCTGTCTGCTGGAGATAGGTTGGAATGGGGGCAGGGGTGTGAGGAGAAGGGCCGCCTCTTCTTCAGCAGGTGCAGGAGGGTAGGAGGGGAATGTCAGAGTGATGTGAGCTGAGGAAGGGGACAAGAGGGAGCTCTTCCTGTGTTGTGAGGTCGGGTCCTCAGCTCAGGGTTGGGGAGGAAAGAGAACGTTTGGGATGGTCACTGTGGTGAGTAGGTCACTGAACTGAGTGTCGTTCGTCCTTTGTCCTCAAAGAGGACCAATGACATCATGAGAACGAAGGCTGCACTTGCACTTGAACTGGATCTAAGTGACCCCAAATGGGGTCACGAGGGGTCAGACATGACTGGAAAACAATTGAAGTGAGTCAGAGAGGAGAAGGACGGCCTTGCAACAGTGAGATTTACCATATAAACTGGTAGTGGACCCCAAGTCGACACAGCTTCGTAATTTCCTCCAGTTCAGTTCAATAACATGTGCATAGGCAGGAAGGAGCAGAGGGTGGGTTTTAGCCAGGTTTGGCTGATCGGCAATAGGGCAAAGGAACGAGGAGTGGAGGATGGTGCAGATTAGCCAAGGGGTTGAGATGGGGAAGGGGCAGGGAAGGGCTCTAGCCAGAGCGGGAGTGATGACCTCCGACAGATAGTACGGAAGGATGGAAGGAGCAGAGATCACGGTGGGGATGAAGAGAAGCTTCCAGAGTAGAGGAGGGAGAGGGATGGAAAGATAAAAGATTGGGATTAGACACAGGAATTTCGGAATTGTGAGCTCCCCATCCCTGGATGTGTTCAGGCCAAGGCTCAATCACTTACTGATTAAGGACGGTTTAGGGGCTTCACGCTTGGCTTAATTGAGATGTCCTTGAGGACTCTTTTGGCACAGAGATTCCTGATTCTGTGATTCCTGATGCAGCTGGATTTCGTTCCATATGTCCAGGGTTAGAGGGTGTGTCATTTACCCCGAAAGTTCATGCATTTTGGGCCCAATGCTCCTCAGTCATCTGCTTCCAGACCCTGAATCACTTGTTGGTTGGAACATTTTACATAGCCCAGGAGAATTATTGATTAGAAGTCTGAGGAGCTCCTCCCAAGAGCCGGGAACCAGTCTAGCTGGTTGGGTGGAGGGAAGGCAGGAGAGACAAACACTCCCCTTGTGCCAAGGGCCTTGGACAGAGAGCAGGGCTGTCTCCCCCCACAAGGGTCTGCTCTCATTCGCTCTTGGAGCCTGAGCCCCCTCACTTACAGGGAGAAGGGGGTGGCCTAGATGGGCTTCAGTTGATGAACAAAGTTTATATTTGATCTGGGGGCACGAGGGGGCCATTACAGTTTACTGAATAAAGTGTGACATGGTCTTATATATCCCTTAGGAAAAATAACAGACCTTTGGGATTACCTCTGCCTAGTGGGCAGACAGGCTGATGCGGGGATGAGGGTACTCCAGCAGGGAGGAAACTCTGGCATTCTCTGCCAGGGTTCCCCAACCTCTGTTAAGAGTCCCCCCCACACCTCTGATATAGGCAGGGCTCAAAACATGCTATTCCTAAATACCACCAGCCTTTTGGACTGCTATGTGCCTAACGCCTCAGGCAGCTTGCAGGCCAGCCCAACACACAAGGCCAGTACAGGAACTCGGACCTGTACGCATAGGTATCCAGCTGTTCAGCCATGGTAACACCCACACAGAGACCTTGGATCCCTTGGTTTTACTGGTGACCACTTGCAGGCTGCCTCTGAACTGAGAGGGCTCGGTTTGGAGCTGTTCAGAACCTTCTTGTCCCCATGGATGAACTGTCTTGCCTTCTTCCTGGGAGAAGGGAAACTCAGAAGCTCTGATCACTCTACCTGGGCCTTCCTCCTTTTATCTCCTCTCACCCAGCACCTGCTCCGGGAGGGATGGGTCTTGGGAAAAATGGATCCTCCTGAAAGAGTCCTCTTTGGAAGGAACTTAATTGTCTCTTCTTTTTGGTCCATCGTCTATGATTTCATTCAGGTGAGAGTTGCCAGGGACAAAACTCCAGCTCCCAGGACAGATAATCAATAGACTTCAAGAGTTAATGGGGACATCAGTAGGTGATGTGACTGGTCCCAAAATGATTAACATTTTAATTAGTGACTTGGATAAACTCATAGCTGGCACAGTCATTGAATTCTCAGTGGTCCCTAACTGGGAGAAACAGCAGAGACACTGGCTAACACAGGAATTAAAACAGATCTCAGAAAAGGCTAAAGTGAAGGAGGGGCGATTGAGCAGAGAGGAATTCACAGTCTTAACCTTGAAATTAAAAAAAAAAAATCAACTTTGCATGTCCAAGATAGGAGAGCAATAGTGAAACCTTTTTCCCATGCCCCGAAGATGTGGGCCTTTGAGCCCCTGCAGAGCTCGGTGGAAACGAACCATCTGTGAGGTGACCAGTGTTGTCCAAGGTGCATTGGGAGGGGCCTGCTGTCCAGAGTGAGGAGGTTGGCCATCTCTTCGATCTTTGCCTTGGTCAGACCATATCGGGGTGTGAATTTCAGGTCAGGGTACCACCATTTCAGCAAGGACATTGGTAAGCTGGTAGGGATTCAGATGAGGACCACCAGGGTGGTGAAGATGGTGCCAACAGAGATCAGAAGGAACCAGGCAGGTTGAATGAGGAGCAGAGAAGACTTGGGGGACAGGATATTGATCTCCTTGTTATTGGGAGGAGCATGAGCAAGAGCCACACATCGTGGGAGGATGTGGAAGGGCTGTGATCTTCATCAGAGGAGAGAATACCCACATCCATGAGAACACAGAACTTTGGGAGGATCGCGGTCCAGCCTAGGAGTCAGTCAGGAGACAGTTATTATTTAAGCACCTTTTTCTAGGTGCCAGTTATAGAGACAGAAAGGAAACAGCCCTTGCCTTCAAGGAGCTTATCAGGGAAGACAGTCTGTACTCATTAAAGCTGGAAACTTAAGGCAGTCTGGGGAGGAAGGGCAGTGCTGGCTGAGGGGAGATGAAGGATGAGACCTTGGGGATGGGAAGGTCAAGGGCAATCATGAGAATGAGGTCTTGACTTGCCCTTGAATTGGATTTAAGTGACTTCTGAGTTGATTTGAGTGCTGTATGCATCGTTACACACCCATATTCCCCCACCTCTGCAAATATGGGAGGGAGGGCATTTTCTCATCTCTTCATGTTCCAAGCTTGGTCATTATAATTTTGTGTATATCTTTTGAGCCCTATAAAGTTATACACTTTATTTCAGAATTTTTAAATAACTGGAGATCTCATCTGGGAGCATTCACTCCCAAATTTCCATAGCCCCAGTGAAGAAGGGAAAATGCAGTCCTTGGGAGCTCATCATGGAAACAGGGCTGGTTCTCATTTCACGAGGAGCCTGTGGACTTCGTGTCTGCCCAGTTTCTGTTGCCGTGGGGGAGCTGAGCTTTCATGGGGGGAGGTTATCAAACGCATTGCCCAATGGCCAGCAGAGTAGGAGCTTGAGGAAATTTGGCTGCCTGGGTTAGGGCTGTCCTGGGATAGCCAGCCAGGGAAAGCTTTAGCATTCATAGTCATGGTGAACGTCACAGTCACTCCCACCAGCTGGAGGCTCCTTCTTCATGGGGAGGGGAACAGAGCCGGCTGGTGGGTTCAAAAGACCTGCCCTCTAATGCTGCCCTTGCCCAAGCCCCCACCTCTGGGGTAAAGGCAAGTCACTGCCTTCCACTGCCAGCTCTGATGTTTTCTGTTCTAAGACTTTCCAAGCCCTGACCTTCCCTGTTCTAAGGCCCCTCCCAGTTCCAACATCAGGTATTTACCGTACTTGAACAAGAGCACTTCTCCCCCCTCCTTGTGGTCCCTCAGCAGATTGCTTCCTTAATCCTCTTCCTCTTCAAATCTTGACTCTCTGCCCATTGGTCCTTTCCTTAGCTCCTTCAAACATGCCCAGTCTCCAGGATCCTTACACAGCCTTCCCCCCTCTCACACCCCCAAGGTCTCATCCTCCATCTCCCCTCACCACTTCCATCCTTTCCCAGCATTCGGTACTTGACTCTACCCTGGCTTCCAGCCTCCACCGTTTAGCTCAAACTGTTCTCTCCAGCGTTATCAGTGACCCCTTAGCTGCCAAGTCCCATGGCCTTTTCTCACTCCTCATCCTTCCTGCCCTCTCTGACCTTTGACCCAGTTGGCCACCCTCTCCTCTCTTGGTTTTCCTGACCCTGCTGTCTCCTGGTTTGCCATTAACTTGTCTGACCAGACCAGACCCCTCCTTCGGCATCTTTGCTGGGTTTGGCCCCGGGCTGTCTTCTTACACTTACTTGGTGAGCTCATCGGTGCCCACGGGTTCAATGCTCATCTCTATGCAGATGCCCCTCAGATTTCTCTCTCCAGCCCCATCTCTCCTCCGGCTTTGGTCCCATTTTGCCACTTGCCAGTTGGATTATTTCAGATTGGATTTCTTGGAGACGTCTCTCTCTGCCCCAAATTGAGCTCGTTCTCTTAGCCACCAATCCCTTCTCCCCTTTTTAGACCACTCTATATCTGTCTAATGTACCATCGTCCTAGTGTCTAGTGGGGTGACCTTGACATTCCCCCTACTCCTCACTCTCCCTTACCCCGAGTGCCAAGTAGGTGCCAAACCCTGACCTTTCTGCCTTTGTAGCTTTTTACACTCAAGCTCTTCTCTCTGCTCACACATTGGAAAGCTATCTCAGCACCCCTCACCTGGATTATTGCAACAGCTTCCTAATGGTCCCCCTGACACATCCCCCCCACTCCATCGCAGGATATATTTGCTGCCAAAAAGATTGATACCCTCCCTCAGTCAACTCCAGGGGCTCCCTATTACCTCTAGGATTAAATGTAAGTTTAGATTTCAAAACCGGGCTTCAATCTAGCCTTGATAGACGTTACACTCCATCCTGCGCTCTGCGGTCTAGCCTGATCTCACATCTTCATTTTTGTGCTAAGGCTAGCTTGGCTTTGTTTTCTTTACCCAGTGGATTAGAGCACTGAGTACTTTTGTTCTTGATTTTTGGTTTTGGGGACGTGCGTTGGAGGGGGTGGGACACCTAGATGCACTAGCAGGACGTGGCAAAATCTCCACCCATGGAGGTCTTTGAGGCAAAAATAGAATCCTCTAATCTGAAGGCCAGAAAAGACAGCTGCTTACAGACTGTTAGAATATAAAATGTGAGGGCTGAAAGGGCCCTTACAAGTTATCTAGTAGGTTCCCCTTCTTTTTATAGGGAAGGAAACTGAGGCCCAGAGAGGGAAGAGGCTTGCCTAAGGTCCCACAGTTTTCTGAGTGGTTGAGGTGGGATCCAGAGTCAGAATATTTGAACCCATATGTTCCGATCCCAGCTTCAGGGCTCTCCTTTTCCCCACATTATCCGTAAGCATTTCTGATGCTGTCATTTCAGTCCAAGACAGTCTAATCATTGCCATTGGTACAGGGAATTGGAGAATATTCAAGCTGGGAGGGACTTCTTTTTATTTTTTTGGAGGAGGGAAAGGCAGTGCAATTGGGGTTAAGTGACTTGTCCAAGGTCACACAGCTAGTTAAGTCTCAAGTGTTTGAGGTTGGATTTGAACTCAGGTCCTCCTGACTCCATGGCCAGTGCTCTTTTCACTACGCCACCTAGCTGCCCTGCTGGGAAGGACTTGAAAGGTCATTTTGTCCAGCTCCTTCATTTGACAGAGAAGGAAACTTAGGACCAAGGTCCTTGGACTTTTGTAATGAAGCCCAGAAGAGCAGGCAGTGGGCATGTGAACGTGAGCTGTCTTTTTTCAGTTCGCTTCCATTCATCTCCTGTGTGCTGCTGAGTTCTGCAGCCACAGCCAGACTAGAGGATTGAGGGTCTGCACACAAGAGAAGGCGGTTTGTGTGCCACTGCTTTGTTCTCATCCACGTTCAGAAGTTTTGGAGATTTTTCCTTTTATTTGCAGCCGTACAGAATTCATTTGTAAAAAATTGTGATGTTTTTCTGGGAAATCCTTCCTTAGATCCCCAGGTTATTTCTGCACATCCTGTCTTCAAAGGCCTTTGCTTTGGACTCCTTTAAAGTTCACTTGGACTTGTAACGTTGTTGCCTTTTGCTTCTCTTCTGTTAAATTTTCCTCTGCCCTTTCCTGTCCTAAATTCTTCTCTCTCTCACGGCTTCTACTTCTCTGAAGAGACTCTCCATTACAGGTTCAACTTCTCCTGCTCTTCTCTCTGTTTCAGAATTCTTAGTTTGAAAGCTCTAATGTCTCACCGAAATCCATTCCTCATTCTTCTCTGATTCTCTTTTAAAGCATTCTGGACTTCCCTGCTCTTTCTCCGGTCTCTTCGGTTAATATCGCCTCATTTTCACTTGTTCTATCATCTTTGTTCTGCATCTTTGACGTTTTCCTCCTTCTCCATGGGTTATCTGCCCAGATGTTGAGTGTTTATTCAGGCAGTCTCCCTGGACCTTTCAGTCTCAGCTTTCCTCATATCGTCCCTATCAGTCTTTGGTGCCGTTTGGCTACTTGCCTTTGAGGATCCTCTTTGCATTTGAACCTCTGCACCCCATAGTGCTCCTCCCCATCCCAGATCCCGAGAGTTTGCCTGTGCTTATATTGGCAAGTATGGGTGTCATTTATGGAGGGAGATTGAGGGCCAGCTTCTGAGTAGTATTTTGTTTTTTTGAAAGTTTGGAGATGGAAGGGGGCTGCAGAAAGCCCTCATGCTGCACATGTGATCTGAATGTTACATTATAGTAAAGTATGTGTAGGAATTTATATATACACACATATGTTTCTCACCAGCTCCTCTGCCTGCAATTCTTGCTTTTTAAATAAAAAAAAAAAAACCTTAACACTTTATGTATGTAAACTGTTGCCTTGAGCAACCTGCCATTTTTCTAAGCTTCATAGTGGGGCTGCCCCATCACTCTTGACCTGGGCTACTTATTCACTTACAACTAACATTTATAGGGCTTTAAAGGCTACAAAGAGCTTTACACATGTTTTTCCTGTCCCTTAAAAGCATATATATGTGTGTGTATGTGTGTATACACACATACCCCTACATATACACATGCACACATGTGATCCGCTTTACAAGAATCTCTTTGCCCAAAATAAAATAAGAGTAGATCTGTGTTCCTGAAATAGGAGAAAACCTAGATTTTTCTCATCTGCCACCTGGGAGGTCTTCTGATGCCTCTCAGATTTTTACCCCAAATTTACTATGAGACTTTGGAAAAATCTCTCCTCTTCTCCGGGTCCACCTCAGCCCCTTCTCATGGAAAGTGAGGAGGTCAGTCTTGATTTGAAGACCTCGTTGGGTCCATCCACTTGGGATCTTTGACAGTTCATTTTGCCCAGGTACCTAGAGAGATGATTTCACCAAGGAGGAGAGACTAGAAGGTGCAAATCCTAACACTGATTCCTCGTAGCAATGGTGACTTAACGTTTCCATGGCCTTTCTTAGGTGTCCAGCTCCCCGTGTGAAACAGTGCAACCTGGGCAAAGGTGCCAGCCAGACACTTTCAGAATCTGGGCCTGGGTGTTCTGTGAGACCCAGACATGCCATGTAGGAGGTGCTAGCTCAGTCTTGGGTAATTCAGCCCTGGTCCTGGAGTTGGAAGATACAGGTGTGAATGCTGCCTCTGCTCCTTAGTAGCTGAGTAACCATGGACAAGTCACTTACTCCTCTGATCCTTACATCTCTGTAATAGGAAGACTAGGCTGAAGGTGATCCCTGAGCATCTCAGGCCCAGCAGAACCTGCTGGGGTTCTGAGCCCTCCAAGTCTGTACCTTGTCGAAATCTCAGTCTTCCAAGAGGCCAAAATGGGGAGGAACCTTTCTGGCCTCATTAAGCCTAAAGCATCCTTGTTTCTCTGCCTTGAAGTCATAACACATTGGTCCCTAAGCCTTTGGAAAAGTCTCATTTCTGGGTGGAGGTGGAAGGCAGGAAGGCCTTCCAGAAGCTGGGTAGCTAGCTGTCACAGTAGATGGAGTACTGGCTTTGTAGTCAAGAAGTTCCAAGTTTGAATCCTGTCCTAGATACAAATTGTGTGATCCTGAGCAGGTCACCTAACCTCAGTTTCCTGACCTGTAAAAAGAGAATAACAGTATTAGCACTTTGACTTAAATGCTTTTAAGGAACAGGAAGAAACATGTGTAAAGCTCTTTGTAACCTTTAAAGCCCTATAAATGTTAGCTATAAGTGAATAGGTAGCCTAGGTCAAGAGTGATGGGGAACCCCCGGTATTAAACCTGGGAACATGGCAGGTTGCTCAGGGCACCAGGTTACATACATAAAAGGCTGGGTTTTTTTTTAATTTAAAAAGCAAGAATTGGAGGCAGAGGAGTGGGTGAATTTAACGTGTGTCTAGAACACTGGTAACAAAGGTCAGAGGTAGAAGGGGGTGGCTAGTCATCCACTTTGGCCTGAGAGGAGAATTTAGGGAGCCGCAGTGCAGAAGGATGATGGAAAGGTTAACCAGAGTCCAGTTATAGAGGCCTTGAATGCCAGGTGGAGGAGGCTGGCCTTGGGCAGCTATGGAAGATGTTGGACGTTAGTATCAGAGGGATGTGTTCAGTTAATCAACATGCATTTGTTAAGTTTATCTGTGCGGGGCACAGGGCCAAGGACTGGGAAGATAAATCACCTATTATAGTCTCTGCCCTCACAAAGCTTACAGTCTAACAGTCTAACAAGAGAGGCAGCTTGTACATAAATAGGGATGTAGGATGGAGACAGCAATTCCTTGAGCAGACAGATCAGAGGTGAAGTGTGGCCAGGGGGCTGAGGGGCCTCTGGGAGGAGCCCTTCAGTGAGGAGTCTGGGACAGTCCAAGCAAGGGACAGAGTGGCAGCCCTCCATTAAATAGGGAAGAGGGGCAGGTTGCTAGGGGTGACAGCTTATATAATTGACAGCTTTTTAATTTAAAAAAATTTTAAAGAAGATTGCAATTTTAAAAATGCCTGAGTCAGGGAAAAATCGAAGAAGGATTTAAAATTAGAAGCAGATTTTCATGTATCTGAGGCATCTCACAAAGTCATCTATGGCCCAGCTCCCTCAAGACACTGAACGTATGGCCTTCAGAGCCCTGGGAACTTGATTCCCCCAGGGCCCTCTGGGTCAGGGGGCAGCAGGAGCTGAGGATACAGAGAGGGCCCTGGGTGAGGAGAGATGCCAATTAAAAAAACACGATCTGCTTTCTGGGCCTGTAATCCAAAGCCAGGCAGGGGCTTTGTGCTTTACAAAAGAACGGTGGCGGTAGGGTCGGGTTCAGTCCTCCCTGCCCGCCTTCCTCTCCCTTCCCAGGTCATCACACTCATGGTTTTGCCCACCCCCCCCGCCTTTTCTCTCCCCTCGCTGCTCTCCTTCCAGCTCCTCAGCATTTTCTTCCCTCTGAGCTTTCACCCACCCACCCATTCTCTAGCCACCTTCTCCACATTGTCCCCATCCCTCTTCACTTTCTCTCCTTCAGTCTCCCCTCAATCTGACCTTAAGCTCTTTGTGACACCCCCACTCCAAGAAACAACAAACTGGTCATCCTTCTTGGATCTAGAATTCTGGATCTGGATCTGGATCTGGAAGGGTCCTCAGAGGTCAGCTAGTCCCAGCTCCCTCATCTTACAGAGGAGGAAACTGAGCCTGACTTCCCCAAAGTCACACAGGGAGTAAGAGTCAGAGCTGGGATTTGAACCTGTTACCTCTGACTGCAGATCTGAGACTCTCTGCTCCCCATCCCCAGTCTTTGGTCATTCACACTGCAGAGGTCCTGTACGTGCCCATCAGAATGTGAGCTGCGTGGGGGCAGGTGGGCAGCCCACAAGCATTTATTCAGCACAAACACAGTGCCAGGTTCTCTCTCTCTCTCTCTGTCTCTCTCCCCTCCCCTCCCCTCCTCTCTCTCTTTCTCTCTCTTCTCCTCTCCTCTCCCCTCCCTTCTCTTCTCTTCTCTCTTTCTGTTCCCCCATCCCTCTTTCCTTCCTTCCTTTAAGGTGCCTGTTACATGGAGCAGCTCAGCTCCTGGGCTAGGGCCTGGCCTCGCTCTAAGTCACCCTTCCTGACCCTCTGTTCCAGGTGTCCGCGGTTCCAGGACCCTTCCTGCATGAATGGAGGAAGCCACCCCCCTCAGCAAATCAAGCAGGAGTGCCTGAGTTCGGACATCTCTGCCCCTCGGAGGTTTGCTGAGCCCTGCCCTCCCGGGCTGCACTCTGACCTTGACCTCCTGAGCAGCAGCTCCTTTACGAGCCCCTCCCCGTCCTACCTGCTGAGCACTGAGCATCCTGCTCTGGGCCCGGCCTCCTTGGGAAGTGGTGGGCCGCCCCCGCCGCCACCTCCGCCAGTCCGCTTCCCAGCGGGCACCATGAAGAGGTGCTGCTTCTCCATCCTGCCGCCGCCCTCCTCCTCAGCCTCTTCTTCTTCACCCTTAGCCGTGGAGGGCCTTGACATCACCACCATCATCCGCACCCCACAGGCCTCCTTGGTTACCTGCGTCAGCGGCCTCCGGCCCGGCCCTGTGGGCATGCCTCCCAACCCCCCGCCGCAACATGGGGCACCTAAGCCCCCCCGGCCCCTGGTCAGCCACCCCTGCAGCCTGCCCTCGCCACCGGCCTGCCTAGTCCCACTCCCTGCCGAGCGGGAGCGTGGGGACCGTGACCTGCTGCAGGCTCAGCCCCTGCGGCACCTGGAGGGGGAAGGGACTGGCCTCCGGCTCTCCATGAGTGGGGCTGTCCCCCAGCAGGAGGCCTCCCACGGGAGCCACAAGGTGGGCTTCCTGAAGCAGGAGCCTGCCGATGACTACTCCTCCAACGCAGAGCTGTATCCTCCCCCTCATCACCAGGGCCTGCCACCCCCCTACCACCTGCATCAGCAGCTGGGGCTCCACCTCCCCAGCTCCCCCAAAGCCCCTCCCCCCAGCGACGGAGAAGAGCTGGAGCTGGGCGGTGGGCGGCAGGCGTGCCGCTGGATTGACTGCGATGCCGCCTATGACCAACAAGAAGAGCTGGTCCGTCACATTGAGAAGACCCACATTGACCAACGCAAGGGTGAAGACTTCACCTGCTTCTGGGCGGGTTGTGTGCGGCGCTACAAGCCCTTCAATGCCCGCTACAAGCTGCTGATTCACATGCGGGTCCATTCCGGGGAGAAGCCCAACAAGTGCATGGTAAGTTGCCTGCGCACCTGGGGGCCACTCTTCTCCCTCCGCTGACACCCTCTGACCTCACTGCCCCTGAAACGGGAGGGGGATCTTCGGTTCCTCTTGTTGGCATTCCCTGTTGTGGTGGCACGTACAAGGAGCGGAGTTGGGCCTGATGTGGTGCCATGACAAAACTAAAAGAAATGGGCTCAGCAGGTTGTTGGTGGTAGACAGACCCAAGATGTGGGCTGGGGTAGGGCCCAGCAGCTGCCCTCTGTGATGGGGTCTGGGACCCTAGATGGGCAGGAAGGGAGACTTCCCCCTCTGTCTGTGTCACCAAAGATGCCTTCCCTTCCCTGGCCTTGCCCAGCATCCACGTCTTTTGGCCTACGTTGGGTCTTTGGGATAACACGGCCAGAAATGTCCTCCATCGGCTCTCCTTGGCCTTAGTGACCCAGCCTTTAGCTCAAGTGTTTCTCTACTCATTGGGTCTGGGCCTGCCCTAGCAGAACCACTTAATCAGTCACACAATTAGCAAAGAAAAAGACAGAGAAATAGAGACAGGGAAGGACACAGGGTGGGGGGAAAGATGGGAAGGAGAGACCAAAAAGAGAGACCCAAAGGGCCAAGGAGAGCAATGTCAAGAGAAGTGTCGAGAT
Source organism: Pseudochirops corinnae (assembly GCA_028646515.1). Lineage (NCBI taxonomy): Eukaryota > Metazoa > Chordata > Mammalia > Diprotodontia > Pseudocheiridae > Pseudochirops > Pseudochirops corinnae. Next base: position 343,073,898 of record CM053586.1, on the reverse strand, counting down.
GCCAGGTTTGGCATCCACAGATTTGTTTCCAGAGTGATCCAGAGGCATTAACCAGGCAAAAAACTTGGGTGGGTCAGTGCTGGCATCTGTGGTCAGGTTCATCTGTCTAATTAACTACCACAAGACCCTTGTAACAAACTGGAGATCTCACCTGAGCATCGAGGGAAGCTGGGGCCAGAGGTCTATCATGGGAGTGAGGGGCACCAAGGACAGTCCAAATGTGGGTGCAGTGTGTTGGGAGAGGGGAGAGCTGGTTCCTGGTTAGTCCAACTCTCACCCTGTGAGGAGGTGGTAAAAGCCACCTTGAGAGAAGGGGTACCATCACGTAACCACCATAGGGTGATTGTGCCAGGATACAGTATCCACTTGTAGGCAGCTGGCACAAGGCCCCAGGGCCCTGGCACCTAGTAGGTACTTTTTTTCTGAAGGTTTGCTGACTGATTGATGTTGCTTGCAGTGGTACCAATTCAAATCTTTGTCTGCTTGGTCCTTGGCTGGGTGGCGCTGGCTTGTTCACATGCCCATCCTTTGTCAGCTTTCACTGGACAGTGAGCCCCTATGTGTGCAGGGTAGATGAGGGCACATAGTCAGCGATGGACATTCAGTGCTAGTGGTGTTTGGGCCCTCAGTTTTGAGCCCCCACAGAGCCAGGCCTGATCTGGCCATCTGTACCAGCTGTGGAGGGGCCCCCATCCTGGTGGGATTTCCCAGTCCTGAGCTCCGTGGGTCACAAGATGCCTATTTGATGTCCCTCCCCTTTCCCATGGCCTCTGGGGGGCTGAAATGAGGCAGGTCATGGCCAATGTCACGATCTGTTCATGGGTTTCTCCTTTCCTCTCCTTGGAAGAGTTCAAACCAGCCCTGGATTCTTTCCACCCCAGGAAGGACTCCCCAGGAGCTGCCTGCCTCATCTGGGCTGCCTTGATGAGGAGGGCAGTGAAGGACGGACACAGAGAGAGGGCCCAGCCTGGGAATCCCATTCATAGTGGGAGCATTAGAGTGTGGCTGCCAGACTGTGGTCCCTGGACCCCTCATACAGTCATGGAAAGAGAGGGTGAAGGCATTACAGACGGGGCCATAACCTGTTGTGTATTTTCTGTACCAACAATGCCAGATTCAGTTCGAATAATGTAGTGAGTCGTCTGGGTTAGGTTTTTAAAAATAGTGTTAAAAAAGGTCCTCCTACTTACAAAGGTTGGGAACCCACTCTGTGGGGACTGGCAAAGTAATTTTCTGCCTAGTAACCCTTTGGAAGGCGAAGGGAAGGACAAGACAAGTATATAGGAACACTGTGCCAGGCACTGTGCCAGGCGCTCAACACATATCACCTCTTTTAACCCCCACAACCACTTGTGAGGTAGATGCTCTTATTATCTCCACTTTACAGTTGAGGAAACTGAGGCAGGCAAGGCTAAGTGACTTGCCCAGGGTTGCAAGGCTGGTAAGTGAGGCCAGATTTGAACTCAGGTCTCCTTGAGATTGTCCCTACAAGGAAGCTTGGTGGGAGTGCTCAGACGTGGTTCGGAAATGGCTGGGAAGTGACAGTGTGGCCTGGGTCTAACAGCCCGAGTTCAGCTGGTTCTTGGAGTTGAAGGCCTGGGTTGGACTCCATCCATTAGAAATATGAATGTTCAGAGATCCATGCAGTGGGATGGCTCAACTTTGGCCTTGCTGCGATCTAGCCAAACCCCATGCTCCAAGTGTGGAGTTGAGGGGATGTCCCTAGCAGAGGTAGCTGAGTCTGGAAACACTGTGGAAGTAGCCTGGAATGTCAGTGGAGAAGTAGCCAAGTTGGTATATACTTGAGTATCGGAAGCCAAGAATCTTGACAGTCCTAAGTCACAGATGGCTGACCAACACATCTCTCCGAGTCAGGGGTTCTCAGCCTGGGAAGAGACTGGGGTCAGAGGGGGAGAGGTACCCACCAGTAAGCCTTAATCACTGAAGGGGCACTGCCTCAGTCAAACTGAGACCTGCTAAAGACCTTAGCTTGAAAAGGTCTGGTCTCCCACTGAATCCAGGGCCATCTCCAGTTGTTCTGATCCATATCTGGCCACTGGACCCGAGTGTCTAGAGGGTAAAGTGAGGCTGGTGACTTTGCACAGCCCTCCCTCACTTAAATCCAGTTCACTTGCATGTCATGGCATCACCTCCCAGATGTCGTGGTCCTCTTCAAGACCGAAGGACAAACAGCTAGCCTTGGGGCCGTGAACTTTTTTTTTATATCAGGATAACTATATTTTGATATAATTGGCTTCCTTGGTAGTCCTATGATCTGGTCTAGCCAAATTCCCATGCTCCATTTTATTTTTGGCACCTACAAACATGGTTCAGAGAAAGGATTCATCAGCTTCTCCAGCCTGCCAGAGGGGGATCTGAGGCGCACAAAAAGGTGAAAGTTCCTATGCTGAATCCTGTCCCAGGACAAGTCCCTGAGTCCCGGACCAGGCCTTCTCCTCTTCCGCTGAGAGAACTTAGCTAAGAGACAGGGAATCCCCATCAGCAGCAACAGTAGTAAAAGTAATGGCTCCCCCATTTCTACAACCCGGTGAAGTTTCCAAAGCACGTTCCCAGTCTTGATGTGAGTATATATATATACCCCACAACAGCGCTGAGGGCTAAAGAATGCCAAACTGATTATACTCCATTTTGTAGAAATGGAAACTGAGGCTGGCAAAAGGGAAGTGGATGCTGGAGGTTTTCTCGGGGGATTCCAAACCAGGTCTTCTGACTTTACAGCCACTGGGCTTTCCACCAGATGTCCTCACCCACACCCCTCGAAGTGGGAACACCTTCTAGCTGAGCCTGGAAGGCCTCCCGCAGTGGGAGAGCTGCTGCCCCCTCAGACTGGAAGGTCCCTTCTGCAAAGGATTTTAGGCCCTGGGGGTGGGGAGAGGGTAAATCACTTTAGAAAGTCTGCTTGTTGAGGCCAAGCATGCGGCCACTGCAGATGCCACAGATGAATGACTGAGGTGTCCCCAGCCCCGGAGCCATATCCGAATGGGCCAGAGAATGAGGCCTCTGCCTTGGTCTGTGGGGGCATGCTGTACCCCCTTCCCATCTCAAGCTTCCTAGAAATACTGGGCTGGGCAAGGCCAGATCCTTGGCCAGAAAAAGGGCCCGGTTTCCCGCGTCACCATGCAGACCTGCATTGCCAGGCTGGGCTCTCCAGATCCCTGTGCCCAGGCAAGCCAGAGATTTCCCAGTGTTCAGAGTTCTTCTCTCTGAGTCTTCTCAGGGGAGGGGCTCCATCCTTGAGGGGGGATGTGCACAGAGAGGAGGCTCTGAAGCTCTTAGATGTGGAGCTGGAAGGAACCTCAGGGTCCATCCATTTTACAGAACAGAGTAACTTACCCAACATTACAGGCAGCAAGAATCAGAGACAGGATTTGAAGTCGGATCCTTGGACTCTAGAGGCAGTGGTTTTTCTTTTGAACCACACAGCCCCTGTGACAAGTGAGAGGAACACTTCAACAGGCAGAACCAAGTCACAAGTCCCAAACACTGTCCCATTTGGTCTCCTTAGAGCCCTCCTGGCCTCCCGGATGGAGACTTCCTTCCTTTCTCTGTCCATCCCTGTCTTGCTCTTTTTAGTTTCTTAGCATGGATTTCTCTTGGGAGGATGGGCTACAAGCTGAGTAGGGGTCCCACCTCCGTCCATTTGCATTTGTTCGATTTTTGAGGGGGCTCCCCTTGATCATCCCACAATCCCCCCCATGTCCAGCCTTCCCAGCCTGGCAGCTTTTTCTTCCTGCCAGATTGTTGGCTGGCCACCTAGGTAAGGGGGTTGCTGTCTTTCCTGGCGAGTAGCGTCCCCACCCAGATAAATAAACTCTCTCCTCCACGGACAGTTATTAATTTCTCACGACAAGCTTTGATATCACGGGCTGTAATAGACAAAAGGAATCTGGGAATCCAGGCTACTCGAGAACAGGAAATAGGAGAGATGTTTTGATTGAAAAGCGATTGGTCCGGGCCGAAAGCAGCAGTTAATCCTTTTATTATCTTTCCAACAGCGGTTTCCACAAGCCTTTCATGAGGTAAGGTTCCTCCTCATCCAACTGTAACACTCATCCTTCCAGCTGGTTTAAATTTAACTGGCCTGCTCCTGCCCGCCCCGGCCCGCCGAGAACACTGGCGGTATGTGCCCGCGCTCCCTCCTGGGGATGGCTGGGGTCATCTCTGCACCGGAGCCAGGATGGGCCCGGGGGCTCACTTCGGTTCTCACCTGCGGCCCCAAGCCCATCCATCGGCCAGCCCGTCTCCTCCGTGGGACCCTGCGGGGCTCTGGCTTGGCTTGCTTTCTCCTCTACCCCTCCTTTCCTTTGGGTTCTACAAGTAGTCAGAAGGAAACTACCTAATCTCTCGGCAATATCCTGTTATGTTTCATACTTAACTCATGTTATTTTAGCCTTATTAAATTGGAGCTTCATCTGCATTCTGATCCAAAGGACAGCCAACCAAAATATTGGTGCCAGGAGGACGGGGCTCTGGCTTTTCAAAGATTAGTCTCGTGTCTTTCTGAGATTGGATCTCCCAGACAAGTGGAATTTCAATTGTCTGAGGCAGCAGAAATTAGCCGCTTAACGCTTTTCAGTCCTCAGCAAAGAAGGAGAAGTCTCTCAGGAAGAAATCGTGATGACTTCTTGTGCCCTTGACACCCTGCGGTCGATGGAAGACCATCAGCAGGTGGTGACCGATGAGCCCGTCCGGGCCAGTGCCATTGAAAGGGCCTGCCCTCTGCTTCTCCTCTCTGGACACTGAAATCTTTGGGGGACAGCATCCTGGCCTGCTTGTTTTGTGGAGGGCAGTGGGGGGGTGGGGGGGGAGAGCCCTGCTGTGTTTGCTGTTCTTTGGCCTTAAGCAAATCCTCCTTCTCCTCACCCCCCATCCCTTCTGGGCCTCAGTTTCCCCATTTGTACGGTGGGCGTCCGAATCCTTGCTCTGCTTACTTCAGAGGGCTGTTGTGGGGAAAGAGCTTTGTCAGTCTTAAAGACCGTATACCCTCACACAGATAGCCCCTCCTTCCCTGCCCCGCATCCTGACAGAGACGCCGAGATGAAGCAGGTGCTGATGGGACGGTCACAGCCCAGGAGAAGAGAGACCTGGGGGTTCTGATTCAGTGGGTGAGCCCAGCTGTGGGCAGCCCTGTGCTCAGGTCACATGAGGGATGGTTTGTTTAGGTTTCCATCAAGGTTCTGCTGTAGTTTTTGGAGGCATTTCTAGGTCAAAGGAAAGAGTACTTGGAATGTCAAGAGTGTGTGTTCTAGCTCAGCTGGGACACACACTACCAGTCTGACTTTGGGCAGGTGAACCTCCCCTCTGGGAGTTTTGTTTCTCCACTTGTAAAATGAGGGACTAGTGGCCCTCCAAGATTCCTCCCTACCCTGCTGGATTGTGTGTTCTCAGGCCCCTCCCAGCCCTGACATCCCCTGTTCTGTGGCCCTCTCAGCCCTGACACCCCCTGTTCTACGGCCCTCTCAGCCCTAACACCCCCTGTTCTACGGCCCTCTCAGCCCTGACACCCCCTGTTCTCAGGCCTCTCCCAGCTCTGACATCCCCTGTTCTCGGGCCCCTCCCAGCTCTGACATCCCCTGTTCTAAGGCCCCTCCCAGTCTTGACATCCCCTGTTCTAAGGCCCCTCCCAGCCCTGACATTCCCTGTTCTTGGGCCCCTCCAAGCCCTGACATCCCCTGTTCTCGGGCCCCTCCCAGCCCTGACATTCCATGTTCTAAGGTCCTTCCTGGATTTCGTACTCTCTCTTCTAATGTCTGTTCTGGCCCTGATGTTCCAAGGTTCTAGAGGAGGACACTGAAGCTCAGATCGGTGCAGCCGTGTGCTTTAGAGCCGTTTCCAAAGCGCTTTCCGTCAGGATAGCTGGTCTAGTTGTTATTGCCCCCATTTTATGGACGATAACACTGAGGCCCAGAGACATCAGAATCTTGTGAATCAGAAGGGCCTCAAGAGCACCCCCAGCCCAATGTGAACAAACTGGACCCTCAAGTCCGTTCTTGCTCTCGAGATCCTTCGATTTGTTCTGGAGTTTGGAGGTTAAGAGCCTAGCCTGCGTAGCAGAGGCCGTGTTCACAGCCACGCCACCTCATTCAGTCCTTCCTTCCTTCCTTCCTTCCTTCCTTCCTTCCTTCCTTCCATCCTTCCCTGAATATTAAAGAAGGTCCAAATCTGAAAGTGTATGTCAAAATGTGCTCTTAAAAAGCCCCAAGACTCCTGTCAGTAAAACAACATGAAAATGAAGCGGCGCTTCCTGCCTGGACCCCTTCAGCCGCCTGAGCTTTTAACAACCCAGGCGTTTTCTTCCTTCCTTTCTTTCTTTCTGGCCATTTTTCCTCCTGTAGAACTAATTAGTTGCATGAAACCAAATAACTTGGCTGTCCTGAGCTGAGGTTTCTGGTCAAATTAAAAGGCAATAAAATGAAATATTGTTTAAAAACCCTGCCAGCAATATCCTTTTTAAGCTTCCTGATGATGCCAATCCTTTCTGTGCTGGAGATTGCTAACAGCAGTTTTCATTTGTGCGCCCTTCCCTACCCTGTATGGATTCAGCTGTGTTCAGGACCGTAGCAGGGATGAGAAAGACCTGGGGCCCTTGGTGAAAGCTTACGTATGAACCCAAAAAAGCCAAGCTCCTTTTACTGGGCAGATTCTTGGGCAGGAGGGATGTCTTGAGCCCTGTGTGAGCTCCAGCAAGGCTCTAACCATCGGGCTCTAAGTCCCTGTTTCTTCACCTTTGTCTTGGCTGTGATGGAAAGCAGAATCCATGCTCTGCCTGTGTCACAGGGCCATTGTAACCGCATGAGGGTATTTGTGGGAAAGTACTTTGAACCTATACAGGTCTAGGTGCTTATAATGTTAGGACTGAAAATAGCAGAACTGGGGGGTTGCTTACAGAGTATCAGGGGTGAACCTCTCATGTCACAGATTGGAGGGGCCTTAGAACAGAGAATGTCAGAGCTGGGAGAGGCCTCATTCAGATGTCTTGGAAACTTTGAAAATTAGTATTTTTCCGAGCCAGAAATGATTTTTCCGACAACCTTCGTATGGACTAATGGCCCTCAGAGCCTTCTCTCATTACCAGCATTCACTCACAGTTCTTTATTTAAAAATTTATATTGTCAGAGTCAATAAACATTTATTTTTTGTTAAATGTCCACTAATATGAGAACCTATGTTCTGGGGCTCAGTTTCCTTATCTAGCAAATGAAGGAATTGTATCTCTGACATCCTATCATCTAAGGCCCCTCCCGGCCCTGACATTCCCTGTTCTAAGGTCCATTTCCCCCACTCTGACGTTCTGTTACTTTACAGATGAAAGAAGAGACTTGAAAGAGGTTGGCTGACTTTTTCTGCTTTTTCTCCACTGTTGAATTGCCAGGTAGGGAGGGGTTCACTGCCCTGCCCTCTCTCTTCTGCTCCGGAGCAGCTGGGCCAGCCTGGGCTGCTCTGCTCTGGGGGACATTCCTTCCGGGCGTGGGTCCAGATGTGTTCCGGGCCCCTCCGTCCCTCTCTTCAGGCGGTGGGTGATTGATCTTAAGCCCCCTGGCCGGAAAGCATCTCTGAGCTCCCTGCAGACCCGGAGATGGGAAAGGCGCGTCTGCCTGTGGGTCCGGCACGTAGGAACGTCTACCCAACTGCCCTTTGTTTCATCATCCAGACAATAAATCTTCCTCCTCTGCCCATCGAAAGCGCCTGTGAGGCCTGCAAGCGATTACCGCTCTCTTGTGCTGGGATGCTCGTGAGACATTTTTCTTACATGGGTAATGATAAAATGGGAGTCCGTCAGAAACCTTTTATGGCCTGGCCCGGCTCCCAATCCCCCAAAGAGCCTGGATCCAGGCTGGCAGTCCTTGGACCATGGGCTGCCTTTAACCCCTTCCTGGCCTGTCCACCTCTGGCCTCCCAGTGTGGGGGAGTGGAGCCGGGTTCCAGTTTCAGCACTTCTGTTTGTGACAATTTGTGTGACCTTGGCAAGGAACAGAGTAGAAGGAATAAGCATTAATTTGTCACTTACTGTGTTCCAGGCACTGGGCTAAGTGCTACCTTTTTTAGGGGGGGAATAAATATCTCATTTGCTCCTAATAACTTTTAGGGGAAGTGCTATTATTAGTCCCATTTTGCAGGTGAAGAAGCTGAGGCGGCAGACAATGGTTAAGTGACTTGCCCAGGGTCACACAGCTAGTAGGTGTCTAAGGTCAAATTTGAATTCAGGTCTTCTGGAATCTGGGCACAGTACTTTTATCTACAGCACCCATTAAGTGCCAGGCCCTCTGTTTATTTCTGGAGACGCAAGACCAAAGAACGTTCTCCCTCAAGGGGAAGCCAGCAAGGGTGTCCGTAAATATATATAGCTTACATCTAAGGTGAATAAATGGAGACATCTACAAGGTCGTTCGATACAAGGCAGCGGGGGAGGGGGCGGTTACTAGCAATGAGGGGTTCGGCAAGTACTTGATGCAGAAGAGGGTGTGAGTTGCATTTTAAAGAAAGATTAAGGGAGAGTGGGGGAGGGAGTGCACTCCAGGCGTGGGTGATGGCCACTGCAAAGGCATGGCAGTGGGAGATGGGATGTCATGTGTGAGGAACGGAGAGAAAGCCTGTGTGCCTGGATCTCAGAATGTCTGATGAGGCTGCAGCCTTTGAAACTAAACAGAAGGGTGTTTAAAATAAATAAGAAATAAAATAAAATCTATTTTATAAAAATAAAATAAAAGAAATTAAAAAATAAAAAATAATAATAAAATAAAATCTATTTTGTCCCCAAGGCAATAGGAAGTCGCCGGGGTTGGTTGAGTTGGGGAGTTCTGTGGTCAGATCTGGGTTTGGGGGAGCGCATAGATAGCACCAAGTGCTCTGTGACCCTTAGTGAGAGGGAGGTGGAGGAAGGGGAGAGCATTGCGGGGTGGGGGTGGGCAGGCTTCTCGGGAGAGGCGGCTGTAACAGAAGCTGAGCCCTACAGATTGGGGAGGACCAGGACTCACCCGGGGGCAGGAGACTCCCGCCTTCCCATCTCTTCCTGCCCTGACTCTCCTCTCCTCTCCTTAGCTCCATGCTGGGCTCCTGTGGACACTCGCCAAGCATTTATTCACCATTTCTATTGCTCCCTGGGCTGCATGAGGCAAGCTTTGACGGTGACTCAGGGGGCCATTTCTCCCCAGAATCTTGTTGGCTAAACCGAGGCTCCGCTCCTTCTGGGACTAGGTGACTTTCATTACTTCAGCCTCCCTTTAACCAAGCGCTAAGTGTCTGCCAGGTTTCCTCATAGGTAAAATGATGATGAAATCCTGGCACCATTTGCATCAAGTTATAATCTCTAGGGCAGTGGTTCTCAACCTTCCTAATGCCACGACCCTTAATACACTTCCTCATGTTGTGGTGACCCCCAACCATAAAATTATTTTTGTTGCTACTTCATAATTGTAATTTTGCTACTGTTATGAGTCTGTGTGACATGCAGGATGTATTTTCATTGTTACAAATTGAACATAACCCACAGGTTGAGAACCACTGCTGTAGGGGCAGCTTGGGGGCGCCATAGAGCACAGAGCACTGGGCCTGGAGGCAAGAAGACTCACCTTCATGAGTTCAAATCCAGCCTCAGACACTTCCTAGCACTGTGACCCTGGGCCTGTCACTTAGTCCTGTTTGCCTCAGTTTCCTCATCTGTAAAATGAACTGGAGAAGTAAATGGCAAACCACCCCAGTCTTTTTGCCAAGAAAACCCCAAATGGGTCACAGAGAGTTGCACACGACTTTAGAGGGAGGCAGGGAGTAAGTATTTCTTAGATGTCCACCATGTGCCAAGAGTTGTGCTAAGAGCTTTACAAATATTTTCTCTTTTGATTGATTTGATTTAGAGCCAGAAGTGTCTTATATTGTAGACCAGCCCCTCATTTTAAAGTTAGGGCTGGGGTTCAAGGACGTGAAAATCAATTTTTACTAAAAATACAATTTAATTTAAAATTTAATTAAAAACATTAATTAAAATTAATTTAAAAACAATAAAGTGAAGGAAGTGTAGCCTGGGGGGAAGGGCTTAACCAGAATCCCACATGTAGTAATAGTAGCTGACAATTGTATGGCACCATAAGGTTTGCCTAGGATCATGGGTTTAGAACTAGTTAGGACCCTAGGGTCCTTCCTCCCCACTTTTAGAGGTGAGGTCATGGTTAGGTGACTCGTCCAGGGTCACCTAGCTAGTGTTGGAGACATTGCTCCTCTGTTAAGTCAGGTAGCAACCTGGTAGGATTTGAACCCTGCCCCTCCTACTGCAAGTTCAGCCGTCTTTCCACTAGGCCTGGCTCTTTCTAGGAAGGGCTGTGAGGAGAGCATTTTGTAAGGTGCTAAGAAGATATGAGGGATGAAGCCTGGGCCAGACTGGCAAAGTTCCTGCAAAGGCTCTGGGGAGCGAGGCTTCAGGGCCTTTACCTATAGGGGCCCCATAGGGCAGCTCAAAGCCCACCTGCTCCTGCAGGAAGCCCTCCCAGATTTCCCCAGGCCTTCACTGCCTGTTCTGTCTGGCCTCCCACCCATAGGACTTTGCCTGTAATGGATCTACCAGGTAATACCAGGTCTCATTGTTAGCTAGGCTGGTGTGCTCGACTGTGAGCTCCCCGAGTGCAGGGACTACATCTTCCTATCTCAGCTTCCTGCCACCCCCACCACTCCATGGAGCACCCATGCTTCAGACTCTCCGCATGTGACCTGAGGCATCTCACTCTCTCCTCAGAGCCTGTTTCCTCATCCTTAGAGTGAAGGGCTTGGGCTGACCGACCTCCCATCTCTAGGTTCACCATTCTCTATGGATGGGGAAAGGCTGGCTCTTTAACCAGACCTGCTGAGGGATTCCTCCAGACCCAGCCATATGCATCTTTCAGAACGGAGCTGGACATATTGTGCCTTCTAAGCAGGGAGTACTGGGGGGCAGCAGAGGAACAAACATAAGGCTCTAGATGAAATGTCAAGTGTTCTGTCCACTACACGGCACACAGTAGGTTCTTAATACATGCCTCATTCCTTCATCCTTGTTATTGTTTGGATGCAGTGCAAACCTGGGATGTCACTGGGGGCAGAGCTCAGCCACCCTGCTCTGCAGCTCCATGGGGAGGTCTTGGAGAGCTTCCTGACCACCGTGGCTTAAGTGACTTGCCCAGGGTCACACAGTCCATTTGGGTCAGAGGAGGGACCTGGGCCCAGGTTGTCCTTAGTGCTAGGCCTGCTCTCCAACCATTCTGCAAGATGGCCTCTGTTCCTAAACAGAGGCAGATTCTACCCAAGGAGCTCCAGAGACTTAAGAGCCATTGGAGAACAGTCCCCTCCCCAGCAGGCTGAGGCCGCTTGCCTCACTCTGTTCCAGTTAGGTTCCTGGAGTCAGGGCCATCGATTTCCTGCGTCATTTACAGGGGTAATGTGGCTTCCCTCCCTCTGTGACCCACACATTAACACCTGGTGCCCAGCCCAGCCCAGCCCAGCCCACAGAGGTGACTGAAAGCATTTGACACTTTTTAAATGATCCTTTACTGAGGTCATTGGAAAAAAATGCCCCAAACTGGATTTTATACAGAGGGAACGGGCTCCCGTGGTGCTTGGGGCTTTGCCGTGTACCGCCTTGATCATGGAGCCAGAGTATCAGATGTGGGAAGTCCCTTAGAACGGGGAATGTTAGGGGCCTGAGGGGCCTTAGAACAGGGAAGGTGAGGGCTGGGAAGGGCCTTAGAACAGGGAAGATCAAGGCTTGGAGGGACTTCAGAGAGTACCCAGCTCATCCACATTGTGCAGAGAAGGTCCTTGAAGCCCAGAGAAGGTCAGAGACTCAAAAGAGAGACTTGAACCCAGGCATTCTTACTGTAAGCCTGATGCTTTTCCTATAGACTAAGCCACACATCAGGGAATCTGTTTTCCTGGGAGAAAATGAGCAGCTCAGCGGTGAGGTGGTCTGTCCATGATCAGATACCTGTGACAGCCCTAAGGACCCTGGCTTTGAGCCCCAGCCTCTTCCTGGCACTCACCTCCCTGTCAGGAAGTGGAAAGTATCGGAAGGAGAGCAGGGGTGCCTCAGCCCATCTGTGTGGGGGACGCTGGCAGAGAACTTCATCTCTCTAGACTGTAGCTTCCTCCTATACAAAAAGGAGGGGGGGGAAGTAGGTGATGGCTGAGGATCCTGCCTAACTGGGTGCCCCTCCCCAGGCCTCAGTTTCCCCATCTGTACAATAAGGGTTTTGGGGACTTCCAGTTCAGAACCTAAGGTCTTTTCATCCTTCCTGCTCCACAACACTGACTGACCCTGCTTGCCCTCTCTGGCCGCCTCGCTAGGTCTCTTTTGGTTCTCCAAGGAACATCATGGATCTTCTCTGTGCAGCCAAAGGGGCTTTGGGGTACAGGGCCTGGGCTCACCAGAGTCAAGTTGGGAAAGTGTTCTGAAACAATCCCTATCCCCCACAAACTGTGGATCCTAGAACCTCCCAGAAACCCTTCTTCCAGGGTTTAATTTCCCCTCTGAGGCCACTGACACTCAGAATAAATATATCATTGCGGGGGGGAGAGTGGATTGCTGCTGTTTGATTGTGATGAGGCCAAATGAGATAATTCCTCACTGTTCTTGTGGCCCCAGGCCACTGAGAAGGGATGACCTGAGTGCCCAGGAAACAGCAGCTGCTGGAGGTGGGTCAGCAGGCAGGTTAGGGGAAGGGGGTTCCGAAGCTCAGCCAGTTTCTACCTGAAGCCTGGGAGAAGGAGGAAGGCAAATGAGGCTTTTAGTGAGGAGCCAAAGCCCTGGTCCTGGGTGTGCCTTGGTGTTCTGGCTGCCCCCAGACTCCTGAAACTATCTACTTTTCCTAAACTTTGCTTGATTTTTATAAACAGTAGTTGATATCCTGGAGATTGCCTGAGGTTATCACTCCAGTGGGGTGGAAAAAGAGAGCTAGATGGACAGAGGGATCATGGGGCATGGGGAGGGGAGCTTGGCTCTGCATCTCATCCCTGCCTTGCCAAGTGTTGGTGCTATGATGCTGGGCAGACACTGAGGGTCTCTAGGTCTGGGTTTCCTTGTGAAGTACCAGTGATGTCTTTATCTTTATTTTTAAAGGCCTTTCTAGTAGTCTGTATTCTAAGGCCCCTCCCAGCTCTGACATCCCCTGTTCTCAGGCCCCTCCCAGCTCTGACATCCCCTGTTCTCAGGCCCCTCCCAGCTCTGACATCCCCTGTTCTAAGGCTCCTCCAAGCTTTAATATCTCTTGTTCTCTCAGCTCTGACACTCCCTGTTCTCAGGCCCTTCCCAGCCCTGACTTTCCCAGTTCTACCACCCTTCCAGTTCTTATATTCTAAGGTGTGACAACCGTTCTAGCTATGTATGAATCCTCTTCCTGCATAAGGGTATGACTAAGAAACTCTTGTGTAAACCAGGCATTTCTGGAGAAACAAGTTTCTGCCATTTTAATTAGCACAGTGGACGTGGAAGTGACAAATGTGGTCAGAATTCCCTTAGGACACATGAATTTGGCAGGGAGAGACCTAAGGCAGAAAGACAAATGAAGGGCTACTTCACCAGTCCAAGGGGGGCCTGGATGAGGATGGTGGCGGTGTGGGGCAAGAAAAGTGAATGAATGGGTCGGATCTGGTGAGTGCTGAATTGGCAGGACTTGGCAGCTGATTAGGCATGTAGGGTGAGGGAAAGAGGAGGCTTGAGGCCGACAGTAAGGTTGGGAGCGTGGCTCAATGGAAGGGTGGTAGTGCCCTAGACCCCACCCACCAGAGCCCACTGAGGAGAAGGTCAGTGAGCCTCATTTTGAGAAGATTGAGTTTGAGATGGGACATCCATTGGGAGATGTCTGAGAGGCAGATAGTGATGCTATCCTGGAGCTCAGGAGAGAGGGTGGGCTGGATATATAGGTCTGGGACCTATCTGCATAGTGATGAGAATGGAGCTCGTGAGAGGGGATGGGATGACCCAGTATAGAGTGTAGAGTGAAGAGAAGTCACAGACTGGGGTGGGAGGTGTTGTCATGTGAGCAAAAATGGAGGCTGGAGGTGCCCAGATAACAAATCACAGGAACAGAGTTGGAAGGGGCCTTGTAGGCCATCATGGAGTTCAGTACCTTCATTTTTACAGATAAGGAAACTGAGGCCCAGGAGGGTAGACTTACCTAAGGTTACCAGCTAGTGAATGTCTAAGGAAAGATTGAAAATGAGATCTTCCTAACTCCAGTCCTGAGAGAGGGATACAGAGACAGGGGGGGCTAAAGAGACAGGAAGGGAGAGACAAAGAGAAACAGGAAAAAGAGAAAGGAGAGTGAGAGATAGAGATACAGAGAGGAAAGACAGACAAGAGAGACAGACAGAGTTACACATCAACAGAGGAGAGAGATAGGGGAGTGACAGAGACTGACGGGGACAGAGAAGAGTGAGAGACAGAGCCAGGAGAGATCCTGACAGTCGCTGGTTAGTCAAGTGTCCCTCTGGGCCTGGCTCTCTCTCCCTGTGGGGCCCCTCATGCGCCAGGTCTGGTCTTCTTGGGTCTCCTCCTAGCCCCACAGGCCCCAGGTCCTGCCTGGCTCTTCTGGGAAAGTCTCCGTGTGGTCCTTGGGCTCCCAGAGATGGCTCCAGCCAGAATGGGTAAGAACAGATGTGCCGTGGGCCTTCAACACCTCCATCAGAGCAGGCAGCCAGCCCTAATTGTCTCCACGTTGAGGACCGCTGGGAAGGTAGCCATGGCAACAGGTAGGCAGGCTTGGCCCGTGCTTCCCAAGCCCCCCCAGCGAAGAGCAAAGGATGCCCCGGGCCTTCAGGAGCTGCCTGGCCTGGCCTGGTCAGGAGGACGTTTGCCCCATGGGGCCCTCGCCTTGCCCACCTCCCAGGAGCTCAGACAAACCATCCCTATGCTGGGGCTCCCCAGGGGAGCAGGGGCTGTGGCAGTCAGTGGTGGGGATCCTGAGGCTTAAAACCTTAAAATCCTCATGGTAATAACAGTCAGTGTTACAGTAATTTTTGACTTCTTCTCTGATTTCATCATCAATTCAGGGACCTCCCATTGAGGACTCCCTTTGCCCAGACAAGTCAGCACCTGCTCCACCAAACACTGGCCCAGGGTCCCACCACCAGGGAGTGTCAGTTAGGTCTTCTGAGACCACCTGTCTCTTCATCAGGCCACACCTGCCTTTTCTGGTAAAAACCCCAGCTGGCCTTTACTTAGTTCTCAGACCTCTCAGAGCACTCTGCTCATTATCTCATAACTTGGTGAGGAGGGGACAAAGTCAGACGCGGGGGCGGGGGTCTTTGGGAGAGCCGAGGAGCAGACGGAGGCTCAGCATGGGAAGAGACTCTTCAGGATGGACTGAGTGCCTGGGGGTTGGTCCTAGGCAGCAAGGGCAGTGCAAGGAATTTCACAGGCTTAACCAGGCTCCCAAGGATGGGGGAGAGGAACTGCAAAAGATGGAAGATCCTTTGGTTAGTTATTCATCAGTTATTAGACGGTTAGAGCATAAAATGTCGGAGCTGGGAGGGCCCTTAGAACAGGGGCTGTCAGAGCCTGAAGAGGCCTCACAACAAGGAATGTCAGGGCTGGAAGAGAACTTGGAACAGGGGCTGTCAGGGCTTGGATTAGAATAAAGGCTGTCAGGCTGAGCAGGGCCCTAGGATGTGAGGCTCCGAGAGGGAGCCAGGCCTTGTTAAGGCCTAGTCTGTGCTGATGCTTTAAAACCATCTCATCTGATCCTCACCAGGCTGCTGGGAGCTGGGCGCTGCCATTTCCCCCCTGGAGGCAGAGGCAAAGTGCCTGGCTCAGTGTCAAACAGCTGGTACGTGGCTGAGGCTGGATTTGAACTCAGGCCTTTCGGGCTCCAGGCCCAGCACTGTCCACCCACTGTCTTGCTGCCCCTTCCCTTCACTGCCCCCTCTTTGGCCCCTCCAGCCATACTGGCCGGTGGCTAAGCCCCTCCTCAGCACACAGCTCTGTCTCCAGCTTCCCGCCATGGGTGGGACGCTTTCCCCAGGATCCTCAGGCCCCTCCCGAGCCCTGCCCTGGTTCTCTTCCTCCATCCCCCTTTGGACACCTTGCACTATTGGGGGCTTGTGCCTGTTTCTCACTCTCCTTTGTGCCTCTCGTTTTCTTCCCCGTGGAAGCTGGTTCATCACTGGCCAGACAATTAAGTTCTCCAGCCTCAGTTTTCTCACTTGTAAACCGAGAGGGTTGGGCCTGCCAGGTCCCTCCCAGCTCTGTGACTCTTTGGCTAAGTGGGGGCAGCATTTGAACCCGACTCCTTGGCTTTAGATCAAGCCTTCTTTCCATAGCAGCCCCTGGCCTGGGATGACCCTGGAGGCCCCTTCCAATCCAAGCCATAGGCTCTGGGCACTTCCTGGCACTCCCATCAAGCTGTGGCCCTCTCAGCGGCCCCTGCAGTGATTCAATTGTGAACTCCTTTCTTTGTATTCCCTGGCCTGGCACCTTCAGGCGCTTCATAAATGTGTGTCGACTGACTGACTTGCAGTAGCAGGAGAAAGGAATAAGTCTTGGGGCAGCTAGGTGGTGCAGTGAGTAGAGTGCCGGTCCTGGAGTTGGGAGGACCTGAGTTCGAATCCAGCCTCAGACGCTTGACACACTTACTAGCCGTGTGACTTTGGGCAAGTCACTTAACCCCAACTGCCCTCCAAAAAGCAAAAAAGAAAGAAAGAAACCCTGCATAAAGGACAGTGCTCTAGAGGCAGAATCAGTCTCTTTGCGCCTCAGTTTCCCCATCTGTACAAGGGGGGACTGTATTATACCACTCTTGTACTCAGTTGCCCTGAATCTATGAGTCTGTGTTTACCTGTTTCTGTCTTATAATAGGCAGGCATTCACACCTGAACATATGTTGGATTGTTATAGTGGAAGTTACTATACATGGATGGGTGGGGCTATGTCGCTTTGACAGGTGTCTTCAGGAAGGATTAGAGCTGGGAGAGGTAAAGGGAGGGAGGACAAGATTTAGCAGGGGATTGGGTGGGGGTGATGGAGTGATAATGAGGTCATAAACTTGAGTGTCTAGAGGGACAGTGGTGCCCTCAACAGTCATGCAAAGGGACACAAGAGGCTGCTTGAGGAGCAAGATAATGACTTCCATCTTTTTCTGCATGGTGGGTGCTTGAGGTGCCTACAAGGTGTCCGTTTGGCAGCTGATATGGTCACTAGAACACTGGGCTTTGGAGTCTGGAAGATCTGGGTCCCCAGTCCTGTCTGAGACATTTCTTAGCCAGAGAAGTGACTTCGGGCAAGTGACTTCGGCTTTCTGGGCCTCAGTTTCCTCATCTGTAAAACACAGAAGCTGGTCTCAGTGTCTGTATGACATGGGTGGTGCAGGAGAGAGATGAGCTGCGGGCCTGATTGGTCCTTCCCCTGATGGTCAGGAAGCTTTTCCCCTTCTCCCTCAGGGCTAATGCGGGCTGCTTCCCCTTAGCCTGTCTGTACCCTGTTTGTCCGTAGTTGTGTCCCGTCAGACCGAAAGCTCCTGGAGGGCAGCCACTGCTTACACCTTTGTTTGTGGCTCCCGCACTTAGTCCAGTGCTGGCACATAGTAGGTGCTTCATAAATGCTCGTTGACCTGTCAGCTCTGACTCTACACCAGCCATCATGCACATAGTAGGTGTTTCATAAATGCCTGTTGACCTGTCAGCTCTGACTCTATACCAGCCATCATGCACATAGTAGGTGCTTCACAAATGCCTGTTGACTTGTCAGCTCTGACTCTACACCAGCCATCATGCACGTAGTAGGTACTTCATAAATGCCTGTTGACCTGTCAGCTCTGACTCTACACCAGCCATCATACACATAGTAGGTGTTTCATAAATGCCTGTTGACCTGTCAGCTCTGACTCTATACCAGCCATCATGCACATAGTAGGTGCTTCACAAATGCCTGTTGACTTGTCAGCTCTGACTCTACACCGGCCATCATGCACATAGTAGGTGCTTCATAAATGCCTGTTGACCTGTTGGCTCTGACTCTGCACCAGCCATCATGCACATAGTAGGTGCTTCATAAGTGCCGTTGACCTGTCAGCTCTGACTCTACACCAGCCATCATGCATGTAGTAGGTGCTTCACAAAT
>CM053586.1:342973687-343048478 GCA_028646515.1 Pseudochirops corinnae | reverse complement strand
TAGTCCAATAATTTTTAAGTTGTCTCTCCTGGATCTATTTTCCAGGTCTGTGGTTTTTTCAAGGAGATATTTCACATTGCCTTCTATTTTTTCATTTGTTTGGATCTGTTTAATAGTATCTTGATTTCTCACAAAGTCATTTGCTTTCATTTTCTCCACTCTAATTCTTAAGGAATTATTCTCTTCAGAAAGCTTTTGAGATTCTTTTTCCATCTGGCAAATTTGACTTTTTAAGGCATTCTTCTCCTCACTGCCTTTTTGGGCCTCTTTTGCCATTTGAGTTAATACATTTTTTAAGGTGTTATTTTCTTCAATCAGGTTGTTGACTTTCTTTTCATGATTTTCTTGCAAAAATTTCTCATTTCTCTCCCCAATTTTTCCTCCACTTCTCTTATTTGGTTTTCAAAATCCTTCTTAAGCTCCTCTATGGCCTGTAACGAGTTTACATTTTTCTTGGAAGCTTTTGGTGTGGGAATTCTGACTGTGTTGTCTTCCTCCCGTTCCATGCTTTGATCCTTTTTGTCCCCAAAAAAGGAATCTAAAGTTGCATTGCTGAGCTTTATTTGTTTCCTTTGTCTGCTCGTGTTGCCAGTCAGTTACTTGACTTTTGGGCTCTGTAGAACTCTGCTTTCAGAGGGGAGAGCTCTGTCCCAAATTGCTGCCAGAGCTATTAGGTGGCTGCCATCTCTGCAGCCCCCTCCAGCTTTGGCTCATTGGTCACACATCTCAGGACCATCACCCAAGACCGCGACCCTGATCCAGGCAGGTCAAGGCAAAACCACTTAGCCTCTGAATGCTCGCTTGGGCCCCCTGCAGTCTGCAGGCCGGGAGCTTCTGAAGCAGCCACATGGAGGCAGCTGCAGGGCCACCACTTCTGACCACTTCTAGCTCTAGAGGTGGTGGGCCAGACCCTCTCCCCCAAATTTAGTCGAGTCCCACTAACCTTTCTCTTTGTCCTTGGCTCTTATGGGTTGAGAATTCTGGAAACCACCCCAGCTGCGGGTGATCTGCTCTCCTGAAAGCTCCAGCCCATGGCTTCTCCTGGACACCCTGGGGCTAAAACCGCATGGGGCTGGGCACTGTTCCCAGCGCTGTGATGAACTCTTCCCTTCCATCTGCCAGCCTGCCTTCAGTGGGAGCTTTGTTTCTCTTTCATTTTGTGGGTTCTGGAGCTCTAAAATTTGTTTAAGAGTCATATTTTATAGGTATTTGAGGTGGTTATGGGGGGAGCTTGCAGAGTTCTCCTGCTTCTACGCAGCCATCTTCAAAATGGTTAGATTCTTTAAGCAAATAAGCATTTTTAGTAAGTTTTTAGTGATGTCTTCTGTTTTTTATGTTTCCATAATTGCTCTCAGTCTCCCTTCTCCTCTCCCAGAGAGCCATCTCATATAAAAGCAGTATTTTTTAAAGACATTCCCCCCAAAAGAGGAAAAAAGCATAAGGGGCTCAGTGAAAATCAATGTTTTTCTTCTTCTTCTTCCTGGTTCTCCAAGGCTGTTGAGCCAAAAGCAGCAACAGTAACTGAGTCCAGGGGCCTGAGACCCTGAGGCAGACCCATTGAAAGGCAGCCATGGGCAGTGATGGAGGGAGAATGCAGGGGGATTTCAGCAAGGCCTTTGTCACAGTCTCATGACTTCCTTGGGGAGAAGAGGAAGAGAGACATTACATGACAGTTTAGCAGGATTCAGGGTCTGATTTAGTAACTGGACCCAAAGGGAGACAGGGCCATCCCTGGTCGGCTTTCCTTCCAGTGGTACTTATCATGTGTGCCCTGGCAGGCCTCAGTCTCTAGCTGGCAAAGGAGGGGCTCAGACTAGCTGACCTCTGAGGTCCCCACCGGCTCCTGACCCAGGGTGACCTCGGAGGCTTCCCATTGTCCGCTTGATGTAGCATGTACTCCTTCTAAAATTGTCTTAGAACTTTTTCATTCCAAACAACACCAGATAAAACCAAAATTTCCATTTACAATGTGGGAAGGGGGATATTGTACATGAAACTGGGCTCTCTCTTGTCTGTATCTCGCTTTTCATGTTTAAGAGGGCATCAAATTCATCATCTGACTTTCAAAGCTGTCTTGTTCGTCTGTGTTTCTTTGCTGCTGCGTGTGTTTCTTTAAAATGCTTCATAACCCTCTTTTTTCATTTTCTTTTCAGAAACCAGATCATGCAGTATCTATTCCTTTTTTTTTCTTTTTAAGTATGGTTTTAATACTGTCTTCTGTTTTCATGGCACCTAATTTTCTTCTTTCCCTAACCTTCCCCTCTCCCAGAAAGTCATCTCGTAGAACAGAGAGTATTTTTAAAAGAAAAAAAAAAGACAAAGAGAAAAAACCATCAGCAAATTTAATCAATACCTTTTAAAAGCCTGAAAATAAATGCACTATTGCATGCTCATGGGCCTGCACCCTCTGTGGAAGACTAAGGGTGGGGGTCTTACTTGTCCTTTATAATTTTCCCATTCACTTCCCATTGCTGTGGTCCTTGTGTAAATGACTTTCTTGACGGTTGACTTCCTTGCTCTTCATTCCTCCAGGTAGGTCTTCCTGGCAGAATGCCCTCCTGGTGTTGGCATCCAAGGCTCTTGCATGCCAGGTGACTCCCCTCCACCCCTCCATCTTCCTCTCGTATTTTGGCTTCTTCTTATATTTTTGTTCCAGTCAGCCCATAACACATCCTGCTCTTAGTCGTGTCTCTTGCCCCACTCTGGTGCCAGGGCCTGCTGGTGCCCCCAGGTCTTCTGCCCCCTGTCTGAAGTTCTGAGGCTGCTCAGATGCCAGTACCCCTGGGAGATTGCTGGTTTGGAGCCTGTGCAGTCAGGAGTGTCTTGAGGACTCTGAAAGGCCCGCACATTTTCCCAGATGCACTCAGGACCACTGCCCTCCTCCTCCTCCTCCTCCTCTCGTATTGTGGGTCCGGCTCATCTGCAGCTCCTTCCCAAGGCTTATATCCATATCGAAAACGTTAATGGTAAAGTGGAGGTCAGAGGTCATATCTCTGGAACCACTGGGTTCATTCTCTCCCTTTTTACAGATAGGGAAACTGAGGCTGAGTGGTAAAGTGCTTTGGGCCCAGGATCACACGGCTAGTAATTGTTGGAGGCAGAATTTGAATTCAGGTTTACCACCTCATCCACTGTGCCTAACAGGGATCAGTGCCATTGGAGGGGTACAGACTGGCAAAACTGGGGTGATTCCTTAGAGGAAGGTGGCCAGAGTGACTCTTCTGGTCAAGCAAGTGGGACCTGAACAGGTCTTAAAGTCTGATTAGAATGGAAACTCCTTGAGGGCACGGCTGTGTCTTTGTATCCTGGGCCTTAGAAGGGTGCTTTGCATGTAGAAGACATTTAATAAATGCTTGTTGATTACC
The DNA here is from genome assembly GCA_028646515.1 of Pseudochirops corinnae. Classification (NCBI taxonomy): domain Eukaryota; kingdom Metazoa; phylum Chordata; class Mammalia; order Diprotodontia; family Pseudocheiridae; genus Pseudochirops; species Pseudochirops corinnae. The sequence continues at coordinate 343,045,113 of CM053586.1, read as the reverse complement.
CAATACTGCTGACTATGAACTTAGTCCCTGCTCCTGGAGACAAAAACTGCTTTTTCCTCGGTGTCCTCAGCATTTAAGACAGTGCCTGGCATACATTAGGTGCTTAATAAATGCTTGTTGCTTTGTGGATGTGCTCTAGCTCACCCCCTCATTTTTCTGAGGAGCAGACTGCTGCTCAGAGGTGCGAGGGATGTACTGGGTTTGGGGACAAAGAATTTCCATTTAAGTCCTGCCTTCCTGGGTGGCCCTGGACAGATCAGGACTTTCAGGGGCCTCAGTTTCCTGAGGCCCGGCTGCCCTCTAGATCGATGCTCCTGTGGTCCTACCAACTCTTCCTTTTGAATTCGGGAGCCTGGCCTCCGTTGGCAGGGGGGCAGCCTGGGCCCCGTTGTGTGCTCCCGGGAGATCCTCATCGCCCATCCCTGCCCTGGGCCCTGGCAGAGCCTGGGGAGAAGAGCTGGCTCAGCTGGGAGTGTGTATGAGCAGCCGTACAGCATGGAATCCACATTCCGCTTCCAAGAAGATTGCCAGGAGCGGGCTTGGGGGGGCACCCAACTTTTCCTTCTTCCCCTTTAAGCAGCCACATGGCCTTATTTACAAAAATAAAAATCATGTTTGGATATGTTCACATAATTTATTTGTAAATCCCAGGGGGACAGAATTCTTTTCCAGTGGATGAGTATGCCATGCCCCCTCTCTGTGACTCATTAAGGCCTTTAACCACCCCCACCCCCATTTGCTGGCCCAGTTGGGAAGGGGGAAGGAATGGGGCCAGGGACACATCATCCCAGTCCTAGCATGTGTGCTGGGAAGACTGAGAGGCCTCGGTCTGTTGGGGTAGGGAAAAAGGACAAGAAAAACACGGTTTTCAGAGGTCCCCCAAGCAGGGCCCCATCTGACGGCTGGGGGACAGCACCTGGTGGCCAAATGATGAGGGAGCTACACACTGGGTGCTGGTGGACCCCCCCTTTATGGAGCTTTTCAGGGGCTATACCCCAGGAGTACTCACTGAATCCAGCTGCTAGAATGTCAGAGCTACGGGGGGACCATAGAGCATAGAATGTTGGAACTGGAAGGGCCCTTGGAACAGGGAATGTCAAAGCTGGGAGGGAGCTTGGAACAGGGGATGTGATCACATGAGCTGGAAAAGACCTCAGACATCACTTTGTCTAGTCCTCTGGTGATCAGGAGGAAACTGAGGACCAGGAAGAGAAATGATTGGCCCAGGGTCACCCAGTGAAGCTGTGAGCAGAGCAGGTATTTCTGCCCACGTCTAGTCCTTCCCAAGCAGTCCTTTCACCTTGCAGAGTATGAGCACTACTGTCTCCATTTTCCAGATGAGGAGTCTGAGGCTTGTTGAGGCGATGGAGCTCACCCATTATGTACCTTGCATACAGGGTCAGCTGTGATATTCTTGGGGATAATGTGGATAGATTCAGCAAGGAGGAAGCTGCTCAGTGGCTAGGCACAAAGAGCAGCCGCATCACACACTTGGAACAGGATTTCACGTCTGTGCCCCAGGGATCTGTGCATGGCCTTGGGCTGTTTAACGTTTTTTTAAAATGACTTAAATGAAGACAGAGGGCAGGCCCATCAGATGTGCCGATGACACAGACCAGGGAGGGACAGTGACTATCCTGGATGGCCGTCAGGATCCCAAAATATCCCGACGCTTTGGAACAATGAACCAGGCCTCCTCAAATGACATGGAATGGGGATAAATTTAAGCCTTCACGCTTGAGTTTTGTCTCTTTAATCAGCTTCCCAAGTACAGAATGCGGGAGGTAGTTCCCATAAAAAAATTGTGGGGAGCTCAGCAGACGCCAGGTTGGACAGTGGGAGAAGGAAGGCAATCTCAGTCTGCAGCTCTCAGGTCGTGGCCAGAGCCAGAGTGCGATGATCCGCCCATAGCCTGCTCGGACCCTCTCTGGAGTGGCCCGCCCAGTTCTGGACCCCATGTGTCAGGAAGGACAACAGACAACTTTTACTGGTCAGCCTTAGTCTCAGTGCCTTCTGAGGCTGCCCCCAGCTGCTCCTGGCCACTCTGTACAGTCTTGGCGTGCCGTCTCCCCTTTAGATGGTGCGCTCACCGAGGGCAGGAGCTGTCTCTTGTCCTTCCTCATACCCCTGCTTCTTAGCACAGTGCCTGGCTCGCGGTCGGCTCTTAACAAATGCTTGCTGTCATGAGGGAGTCTGAAACCTCACAACTCTTCCATACGAAGACCAGCTAAAGGAGTGGGAAGATTTGACCTGCAGCAGATAATACTGGAGGGCCGCCCCGCGAAGCCGGAGCGTCACACGTTAGCCCTCTGGACTGACCCTCTTACTTTACACATGGGGAAGCAAAAGCCGAGGGCGGGAAGTGACTTGCCCAGGGTCACACAGCTAGGAAAGGCTAACTGTCTTCAAGTATTAGAAAGGCTTTCATGTGCAGAAGGCTCTGGACTGATTTTCAGCTTGGCCCCTGGGGACCAAACTAATGGCGAGAGAGAGAGATGTATGGTTCAGTTCCATGGAAGGGAAAACGTCCTTGGATGTCCCTGGACATATCCCTCTGACTGCCGCGAGGTCTGTGGTCGTGGGGATTCTTTTTCTAAGATGGGCTGACCTTGTCACCTTCGAAGTCCCTTCTAACAATGAGGTTCTGTGCAAGGGTGATGTCCTGGTACTCCAGTATGTGTTTAATAAGGGTCCAGATGGGTTTTCACTGTGGCTTGGGGTCCTATGGGGAGCAAGGTGCTAGGGACCTCAAAGTCAGGAGCCCCAGGAATCACACTCTGCTTCCAGCTCCCTGCGTACTTGTGGGTGGGTTACTTGGCCCTCTGTGCCTTGGTTTCCAGTTTGTACAGTGAGTGGGGGGCTAGATTAGATTCAGTCCAGTTCAGCGCATGGTGATTATGGTCCAGCTTTGGGCAGGCCTGATTGTCAGGATTCGGTGTCCTCAAAGGTCTCTTCTTGACCCTAACAATCCGTTGCCCTTCAACCACAGAGACAGCCCAAGTACAAGTTGCTGATTTAGAAAGAGCCCACCGAGTGCCGTGAGAAGACGGCTCCTTCCGCTCCTGTGGGGAGATGTGGGTCCACGGGTGTACCACGTGGCATATGAGGTCAGATTTTTATTTCAGTTTAATGATCAGTTTGGTTGGATTTTTTTTTTTCTTAAAGCCTATCATAGATTATAGTTGTGGGAGGAGGAAGGGTGAGGACTTTGCCTTTTCTTACCATCATTTATACATTTGTTGTATAAACGTCAGTAAAAACCCACCTTTTTTAAACCCACTTTTTAAGATAAGGAAAGCACTGTGATTCTGTGGATGGCAAGGATGCATGGGAACAGGAGATTGGTAGGCCAGAGTACCTCTGTTTTTTGTGACCCCAAAGATGGACCCCATCTGGCATGAGAGAGTAGGTGGCTGCCTCTTCAGGCTGCAGACTGAAGTCTGGAGCTCCCTACCTGCTCTGTCTCTAAGCTGGCTGCTCACCTCCCTGCCCCCCCACATGCCCCTCAGCCTTATTCTCTGAGGGTGGGGTGCCCGCCAAGCCCATTATTTATTTTGGGCCTGCCGACACTTTGCCTGCAACATCTCATCAGTCACGGGGAAAGAAAAGATTTATGGACTTTGTAACACAGGAATGATTTCAGTAAAAGCCCAGCCAAAAGTAATGTAAAGACATACAGTGCTGTTTTCAAAAAGTTTGTAATTAGGTGCCCGTGTTTGGGTCCGATTTACAAGGTCAGCTTGGACTCCAATTAGCAATCCAGGGTTCTCTTAAGCCTAGCACACATCCTTCCAGAATTATGTAGATTTTCCAATTACTGTGTTATGTTGAAATTACAGCTAGAGACTCGTAAAATGGGGCATAGTTTATAAATGCAGTATATTCTTAACTGCCTGGCCATGGGGCATCCCGGTGAGCCTCCTGGGCTCCTCTGGGGGGACAGAGGTGTCTGGGATCACAGACAGAGTGGGCAGCTGGGCATGGATCAGCCTGAAGGGACAGATGCTCAGCCTCCAGCCCGGCCAGTTTGGTTGGACCAAAGGGAAGGAGTGATGTGTGATGAGCCTGAAAAGGTAGTGTGAGGCCAGGCAGTGAGGAACTCTAAATGCCAGAGTATTTTATATTTGGGCCCAGAGATCACTAGGAGCCGCTGAAGTTTATAGATAAGGAAAGAGATGCGATCAGACCTACGATTTAAGAAAATTACTTTGCAGCTATGTGGGGGATAGATTGAAGTGGAAGGAGGGCGATAAGGCCGCCATTGCAATCAGTAGTCTGGGTTCGAGGTGGTGGGGGCTTAACTAGGGTGATGGGACATTCGGTATTTGGTTCCACAGACCCTTAAAGTTATGCAGACTCACGGAAGCTTGTAGTCTTGCCACAGCATCCAGGCAGAAGCTTAGACCCATAGACTTTTCCAGTCTTAGAATCCTGAATTTGGAAAATATTAGAAACATAGAATTCCAAAATCTTGGGATTCCCCAAACTTTAGAATCGTAGCCTTGCAGAAACTTACAGTTACACAGTCATAAAGTATAATCAGAACCTAAAAACCATGAAACCATAAAAATCTTAGAACGTCAAGACCAACGCCATAGAATTGCAACTTCTTAGAATAATGAAGGGCAGCTAGGTAGGGAGAACACTGAACCTGGGGTCAGGAAGGCCTGAGCTCAGATCCACCCTCAGACACTTACTAGCCTGTGTGCTGCCTGTCTTAGTTTCTTCATCTGTGAAAGGGACCTACTAATGGCTCTTACCTCACAGAGTTATTGTGAAAAAAAGAATGAGATAACATTTATAGGGTGTCTTGCAAACCTCAGTACCCTAAATAAGTGCTAGCTATCATGATTATTCATAAAAGCTAGCTCCAGCCTGTCTTTCTAGCCCTCATACATCAGTCTCCTTCACACAGTCTGTGCTCCAAGCCCAAACTGGGCATAGTTCCCACCTCTTTACCTTTGCACAGGCTGTGCCCCTGTGACTGGAATTCTCTCTGTCTCTTTTCCTTTTGGATCCTCTACTCCTCTTCGGGTCCAGCTGGAGCCCTTTCATTCCCTGTAAGAGATGGTTCCCTCAGTTGCCCCAAATCAGAGGGTATTGACCTCTCCCTCAGCAGATGGCAGACGCCTTCAGGCCAATGCCCTTTCTCTCATTGGGATTTCCATCCCCAGGGCTTGGGAGCGGCCGGGTACGTAGTAGGCTCTTTAAAATAAACATTTCCTCATTGTATCCTCTAATCATAGAATTAAAAACTATTGGAACCTCAGAATTATAGACAAATGATAATAGCTTTCATCCTTCTAGGATGTTAAGGTTTACAAGGCTCTTTACTCTCTCACAGCAGCTGCTGGAGGTTAAAACCATGATAAGCTTAGATAACTTGGAGAAGTTATTCTCTGTTTTACTGATGAGGCTCAGAGGTAGTTAAGTGACATGCCCAGGGTCACACAGCTGCCAAGTGTCAGAGGCAGGTTTTGAACCCTGGTCTAGCCCTTTGTTGTAATCCTGTGACATCTCATTGGTCACCTCGCCCGTCTTTCGTCTCAGTTCTAACCGAGCCTTTGGTATTGAATGGGTGTTGCCACAGACAAACGGAGACCTTCATTTAGAAAGGCCATTGTCACCTGCTGCCTCCTGGGCCATCGTCTTTTGTCTTGTCCCCTGGACTTTGATGACTCTGGGAGACAGAGTGAGGCCAGCTCACGCACGAGTCGAGACGTCACCTGTGATGTCATTAGTCCTCTTTGAAATCGAAAGTCGAACCATAACAACAAATGACATCGTGTAATAATGACAGTGACGTGTTATGTAATTTAATATATTAACGTTATGTGTAGTTTTTAGTGATATATAAAAAGCATTTCTGTATTCCTCTAGGTTTGTAAAGCATTTATTTTATGTGCGTGTGGGTGCATACGTGTGTGTACCTACATACAGTATGTGCAACAAAATCTGATTTTGTTTTCTCACCAACCCTACTCCAATTCCCATTGTACAGATGAGAAGCGGAGACTGAAGGAGGCTAAGGTACTTGCCCAGGGTCAGTCGATTAATTATCCAAGAAGCATTTCCTAAACTCGTTCTGTGCACCATGGGTTTACTTTTCTGTGGAAGAGATGTCGAGGACGGCGTTAAAGACATACAGGCTAAGTATGAAGTGAATTGGGCAGCTAGGTGGCGCCATTGTACATGGAGCACGGCCTCAAATACTTCCTAACTGTATGACCTTGGGCAAGTCACTTAACCCTGTTTGCCTCAGTTTCCTCATCTAGAAAATGAGCTGGAGAAAAAAAATGGCAAGCCGGAGAGGACCAAAAGACAGCTGAACAAAGTAAAGCAAATGAAGACAGCGGTGGGCAGGGAGAGACCCTGGATTGGTCCCAGGTCCCATGGGGCGGGGCTGTTAGTTTTTTGTTGTTCTTTTTGCCACTTTAGAGAGAGATTTGCTTTGTATACGGTGGTTTGGACCTGGCCTCCAGGGTGTGTCTGGGGCCTTTATCACAGATTCTGGGAAGAGCCCAGGTCGGGAGGAGAAGCCTGTTACCACCTGGGGACCCCGGGGACCCTGACAGCTGGCCCTGAGGAGTCCTGGGGAGGATCCACGGAGATGGGAGGGGCCCCCGGCACCACGGGAAACCCCATCTAGCCCAATGTCGCCTCTGGGCCACCTCTGATAAATGAGAGCAGTCAGGCAGTGCAGTGGGTAGAGCCGCTAGGGACCCCTCCCCAGTTATCTTGTGCAGATGAGAGATACATAGGTTATCACCTTCATCTGTACTTACGGGCAGAGCCTTGGTTTGTGTCCAGTTTATAGACATGGAGATTATATACCTCGTATGTGATTTATAGACTATAGATGAGAGATACATAGATTCTTACATTCATGTATATTGGCAGATAACTTGTTTGGTACACAGTTTATAGACATAGATGAGTAGCTTGTGCCTGATTTTGCAAGAGATCAGATCTAGATATAGGGATTATGTATCACATATATTCATCTGTGTTTATGGACGCAGAGGACGTGCTTTGTATACAATCAGTAGGCATTTAGATTGTGTGCTTTGTGTATAGACATGGATTATATAGAGACATAGATCTTCTGTAATACATATTTGCAGACAAAAGTGATACACATTCAGTATAATTTGTGGACATGCGGACGATATGTTTATAGTCACGGAGATCATAATGTGCTTTGTATGTAATTTACAGACCTACAGATTATTACATACTTTATTTGCATTACATTTATATCATATGCCTATTTTATGCATAGACACAGATTATATATATTATATACACACATATTTATAGACATGTAGATGATCTGGTCCACACAGGCCATAGAGAAAGCTGTGTATGTGTGGAAGGTAAGCTCCTTGAGGGCAGGACTGTTCTGTCTTCATGTTGCCGGGGCCATGTACACAATTCCTTCATATCGCAGGCACTAAATTAATTCTTGTTGGCTAATTGGTCCATAAGTTTCTAGTGACCAAGTCACATGAGGATTTGTTGAAAGAGCTTGTGTGTTTGACATGAGGACATTTTTTGGGGGGGTTAATAGCTACTTTCAGATACTTGAGGGGCTAACATGTGAAGGAGGGATCAGATATTTCTGCATGGTCCCCAGGCAGTGAGTGGACATGTGGGGAAGCTGATTTAGGCAGAGTGTGAGAAGAGGGGAGCTCCCCGTTGCTAGAGGTCTGCAAACAAAGCCTGGAGGAGCACTTATTAGGCAAGGATGTTCTCAAGAAGATTCTCGTTCAGATTCAGAACTCGCTGGATGTTTGACTGACTGACGGCCTGAGACCTGTGTCTGCTAGCCCGAGATTCTGTGATACAATGAGGAAAGACAGACATGTTCATATTTGTTGTTTTTGAATCACTTTAGTCATATCTGACTCTTTGTGGCCTTATTTGGGGTTTTCTTGGCAAAGGCACTGCAGTGGTTTGCCATTTCCTTCTCCAGCTCATTTTTGCAGTTGAGGAAACTGAGGTAAACAGGAGTAAGTGACTTGCCCAGGGTCACACAACTAGTGTCCAAATTTGAACTCAGGAAGGTGAGTCTTGGCACTCTGTGCACTGTGGCGCCTGCTAGCCTCCCAGTTCACTTGTAGTTATCCCCACAGTCCCTCTGGCTTTATTCTTCTGGGGTCTGACCTTCCCTGGAGTCCTATAAACCAGATTTAGCTCTTCTCTGGGCTTGGGGTAGCTCCTATCTGGTCTGATCCAGTAGATGTTCATTGAGCACCCAAAGAATAAGAATAATAATGATAAATAACTCATTTATATTGCAGTTCCAGGTGTGTATCCATGATCTCACTGGATCCTAGGTGGTCTTAATATTATGCCCATCTTAGAGAGGAGAGGGGGACTTGCCCAGGGTCACCCAGCTAGCTGGCATCTGGAACAGGCTTCCAGCCCAGTTCTTCCTGACCCAAAGCCCTGTGTTCCTGCCACTACAAGACACTGAGGAGACAGAGGGGAAGGTGAAACAGGCCCTGTCCTCAAGAAGATTCCATTCTATTAGGGGGCACGGCATGCAGACAGATCAGGATCGACAGATAAGTGTGACATGTGAACAGATGAGGAGCAAGTCGGCACCAACCACCAGCCAAGCTCAGACGATGCTTCCTGCCTGAGCCCACAACATCCGACCGGCCGCCGTTGCTCCCAGCCACTTCCTTCTCTCTCTGGTTTCCATGGATGTGCACAGGCCGCCCTCTAGGAGGGAGGTGGCATCTCGTAAACACCGAGACCATTTCTGGATGAAGCCCTGAGTTACGGCCAACTCATGATCAGCCCTGACAATGCCCAGAAAATGCAGGGGGTCCTTGGGGTAGACACATACAAAGTCCTCCAGGGACTTCCCTTGCCCTCAGGGAGCTCCCGTTTACCGGGCAGTCTCTGGTTTCCAACACGCTTTAGAGCCGTTATTTCATGCTAGCCTTATGGGAAGCAGCACTGGTGCTTTTGACCCCCTTTTACAGATGAAACACCAAGGGCACATTTTTCCCAACTTTTCCAAGTTCATATAGCTAGCTAGTAAGGATTTAGGGTTAGGATTGCAAATCCAGGGTTCCTTTATTTATAGAATTTTCTGAATACCTTTTTCACAGGGATGCAATGTGGTTTATATCTTTGAGTTGCTAAATATGAGGCCTTCCAGGGAGGAGACTTCCTCCACCAATACAAAGCAGTTCATCTATAACTTAGCTGCCTGAGTCACAGAAAGGTTAATTGGCCAGCCTAGGGTCACATGGCCGGTTGATGCCAGCGTGAGAACTTGAACCCAGGTCTCTCTGAATCTGACACTAGCTATCCCACATCTGTCCCACCACCGTTTTCTTTGATAGGTTTTCATTGACATTAAAACCAAGTGTTCTGGTCAGCTACGACCTGGCAGTGTCCTCTGGAACAGAGTGGCCCAGATGGTAAAGAGTCTTAAGTTTGGTTGGGGGAACTGTTGGTCAAGATGGAAATAACATGAAAGGAGCATTGACTTTGGACTCAGGAGATCTGGGTGTGAATCCCAGCTGGGCCACTGAAAGTATTTACTGCTTGTGTGACCTTGGGTGAGTCACCTAACACTGTAAACTGGGCCTCAGTTTACTCAACAATACTGTACAATGTAGGGGTTGAATGAAATGAGAAAATATTTGCAGAATTCTTAGTGTGATGCCTGGCACACAGTAGGTGCTTAATTTCCCCCCTTGTTTATTCCCTTCCTTCTATGATTTCTGAGGTCTCTTCTAGCTCTGATTCTGTAACCTACAGATGTTTGCCCTGGAGAACAGAGTGTTGAACATGCTAGTTGTCTTCAAGTTTTGGTACACATTGTCTTTCCCAGGGATACTGTAGACGCTTTGAAGGCCGGGGTGTTTCATTTTTGTCCTGGTATTTCCAGTATCTAGCAGAGTCCTTGAAATACAGTAGGCGTTTCATAGATGCTTGGTCGCTGATGAACATAGAATCTTGGGATCCTAGCGTTAGCTGGTTGGACGGTGCCTCCTCGGGCATCAGGTATGTCTTGAACTGGCACAGTCATGTAGGGAATACAGTAGGCGTTTCATAGATGCTTGGTCGCTGATGAACATAGAATCTTGGGATCCTAGCGTTAGCCCAGTTGGACGATGCCTCCTCAGGCATCAGGTATGTCTTGAACCAGCACAGTCATGTAGGGAATACAGTAGGCATTTCATAGATGCTCGGTCGCTGATGAACATAGAATCTTGGGATCCTAGCGTTAGCTGGTTGGACGATGCCTCCTTGGACATCAGGTATGTCCTGGAGCAGCAGGGTCCCGTAGGGATCAGACAAGCAGCTTCCTAGGCCTCCAGCAGCTACTATGAGACATCTTGTCGCTCCCGTGGCACTTACCGAGGCTTCTCCTCGTTTTTTCCCGTCGAATCCGATAGACAAGGTAAAGATCTCTCCCTTCTCGTGAAGCACAATTATCATTTCCAAATGGCGTGTTTCAAGTTGTTTCCAGTGTCTTTGCAAATGTCTGATTTCTGAATAAGCACTTATGTATTCCATGTGTCCCACTGAAGTCATTCCTGACAGTCCAGCAGAAGGTCCATAAATCACCAGGATCCTTTCCTACAGGCGTGGGAGCCGGCTTGTGTTACTGTCAGTCAAGTACTGTTAATGTAAATGGAAATCAGAGGCCTTAATTAGAGCATGGACTGCCCGGCGGGGATGAGATGGGGAGAAGAAGGCTATGGCCGGGCTTCCCAGGCTGGCCGCAGTCTGTGTTGGACACTCTGAGAACCCCCAGAGGGCCGCCCTCTTGACATAGGACAGGAGCTCCCTTGATCAGGCTCTTGGATCAGAATCCCCACTAGCCCACACAAGGACAAATCAAGGCTGACTCGGAGGCTTGTTTCTGTGTCCCAGAGGGAGGGTTAGCAACCCTCCCTTCGCTGTTGAAGCACCCCCTACTGGTCTGGCCTGAATCGTAGGCTTTGCTGAGAGGAGCGCAGCAGATCCCATCTGGAGGACAGTCAGATGTTGGCCTGGTGGCTCCAGGGATAGCTGTCCTGGATCAGCCTCCAGGAGCCTAATTTTCTTTGTTCGTCCAAGAGGGAATTATCGAGGCTCGTCTAGCTCGTACGTTTTGTGTTTTAAAGTCCTTCCAGCTCCAACATCCTAGGATCCAAGGGCCCATCCAGCTTTGACATTCTCTGTTCTCAGGTCCCTCCCAGATCTGATGGTCTGTGTTCTCAGGCCCCTTCCAATTCTGACATTCAATGCTCTAAGTAAGGCAAGGGTCAACGGACTTAAAGGACCAGCGAGTAAATATTTTAGACTTTTTTTGGGACAAGTACAAAGCTATGGATATGATGTGGGGGCTTCTATAACAAGAGAGGAAACAGATTTCCAGATCTTTTTGATGAAATTTAAAATATGACTATAATAATAATTGAGGATGGTTTTTGTAGTATAATAAGAAGAATATGGGGAGCTAGCATTTCACTTAAAGAGGGTTCATCGTTAGCACTCCCCATCATCAAAATCAGTTGGCAGTCTTCACCTGTTAATGCTGATCTGAGATGAGATTTTGATACCTGGGTGGTACAGTGGATAGAGCACTGGGCCCGGAGTCGGGAAGACCTGAGTTCAAATCTAGCTACAGATACCAAATACCTGTATGACCCTGGGCAAGTCACTTCACCCTAGTGCCTTAATGTCCAGACCCCTGTACGACCTTTGCCAGGAAAACCCCAAACAGGGCCACAGACAGTCAAACACGACCCCACAACAACAACGAGACTATACATATTTCACCTTTGAAAATGTCTTTCTGCAGTGATAGGCACTGTCAGATACTGATGTAGATCCAGGAGCAGATGATTTTAATTGAACCAAAAGGCTAACGGCCTTAAACAAGTTTATTTTCTCTGGCTGCAGTTCTTCAGCTGCAACAATCGAAAATGACCTGATTAATTCACCGTTAGTAAACAGCTTTGCTTGCTCGATAGTCAGTCAGATGAACTACTCAGAAACGCCAATGGTCCTGACCCCCCGGGCCCCTGGACGGGACGCCCCTCAGCTGCAGAGCTTGCTTCCCTGGGCCCAGCCACATGGCGACCACACTGGTCTCTGTCGTGAGCATGTGTTAAGCTCCTACTTAAGCAAGTCAAGCCCTGTGCTGGAGGCTGGAGATGTGAAGACAGAAGAAACTAGATCCTGCCTTCACAGAGCTTATGTTCTGTCCAGGAAGACACCATGTGCACAAACAGATATATGCAGATTAATGCCTGCTGAGGCGCTGGCTCCGCTGGGTGCTGATGAGGGGACGGACACCGGGAAAGGCTTCATGGAGATGAGTGGCTGGAGCAGTTTTGGAAGACACAGGAGATTCTCTTCCTTGGTGACCTGCTGGCTCTCATGCGTGTGTGTGTGTGTGTGTGTGTGTGTGTGTGTGTGTGTATGTGTGTGAGTGTGTGCATGGGTGTGTGTGTGAGTGTGTGTATATATGTGTCTGTGTGTGTGTATGGGTGTGTGAGTGTGTGTATATGTGTCTCTGTGTGTGTGTGAGTGTATGTGTGTGTGTGTGTGTATGAGTATGTGTGAGTGTGAGTGTGTGTGAGTGTGTGTATATGTGTCTGTGTGTGAGTGTGTGTGTGTGTGTGTGTGTGTGTGTGTGTATGTGTTAGGAGGCACATGATGTGAGCTCATCCCAGGACGGCTGCTGGAAGCCAGCGGGGAAGAAAAGCTGTAGCAGCCAAACAGAGGGCTCTGTCTTTGATCCCAGAAGCATTCATTCAGTGAACACTGATGAGCACTTACTGCATGCCAGTCACTCAGCACACTGGGGACACTTCCTAAACGAGGGGGTGGCCTGGCTAAATGGAGGCTTCAGGAACTTTGCTTTCAGAGGGCAGGTGGAGGCTGGAGGTAGGAGGGCTGATTGTGGTGGTCCAGGAGTGAGGTGTTGAGGGCAGTCATGTGCTGTAATAGAGAGGGCTCTGGGCTTGGAGTCAAGAGGACCTGAGTTCAAATCCTCATTTCAACATTGACTAGCTGTGTGACCCTAGGCAGGTTACCCTCCCTCTCTGCACCTCAGCATCCTCATCTGTAAAGATGAGGCCATTGAAGCCAAGGACGCTGAGCTCCTCAGCTCAGCATGAACTCAAGGGTGAGTGTGAGGGCTGGGAGAAGGGTGCATAGGGGAGAGATGTGGAGTGCCCCATTCTGGGCTGGCTCTCAGGGAGCCTCTCCTCTTCATCTGTCCCTTATTCCTTGTGCTGTCCTTCTCGGGGGTGGGGTGCCAACCCCCCCCCCCATTCCACCTTTGTCTTGTTGGTGCTTTTTCATGTTTGTCGTCTTGAACCGAATTGTAGGGCCGACTCTGATCTGGCACCCCCCAAAGCAGGCTGCTTTTAGGCTGAATGGGCATCTGTGTGTTCTGAAAGAAAGAGCTGCCTCGAACCCCCATGACTGGAGGCAGCATGGTGTGATGGGCAGGGTGGGCCTTTGGATCCGGATGGATGGCCTTGCTTTGAGTTCGTTTCTGAACCAGTGCCCCTAAGGAGGGCTCCCTATGGCTTCTCTTCTGGGATCCAGGTTGCTGGGCTGGGGTTTCTGAAAAGCCTTCATCCTGCAGGGCATTGATGGAGAAAGGCATGCAAGAGTTCTGGGTGTAGAGCTGTGGGGGCCTGGGGAAACTGGGGAACTTTCTCTTTGTATGTGCATGCACTTGTGTGTACGTGTGTATATATGTGTGCATGAAATCCAGAAAATTGGATCAGATGATCTCCCAGGTCCCATCTGGCTCTCCCATACTGTACATCCGTGGTCCTGGTTCTGTGGATAGAGAGAACAGACATTCCCAGTCAGGGGAAGGCTGGGCCCAAACAGAGGAGCACGTCCCATCCACAGCCATAGCTCAAAGGGCCTCTCAGGGCTCTGGGGCTCTTTCAGACATGTCACAGACGGAAGGTGCCCTGGGCCTCCAGAGGCCTCCCACTCAAGGCTGACAGCCAGAACCAGGGCAGGGCAGCAGTCTGCTGTGCGGCTGCATTCCACGGCCCCAGATCTGCAGGATGCTGGAGTGGGTGCTGTGTCTACCCAGCGGTCACCTTCTCAGCTGGCCCGCCAAGGGACCAGGTGTGGGTGACAATGAGGCCAGCAATGCACCCCCCCCATTCTGAACTCATTGTAGAGTAGATATTTAAGCTGGTGCCTGTTTTGTTGTGGTGGTCTCTGTCTCTCTCCTCTCCTTTTCTCCATCCTTCATCTCCATCTCTCCATCTCTCTCTCTCTCTCTCTCTCTCTCTCTTTCTCTCTCCTTCTCTCCCTTTCTCTCCCTCCCTTCCTCTGTCTCTCTTTCTGACCCTCCCTCCCCCTGTCTCTTTCCTGTTGTCTTTCTCTTTAATCACTTCCAAATATACCTCCTTTTACTGATATTCATTTCACATCTCTCCATCCTCTTCACAAAAAATACTGTAAGAGACTTTGTTAGACATGTTGTTAGATTTAGATTAATTTCCACTGTATTGTCCATCCCCTGACCCTGCCAGTCTGCTTGGCCCCTATAGACACAACCAGGAACAAAGAGGCCACCCAGGCTGGAAGTCAGGAAGATCTGCTGACCAGTGAGGGCCATCCCAGAGTGGAACAAGCAGCCCTGGAGGGTGGTGGCTGCACCTCAACCTCAAGGTCTTTTAAGCAGAGACTGGATGCCCGCATGCTGAGTTCTCTTCCAGGAAGGGTTCCCTTTGGGTGTGGGCCAGACCCACTGGCTGATTCAGGGATACTGTGATACTGCCAGTGAAGAAGCAGGGACAGGGTGCGCCTGGCACCACCTGTTCTCAAAGCCATTCGTGCTCTGTGGATGTCCCCTCTCCCTCTGCTAGCTGGTCACCACCTTCTCTTTACTGAGAACATGCAGGATTTTGCTAGGACTCCAGCTCGGGCTCCTGGGTCCAGCCTGCTGGCCTTGTTTCCTTCCCTGGTGTGATACTTGGGACATCTGCCTCTCTCCCGTTGGCCTCCATGGCCTTCAGACGTCCCTCCTGGAGGCTCGGTCGTTCCATCTGCCTGATTTTTCAGACCCTGAGCACGTTGTGCACATGGGCCAGGTGACTTTGAATTCTATGAGACACAGCTCGAGGCTCCTTACCATCTCTGGAGTTACTGTGGGCATCAGCTCCCGTTGGTCGTGATCATTTCCAGCGTAAAGGGCAGAGAAGACAGAAGCAAATGAAGAGTCGAACCACACTGTCTTCTCTGTTGTCAGTTACCACTTTCCCCCATGTGCCTCAGTTTCTTCATCTGTAAAGTGGGCTCCATGGCCTCCAGAGTCTTTTCTGCCTCGAGCTCCACTCAGCTGCCAAACTGATGGAACCACTTCACTTCCAGAGGTCTCCCCGCTCCAGCTACATACCTGAGGCTTGTGGGTTTGGAGCCCATTAATTAAGTACAATATGGGCTTCTCATCAGCCCAGTTCAGATGCCTCTGGGAAAGTCCGCAGTGACTCTAGAGGGGAGAAAAACCCCAGTTCACCCCACTCATGTCTGTAAGACCTTGTCTGTGTGCACATACATTCACCAGGGACAGGCATCTCCACCTTCACACAGTTACCGATGTACACATACATGTGCTCCATGATCACATCTGTGACCACCTGTGAGAGAGGGGAGTAAGTGGTGTTACTGCTTTTTACAGATGAGGAAACTGAGTCTCAGAGACGGGGAGGGATTAACTCATCAGTGTCAAGCCGAGCCCAGGGCCTGCTCCCAGACAGCTGCGCCAGCGACTGGCCAGTGGTCCACTGACCCTCAGCTTCCTCATCTGCAGGATGGCTGGAGAGGAGTTGGCCCAGAAGATCTTGCAGGCCCTTCTGCCTCCAAACGTAGAATCCATTGATTACCCACATTTTGAGGAACGTCCTGGAAGGTTACCTCCAGAACTTTCTCAAAGCATTGAAGAGCGACCCTTGGCATCCTTCTGTGACTTGAGATGCTGAAGGCCTAGAGGTGGGCGTGTTAAGTGATATATGCTGGTCACACAGCTAGGAAGTGTCAGGATTGGAAACCAACTCTTCCTGACTCCAAGCCCAGGGCTCTGCCCACTGCCCCACACCGCTGCCTCAGTGATGGGTTTGAAGTCAGAGGGCCTCAGGTCAAAGCCAGGCCCATATGGCCTTGGGCCAGTAAGTGAAACTCCTGGACCTCGGTTCTTAGTGGGGATTTCTTCTCAGGTACAGGCTGGATGAGGAGAGTGTCGGACCTCAGATCTGGAAGACCTGAGTTCTAATCCTACCTCCAACACTTAACCTCTCTCAGACTCCGCTTTCTCACCTGTAAAATTGCATTTGATAATTGTTACTGATAACTGATAGTTGTATCTGCCTCCTAGGGTTGTTGAAAGGATTAAATGAGATAACAGGGAAATCACTGCAAATTTTTAAGTACTATAGAAATTCCAGGTACTAAGCCTGCTGCTGCTGGATGGCCTCTGACAATTCAAATTCCGAGATTTCCCACCCATTAAATGAGATCAAAGGACGTTACTCAAGGTCGCTTCCAGTTGTGGAATCCTCAGCTTTAGGGCTGGAAGGAACGTTAGAGACCACTCTAGTCTATTTCCTTCATTTTATAGATGGGGAAACTCAGGCTCAGAAAAGTGAAATGATTCATCCAAGGTCACACATTTGTTAAGTGGGAGAGCCTAGATGGGAGCAGAAGCCATCTTTGCTCCATGTGCATGAATGCCAGCACATGCATGTGAACAGACACACAAACATAGAATAAGCTCGAACACATGTGGCAACGTGCCTATCCATGCATGTCCTTGGCACACAGTAGGCACCTAAATGCTTGTTGAGTTGACTTGTTGATATGTACGTGCACACATGCTTACATGAGTTTGCAGACAGACACAGGCATGAAAACGTGTATGTATTAGTATATTTAATCTTATAATAATTATAGTATTATATGATGCGATAATATATATTAATTAACATGTACATATATGTGCTCATGCACAGAAGGGAACAAACAATTATTAAACACCTACTAGGTTCCAAGCACTCTGCTAATCACCTTACAAATGGGATCTCATTCTATCTTCACAAAAAACCCCGCAAGGTACGTGCTGTTATCATTCCCATTTTACAGAAGAGAAAACTGATTCAGATAAAGCAGTGGTTCTCAACCTTCCTAATGCCGCAACCCTTTAATACAGTTCCTCATGTTGTGGTGACCCCCAACCATAAAATTATTTTCGTTGCTACTTCATAACTGTAATTTTGCTACTGTTATGAATCGTAATGTAAATATCTGATATGCAGGATGTATTTAAATTGAACATAACCCACGGGTTGAGAACCGCTGAGCTAGAGGGTAAATGACTTGCCCAGGGTCTCACAGCTAGTAAGTGTCAGAGGATGGATTTGAACTCGGACCCGGCAGTCCGTCTGCTTTGCCAAAGATGAGGAGGGGAGCCGCGCTGGAGAGTGGCTCTCTCCCTGTGTCCGTCTTTGTTGTGCCCCCTCTCCCCTCACTTGCCTGCCTCTCCCAGGGGTGTAAAATGCCTTAGCGCATAGTTGAGGAAACCACAGTCCCCATGCAGCCGCATGCCGCCTTCTTCTCTTGGAGGTTCCCCCTCTCCTTCCATTGAAGATTAAAATACTTTTAAGTCGACCACAAAGCTCGGGGTCTTCGCCTCCCTCCCCCACCCGCCACCCCCCCCTTTTTTAGGGAGGGAAACATAAAAAAGGGAAGAAAACGCTCAGATGACTTTCAGAGTTTCCTCTGATTTCCCTTACTGATAATTGACACGGACCACAGCAAGTTCTTGGAAAAGGCAAACAGACGTTCGGGGATGAGGAGAGAGAACGGCGTCCCTCCCTCCACCCCGGACAGGGGGCTGGTGTGGAAACTTCGCTGAAGGTCACCTCGTCGGGCGTGAGAGGCCACACAGCAAGCACATGGAGAGAGGCTTGGGCCCCGGCTTGGAGAAGCTCTCCCCAGCACCCCTCTGTGTGGGGCCAGTGTGAGGCAATCATTGGCACCCAGGCCCACCCACTCATTTCACAGATGAGGAAGTTATGGGTCAGAGAGGTCACGTGATTTGTCCACCTTCGCACAGGAAACAAATCGGAGGATCAGGATTTGAACCCAGGTCCCCAGCCCGTTGGAAAGGGTCAACAGGTATCCATGATGGTGAGAAGTGTGATCTGGTGTGGAAATTTGGCGTCTAGCTGCTTTTCCTTTGTACCCTGTTGGTATGGGTTTGTATGTATGTATGTCTCTGTGATCACATATGTGTATTTTGTATGGACTGATGGGGCTAATGCCACTACGTGCTCATACATGGGTTTATGTGTCTATATTTCTAAGTGTTTTATTGCTTTTGGAGTTTACCTGTGTGCATGTATGTGTTCATGTGTGGGTCTTTTTCAGGATTAGTCAGTGAGTCATGAGTAAGCATTTGTGTATGTGCATACATGTGGCATCTTTGTGTGCATGTCTGCACTCATGTAGTTATGTTGAAAAAGTCCCTGGGCCCTGGGGAAAGAAGGGCATTAAAGCAATCCCTGTCACAGAATCTCTGAGGTCACAGAAGTCACCTCTCTCTGAAAGACTCCGTCTCTTCATCTCTGAAATTGGGATTTGAATTCCTAGCCACGAGCAAACACAGCTGCCATTTAACTAATCCGTGGGGGAAGGGTCCTTGTGAGATAAAAATGGACGATCAGTGCTTTGTAAACCTTAGAAGGCTGCCTGTGGTCTGTGTCAGCTGGATGACGAGAACCAAGCTTCAGGCTCCCAGCTGTCCTCTTGAGTTAAAGCTAGAGCCCCAGGGAGGCTTAGAACCGTCATCACCAAGGACATGTTGGCCAATCCGTGTCTCCACATCCAGCCTCCACTCAAGAACCTCTTAGCTTGTTCTACTGTTGGCCAGCTTTGATGGTTGGGAAGGTTCCCCCCTGAGTGAAAGACTGCCTCTCAGACCCGACTCCCCCTTTGCTCCCGGTTCTGCTCTCTGGGGTGTAAAATGAGGACTAAGTCAGTGCTCTCTTCTTCGTAAAAGCCCGTCTTGAACTTGATGGGTGTGTCTCCAGCACTTAGCATGGTGTCTAGCATATAGTAGGTGGTTAATGGATGTTTGTTAATTGACTGAACTTGAGGTTAGTGATCAGGTGACTCCTAGGTCTTCGCTTCTCCCAGGCTTCTTCAAGGGATGCTTCTACGGCCTGGTCTCAGTCCTCTCATCGTCCCAGTCACCCCGCTCTGGATTCTCTAATTTATTGTCTTTCCTAAAATCTGGCATCCTAAACTGTACACAGTACTCCAGATATGGCAGGGAACATGGAATCATCACCTCCTTTGTTCAGGCTAAAGGGCCTCTTTTAATGCATCCTAAAGTCACCTTGGATGTTTTGCCTGTCATGTTTCACTCTGGACTCTTGAGCAAGCCACCTGCTTGAGAAAGACAGAACAACAAAAACCCAAAACTGAGATTGTGTTCATGAGAACAGTCGCCCGGCTCCACCTCATCTCATCTCTTTTTTTGACCTAAGCATGATTGACTTCTGTCCCCATTGCTTCCTTTCATTAGCCTCTCCAGATCTTTTTGGACCCAGTTTCCCTCTTCTCGGTTATTGTATTCCCCCTTCCAAGGTGGCGTCGTCTGACAGTTTGATAAGCAGGCCAGCCGTGTCTTTTTTTTAAATCACTGATAAAAGTGGTAGAAGTGAAAGGCAGAAGTGCCTCAGAGAAGGTACAAGAGCGTTCCCTTCAGACTGACACCTGGTAACGTAAATCGCCGCTCCTTGGGGCCAGTTTGTCCAGTTACAAACCCTCCTGCTGTCACCATTATCAGCCAGTGCGCATTTCTTCATCCTCTCCATGAGGATCAGCTGAGGGACTTGGCCAGGTGCTGGGATGAACCCCATAGAATCTCCCTGCTCCTCCAGTCTATCAGTCCTGTCAGAGAAACGAGGTCGATCTGTTCTTGATGAAGCAGCACTGGCCCAGAGTGGTCCCTTTCACACAAACCCTAATTTTTCTTTTTTTTTTTTTTTCTTTTTGGAAGGGGGAGGGCAGGGCAATTGGGATTAAGTGACTTTTCCAAGGTCACGTAGCTAGTAAGTGTTAAGTGTCTGAGGCAAGATTTGAACTCAGGTCCTCCTGACTCCAGGGCTGGTGCTCTATGCACGGTACCACCTAGCGCCCCTACAAACCCTCCTTTTAACAAGAGATCTGGAATCGAAGTCAGGCTCCCCAGCCTGTCCTTAGAAGACCTTCACCCTTTCTTTCCCTTGCTCTGAAAACGGATTCCTTTGCCTCTAAGCCTCCTGTGTGCCAGACGCTGTTAAGCACTTTAAAATGTTCTTATTTTTGCCCTTACCTCTCTCATTCTCAACAGGTTTTCAGAGACCACTGATAGCAACTGGGCCATTGCATAGACCAAGCCTTTTTGTAGCTGGAGATGTTGTTTATCTGGGCTTTGGTTCCTCAAGAAAAGCAAAGAATTTCTCATGCTGTCTCATTTATCTCAGACTCGAGTTCAGCATTTTCCATTCTGTCCTCCCTAGCCAAGGCTTGTCCTTGACAGACGAGACTGTAAAAAAGTAAGAGTTGAGTATTTCTTCCTTCCCTCAAGGATCACCTCTTCGAAAGCCCTTGTCCCGTCCACACCAAGCCCTGTTCCTTCTTGTGCCCTCAATAAAGGTAAAGCAGACCCAGCAGCCTCAGCTCAATCTGAGCTTCTGCAGAACTGACACTGTTGTTACAGTACCGTGTCATGTTTCAGTGATTATTTCCTGTGACCTGCCCTTGCATTCACCTTCTTTAACATCTGTGTTGGTCTTCGAGGTCCTTTTAAATAGTTCCCCCTTTCTCTCATTGGGGGAGGCATTTGTATTTTTTTTAAACAAGCTCAGTCTTGGGATGGTCACATCCCTCTTGGGCCAGCTTGCCAGGTAGATTCTAATTTAGAACCCAGGATCCTACTTACCCTTTCATTTAAAAAAAATTAAAAAACAAAGTATTGATGCTGTTTAACATCATCTTCACTTCTAAATATCCCCTTGCCTTGTAACAGAAAATACAAAATAATCAGATTAGTGAATGATAAAGCATTTGTTGGGCTCTTACATGCCAGACCCTGAACCAAGTCCTGGGGATACAGGTGGAAGCTAGAACCCCGGCCTTTTCCTTAAGGAGCTTACATTCTAATGGTGGAAACCAAGGTGTGATGGGGAGCTGAGGGCAGGAGGCAGGGATGGGTGGGGCTTTGAAGTGATGCAGAGGCCCCGTTCTCAGCAGGATTAGGGGAGAGCTCCCCTGAGAGAGACCCCAGGGCCCCGGGGCAGAACACAACAGGTACAAGAAGTTGGCCAGAGTGTGGGGAGCACGGTTTAGTAACAACGCACAGGTAAGACACACAGGAGGAAAGTTTGGAAAAACTATCCCGAGTCTGTCTATGCCAAGTCCCCCCATCTCTGCAGAGAAGGGAAGGGGAGCATTTCTTCCTCTTGTCTAGAGCCAACCTTCATTCTGAGGCCTTCAAGCTCTCCCCTTACTAGATCTAAATGCCCTCCAGTCTATAGCCTTTCTTTTCTTCTTTCTTTTTCTTTACTCTGAACTTTCGTGAGGGTGGGAACTGGTTCCTCGAAGGGTTAGGGACCTAAGAGGTGCCTTGATACGTGCAGATTGATTGAGAATGTGAACAGAGTCAAACGAAATTCCAGAATTGTGTAGGACCGGGGAACAGAGAACCTAGAATCTAGAATAGAGAATGTCAGAGCTGAGAGGACGTTAAAACATGGAATGGTAGAACAGAGAACACAGAATGTCAGGACATAGATAATCAGAGATGGGAGAATCCTTAAAAAATGGCTTTGTCTAACCCCCTGACTAATAATGCTCAAGCTGAGGGGGAGAAACCCCATGCTCACTTCAGCCCAGCCCCGCTTCCTCACTGACACACGACAAAGTCCACCCTGGCTGCGAAGGACCAAGGGCCTCCTGACCATAGCCTTCGCCAGCCACACTGACTGTCTGTGGGCTGCTTGCTCTGGGACTCACCTTCTCACCTGCCAGGGCTGGAGCCCAGGGAATGAAGGAACGAAGGAAGGAGGAACGAGCACTGTTCCCTCGGTGATCGACACTCCATCTGAGGCTGTCAATGGGCTGCAGAGGCCCAGTTTCTCATGATGCCTTTGGTTCTTTTTTTTTTCTTCCCAATAATGGGTTTATTGCCATCTCTGGAGGCCTTGTGGCAGATAGCTGAGCCAGGCCTTCAGGGATGGGGGCTCTTTCCCTTGGGCTTTTCCATGTGGTTTATGGCTGATGGAAGTGTTCAGGGATGGAGGCTCCTCCATGGGACAGATAGCTGATCGGAGCCTTCAGGGGTGGGGGCTCACTTCTCCAGGGGCGTGTAGTGGAGAAGCTTCTCTGTCAGGTCCACGTGGGCCAACAGCATCCGCCGGTAGCAGTAGCACTTCAGGCCCAGCGCATCCAGGGCATCCCCTGCGGTGTACTTCGCCTACAACAGCCCAGGTAGGCCGCCCACTTGTTGCCCATGATCTTGCCACCCATGAAGCAGCGCACCAGCATGATCATGGCGAGGGCGAGGAGGTGGCACCACCAGCAAGTGCCTTTGGTTCTTGCCCAGGCCTCTGTTCTGTTTAAAATTTTATACTTTGTGGGTCCAGTGAGTGTGTTCTTGAGCCAGCAAGGAGATGCTCTAAGGCAGCCTTCACCACTGCATCACGTTTGGGTGGGCCACTCTGTTCTCCTCTGTTCTCAGGCCCCTCCCAGCTCTGACTTTCCCTGTTCTGAGGCCCCTCCCAGCTCTGACATTCCCTGTTCTCAGGCCCCTCCCAGCTCTGACATTCCCTGTTCTCAGGCCCCTCCCAGCTCTGACATTCCCTGTTCTCAGGCCCCTCCCAGCTCTGACTTTCCCTGTCCTGAGGCCCCTCCCAGCTCTGACATTCCCTGTTCTCAGGCCCCTCCCAGCTCTGACATCCCCAGCATTTAGGTTCTCCCATATAACTTGAGTAGAACACTGTTAATCTCCATTTACAAGGCAGGGCCGCCCTGCTCTGAAGCTTTCCTTGTTCTCAGACGTGCCCAACACTTGTAACCAAGCTGGGTCTTCCATGTGGTCCTTCCCTGTGACTCTGGCCTCCCTCCGCCTCTTTTCCGATCTCATGCTTTGGTGGAGATTGAAACAATCTGGTCCCATCGCGTGTTAAACAGAGCAGTCCAGCCCTGAGAATATACATCCCCATCGTCTGTATTTCCTTCCTTCGGGCAGCAAGGATTTACTTCATTCATTCAGTAAAAGCCTCTGTTCCCCCTCTGGCACATGGGGATATTCCGGTAGATAAAGGTTTATGAAGTCTTTTGTTCCCAACAGCGCTCTGAGCCTCCTGAGGTAACCAGGCATCTCTTAACAGCAAAGTCTTTGGTCTTGCTCTCCCGTCCCCTCCTGGGGTGCCTTGGACCTTCCTCATTCTCCTTTTCCTCCCTTAATCCTGCTTCCTCGGGGTTTTCCTCCCATCTCTCAGGCAGCTCAGTTTTCTGATTCCTTAAGACTCATTAAACGTTTTTTTTCACAACACCTCTATGAAGACAGTCGTATGAGGGTTATAACTATGCCCACTTTACAGGTAAGAAAACTGAGGCTCATAGAAGCTTACTGAGGGCTACAGTCACAGCATTCAGACTGGCACCTGAACTCACCCTGGGCATATACAAGGAGCCTCACCCCCATGAAGGTGCTCCCCACACCTACCCCTGCCTGATACCAGCATCTGGAGCCCTCGACCCAACCCCTTCCTGGGGGGCTTTGTCTCTCCAGTGATATCGTCCTCATCCTTACTGGGCTTGGCTTGCTCTCCTTCCAGTCTCCAGTAATATTTTCCTCCCATTCATTCATTCAGCAAGCCAGTCCTGAGGACTTGTGACCTCTTGTCTGATGGACTGAGGCCAAACCCTGCAGGTCTCTCTGTTTTTCCAAGGTCTTCCTTTTGGAAAAAAACCCACCTTATTTTTATTACCATCTTTTTATGCCATTTTCATTTTGAAGCATCTCCCTTCCTCCTTACCCCTGAGCTGTCTCTTGTAACAAAGAAGGAAGGTCATTCGGTACATCCTAATACTTTCTAATATCTCTGCCTGATGAGAGACACGGGTTCAGCAGTCCCTGGTCAGGCTTGGTCACGACAATCTGACAGGTTTCACGTACCTTTCTTATTTTCTTTTGGTGTATGTGGTTGGAGTCCTCATGGATACGGTTTTCCTGGTTCTGCTCACCTACCCTGTATCTGTTCATATGTGTTTTCCCAGGCTTCTCCGAATTCTTGGTATTTGTCGTTTTTCACAGAATGGTCCTATTTCATCACCTTCAAGTTTTTGTTAGAGGCAGCCTGGAGGCAATAGGGCATGGGGCTTGGGGTCGGGGGCCTGGACTCTGGATCCCTCATCGGATGCCAGCTGTGTGACCCTGGGAACGCCACGTCCGCTCTCCTAGGCTCTCCTTTCTCGTCTGTAAGAGGGGGGTGACAGCGGCATCTGTCTCACGGCGCTGGGGTAAGAATCCAGTAAGGTGACGTTTATAATGCGCTTTGCCAAACCTCAAGGTCATTAACTATAATAACATTAATGAACCATATATGAAGTTATAAAAGTGATATAAACTTCCTATTATGTTATTACTTTATAGCCAGCCTGCCTTTTCCACGGTCCCTCCAACACTGACGATTCCACCTTTTGTCTCCCTTTTCTGGTTTGCTGGGTATGAAGTAAAAACCTCAGTACTCTTGATTTTTATTTCTCTGATGAGTGATTTAAAGCCATCTTTCATATGGTTGTTTAATAATAGAGATTCTTCTTTTGAGAACTTGTGGCCCCTCTGGGGAATGATGCCCAGTCGCTTATACATCTGGGGTATCTGGCACTCAGCAGCAATATTTGATGTTCTGGAGAACCACCCCTCTTCTGGGAAGCACAGAGGGGAGACTCTTCTCTCAGAACCTCCAGGGGAGGTCCACCTTTGCAGACACAGACACGACATGGATTCCCATGGCATGGGGGGCTGGCGCTGCTTGGCGTGATCCTTGAGGGGCCCGTGTGATCGCAGACCTTCAACTTTCCATAAGTGAATGAGTGAATGTGGCCATGTCAGATCACCAGCCAAGAGCCTCCACTCCAGTCAAGCTCGGCCATCTCCCCTGAGGGTCGTGAAGCAGGGGAGGGGGCTCCCTGGCGCCAAACACACTCCATCTGATAGCGTCGAGGCTGAATGGGGAGGTCAGGACGACACGGTGATGCTCCCTCGGCGGCCCTGGATCCCCAGTTCTGCGCCATGATTTACTTCTCTTGTATTGACGTTGGTTAATAGAGAGGCTGTGTGGTGCAGTGGCATGATCCCTGCCCCGCAGGAGACCCGGGTTCCAGTCCTGAGTCTGCCACAAACATGCCCAGCATCCCCTTTGTGAGCCACAACTTCCCCACCTATAAAATGACTGCTTGGACCAAATAACCTCTAAGGGGCAGATGGCAGAATTTCAGAGTTGTGACAGACCTTGGGAACTGTCTTAACTGTCTGTCTGTCCCAAGCCACCTCGTGCCAGCTTCCCCTCCACAAAATAACAAGAGTAATAATAACAAAGCAACCTCTGTATAAAGCAGTTTACAAATACTAGTGCATCCTGGGAGGCAGGCGTCACTATCCTGTTTTACGGATGGGGAAACTGAGGCATGGGGAGTATAGGTGATTCACCTAGAGTCACACAACTAATAAGTGCTCCTGAGGCAAGATTTGAACACAGATCTTCTGACTCCCAAGTTCAGCACTTTAAAGAAACCTGTTTTATCATCTATACAGATGGGCTTAGACAAGAAAACTTCAGATTCAAGTTCTGCTTTAAGGCCCTTCCCAGCCCTGACATCCACTGTTCTAAGGCCCCTCCCAGCCCTGACATCCCCTGTTCTAAGGCCCCTCCCAGCCCTGACATCCCCTGTTCTAAGGCCCCTCCCTGCTCTGACATCCCTTGTTCTAAGGCCCCTCCCAGCCCTGACATCCCCTGTTATAAACCCCCTCCCAGCTCTGATGTTTCTTGTTCTAAGGTTCCTTCCAGTTCTAACTTGTTCTGAACTTCTAGTCCCTGTTTTCATGTCCCTTCTAACTGTGACTGTAATTCCCACCGTGATGGGGGACAGGCCCAGAGGCCTCCTGTGAGCCCAGGATATTCCCCCCAAAGCTTTCCCAGTGCAAGGAGGCAAGCTTCTCTCGTCCTGCAGGTTGTGCTCAGGACCCCCAGCTCCTCTGACCCCAGAGCCAGTAGGCCAGGCCTCTGCTCTGTCCAGGGCCACTCTCCCCATGCTGACCGTGGGCTCCGTACAATGGCATGCCTCTCTTTTTTCCCCCATTTAATTTTAGAAGCCAAAGCTAAATGTTTTAATTTTACATTATTCGCGACATAATGCTAATTGGTTCCAGGTGTCCACTCTGCTCTGAAGGCAGCAATTTTGCATCGAAAGCATCTGAAAAGCCCCCATTTGACTGTGTTTCATTTTCTTCTCAATGGACGACTTCCCAACGTGTTTCTCCTTAAGCGGCTCGCTTAATCATATGGATAGAATTTTTTTCAATTTACATTGCGAGCCCTTTAGTGTGGTGGCCACGAGCTGCCTCTCTTCCCCCTCCCCCCCAAGATTAAACTCACATGTGCAGGGCTGGACGCAGTGCCTTGCTTTCCAAGCCTTTCCCAGGAGGCGAGGTAGGCCAGCAGCTCCCTTCAGGGTCAGGGGATGGAGGTGACAGCACCAGGAGCCCCATCCCTTGAAATTGGACATGGCAGTCGAGGCTACTTCTTTACAAGGAAACTTGGAGAAACGTGGGATGTGTACCTTTAGAATCTTCATCTGGTAAATAGAAAGGCCCTCAGGGGTGCCCCACCTGCTGGAATCTCCCTCACCTCACCCCAGCCTCTACATATAGCCCTTTTGCTCTCACGTGAATACCTCCCGTGATGGGGAGCTCCTCACCTCCCAGGGCGAGCCATCTCACTTTTGGATTGGACATTTGAATATAATCCCATTATAGGCAGGGACTCTGTATTTTGTATTTGTATCCTCTGTGCTTAAGCAAGGCCTTTAATTTAACTCATGCTTAATAATGCCTTTTAATCGTTCATTCATTGGCACAGAAATCTGCTTTTGTAGCTTCTGACTGGGCAAGACACGCTCAGATTACTTAGCCTTCTTGTTCCCTCCGTCTTGCGGCCCACTTAGACCATAGGCTTCGAGCTGGACGGGGCCCCAGAGGCATCTCTTCTGACCCATACCCTCCCTACAACCATGGGCCATCCAGCCTTTTCCTGAAGACCTCAGTGCCCCCGAGGCAGCCTGTGCCACTTGGGTCAGCTCTCACTGTTAGGAGGCAGATGTTGGCTTATGTTGTTTTGTTGCTGTTGGGTCATTTCTGTCTTGTCCGACTCTTCGTGACCCCATCTGTGGTTTTTTCTTCTCCAGCTCATTTTACAGATGAGGAAACTGAGGCAAGCAGGGTTAAGTGACTTGCCCAGGGTCACACAGCTAGTAAGTTTCTGAGGTTGGATTTGAACTCAGAAACATGAGTCTTCCTGACTCTAGACCCAGTACTCTATGCACTATGGCGCCACCTAGCTGTCCCACCCAGTTCTGAGTCCTCCCTTACAGTATCACTGAGCCCACATCTTTGTACCTCATCTACAACCAGAGCCTAGAAGATTTTTCAGCTGCTTTGCTGAAATCCAGATAAACTGTCCTCAGCAGAGATGTCAGACCCTTGGCCCTTGGGCCCCAGGAGCCTTCAAAACCAGAGAGCAGAAGCAGGATTAAAATGCAATTGGGAGCATTTAAGTGAAGAAATAAAAATACAGTACAACATAGGGAATGCTAATTCGTGGTTTTCTAAGGCAGTATGCAGCCAGCAGGGATTAGCGTCCCTCTTCTGCCCATTAAACAACAACGTGCAAATAGGCAACTGGCTTCAGTTGTCCG
The DNA here is from genome assembly GCA_028646515.1 of Pseudochirops corinnae. Taxonomy (NCBI): domain Eukaryota; kingdom Metazoa; phylum Chordata; class Mammalia; order Diprotodontia; family Pseudocheiridae; genus Pseudochirops; species Pseudochirops corinnae. The sequence continues at coordinate 343,017,087 of CM053586.1, read as the reverse complement.
ATCCTAGATAAACCCAAGTTGGTTCATCATTTGGCCTCAAGGACCAAAACCTTGATTGGTGGGTGCCTCCAGACCCCCCATCTTCAGACTTGGCCTCCCTGGCCTTGTCACTGGCTGCCATGTTGAGCACAGCTCAACCCTTGGCCCATTACATCCCTCTCATCCCTTCTTTCCTGGTCCTGGAACCACGGTCAGATCAGTCACCTGTGTTTATTAAATACCTACTATGGGCCAAAGAAGGCTAAAGCAGGATTCCTGCTTTTGAGGAGCTCACAGTCTGTTAGAAGAAACAGCATGTAGCCGTGCTCAGACAAGCTGTAGGTGGGATAAAAAAAGAGGCCATTGCTGGAATTAAGAGGGCTCGGGGAAGGTCTCTTGTGGGCTTTTTGCTGGAACTGGAAGGAAACCAGAAGGCAGACGTGAGGAAGGAGAGCCTTTCACACATGGGGCACAGCCAGTGCAAATGCCCAGAGTCTGGAGATGGAGGGAGAGCAAGGAGCCCTCTCCTTTTCCTGCTTCTCTTCTCCTCCTTCCCTCTCCAAATACCCAATACTGACCGTACGTGAAGAGAAAGACAAATGTGGTTCAGAGTCACTGAAGTGTGGGAGCAGCCTGAGGATGGGGTGGGGTATGGGGGCCTGGACTGGGAAGCAGGATCTTGGCAGAGCATCCAGTCAGTTAGCAAATCAGCACACGTTTACCAAGCGTCTACCACGTCCAGGTACAGAACAAGGCACTGGGAAGGTAAATACAAAATGGTAAGGTCTCTGCCCTCTAGGGCCCGGGCGGGCCAGTCAGGCCACCACACTGTGCCAAGCCAAATGCAGTTTCTGATAGAAGTTAAAGTTTCTCCTTTGAAGCTCTGCCCGCCCCAGAGATCTAGCATATAACTGTCTCCCTGGGCATCAGGGGCTTCCACCTCTTGGCTGGGGCTCTCAGCCCGAGGCCAGTCAGCTTCACCAGAAACTGGGGCAGGGGCAGGGGGACAAAGGGCAGGAAAGGCCCCTGGCATCTGTGGCCATCCCAGTGCCAGCTTCTGGAGGAAGGACCGGCTCACCAGCCATGACTGGGGAAGGGGAGAAGAAAGGGGGCAGTGGAGGGGCAGGAGAGAGAGATCTGAAAGATAAAAAGTGATGGAAGAAGATAAAAAAAAGAAGGGGAGAGGGGAGAGAGGAGGAGGGAGAGAGAAAAAGGGGGGAAAGAGGGAGAGAAAAAGAAAAAGAGGGAAAGAACGCCTTGCCCATAACAAGTGTTAACTAAGGGCTAAAAGAAAGGAGGGGGTGTGCTGCCAGGGTGCTTTGGGCAGGCCTGCCCACCATGCCCTCTCCCAGAAGAACCCTGGTCAGGTCTGTAAACCTGCCCATCACCCAAGAGCTGGGAGGCTTCTCCAAGACCTGGTCTAGGTCCCTCCTTGAACAGATAGGGAAGCTGAGTTTCAGAGGTGGAACAGTTTGGCCCAAATAAAGGAAGCCTTTTGGGTTCTCTGGTTCTGTTTCCTTCAGAATGGGCCGCCTCCCCAAACTGGCCCGGTGGGTGGGGAGCAGGAGGCCTTTCTTTGACCCGACATGAATTGGGACAGTGTTCTATAGGGAAAGGACCTCTTTAAAAAAAGCTCGCCTAATAGAGGAATGTAGACGGATCTGCTGGTGGTTAGACGGATGGTGTTTAGAGCAGGCCCGTTGAACCTTGTCCTACCACATGTAGAAAGTCAGGGCCCTCTCTCGAGCTCTGATTTCATTTGGGGTTTGACGTGGGCTGGGGCTGGTGACCTGGCTCAGTGTTCGCCCCTCCAACCTGAGGCCTTGGGACTGAATGGAACGGTCGTAATTCTTGGAAGTCGGGGAGACCGTAAAGGGAATTCCTTCATGGGATGACAAACTGGGCTGAAGGGCCTGTAAGGTCTTGTGTAATTCATGTACTTCTTCATTAGAGGGTCACTTTTAAGAATCTGCTCTGTGCATAGGTGCTCACCTGAGGCAACTAGGTGGCACCATAGAGCACAGAGCATTGGGCTTGGAATCAGGAACTCAAATGTGACCTCAGACACTTAACAGCTGAGTGACCCTGGGCAAGTCACTGAAATCTGTTTGCCTCTGTTTCCTCATCTGTAAAATGTGCTGTGGAAGGAAATGGCAAACCACTCCAGGGGTCCAGAAAAGCCCCAGGTGGGGTCATGAAGAGTTGGACTAGGCTGAAATGACCAAGCAACATGTGGACACAGTGAGGGGCAGTATGGTGTAATGGAGTCTTCAGATAAAGCCAACGGTTGTAGAGAGGACTCCCCTTCAGGTATGGGTCAGAAGAGATGCCTCTGGGGTCCCTTCCAGCTCAAAGCCTGTGGTGTAAGTGGGCCGCAAGATGGGGAGGGAAGCTAAGTAATCTGAGGGTGTCTAGCCCAGTTAACCCAAAATCAGATTTCTGTTTCAATGAGTGAGCCAGCCTTGGAGTCAGGAAGGTCGCATCCTGCCTTGGTGATGAGGTTGCTTCTTCTCAGTGCCCCCACACACTCTAAGACCCCTGAGTTACAGAAGAGTGGCCTGTCTACATCATTGGAGGGTGTTCTCATGATGGGAGTACCCTATGCAGGTAGAGCCAGAGGTCCTAATCCTAAAGGCAGGAAGAGTATGATCTAATCCCAGACGGGAGGAGAGGAGAGATTAGACAAAGACGTCTTGGAAAATGAGGAGAGAACAAGATTACTTTCAGGTTCTGTGATTCTTGAAGGTCTTCAAGGCTGTGAGAGCCTCAGACATCTCTCTGAGACTTGGAGCTTGTAGAGTGGATGTCAATCTGCTTTGGCGAATGGAGTTTCCTCACTGGGACTTTCCTAACCAGTGAAAGCAGAGGTCCCAACCAAAGAGGAAAAATGTCCGCTTGTGCCCCATGAACTTCCCATGGCTGAGGACCTCGGCCTCCCGGCTCTCTTGGCTCCCTGTCCCCTGAGAATTGTCTGGTTGTAAGGGATGCCTGGCCTGTTACGAGGGAATCGTTAGGACCTCGCCTTTCCCTCCCTACCTGGGTCTCTCTAGAGCTGATTGGGGGACAGGGTCCTGTGCCCTGATAGCCCCAAGGGGGCAGCACGCATTAGGCTGAACTGGGCCCTTGAGCCTTCTGGTCCTGGGCCTCCCTGCCCCTGCGGCCAGCTGGGGACAGAGAAGCCCTAGGGCCCTCATTGAAGGAGTCAGGTGGGCTGGGGAGGCCTCATTAAGAGGCCGAATCACCCCCTAAACATCTGTCCTCCAGACAGTGTGCTAAGTAAGCCCTGGAGATACAAGGAAAAAGCAGAAAAAGTTGACATTCTGCTTGGGGAGACTATACCATCATCATCATTGGGCGACCGTTGATACAGCGCCTACTGTGTGCTAAGCACTTTACAAATAGTGTTTCATTCAGTCCTCACAACCACCCTGGGCAATAGGTGCTGCTATTGCCCCCATTTACAGATGAGGAAACAGGGCAAACGGTGACTTGCCCAGGGTCACACAGCTAGTACGTGTCTGAGGCTGGATTTGAACTTGGGTCTTCCTGACTCCAGGAATTGAGACCAAGAACCATCCCAGGAGTGCTTAGAACAAAAGGATGGATCGGCAGATAGTTAGCCAATGGTCTGACCAAAGAGTGGGCTTTCTCTTGAGTGAGCCAGTTTGGTTAGTTTAAAAAACCAGTGTTGGTCTCTGCCATCCCCATAGTTCTTGTAAAATAACCGAGAATTCTCAAAACAAGGGGAAGTTGGTCCCAGAATGGCCTTGCCAGCCGCTTGTAACTCTATATATTTTATCCCTAACTAGAAACGTGTTTGTCTGGTTAGAAGCCAAAGCCATCGGCCAGTGCTGTTAAGAGAAGGCATTTCCTTTGCTGGGAGGCCTCCCCCTTGTTCCCTTTTCTGGATTCCCTGACGTTTCCCCCGTGGATCTTTCTCTCCAGATTCCTGGTTTGAGCCAGGGAGCCCCTGAGAGCTCTGTCTACACCAGTAGAGAAAGGGTTAATGGCCTCCCACACCTACCCCCCACCCAGCCACAGGGCCAGTGACCAGCGGGCCTGGGCAGATGGAGCCTCGGGCCCCCATGCCTGATTCCACTGAGTCTGAGCTCAGGCCATACAGAGAAGAACGCCCCCCAGACCCCCCTCTTCTCCTCTGTCCCTTCTGGGCTTTTATCCCCCATCCCACCAGTTCTATTCAGCTCCGTGGGACGGTAATGGATGCCAGGGGGGGTGGTTTTGCCCTGCTCATTACTATAAAACGCCAGATGTTTTGAGACTTCACGGTTCTCTTCATCCCTTTTTTCCCCCCTTTATTGGAATCTTCTTTTGTAACATGCCACACATGTGGGAATCAACCCTTTCAAGAAGCGACCTCTCTCTGTTCATCAGACACAACTGTTTCCCCGCTCCACCCCACCCCCACCATCTGCATTGTTCCCTTTGGTACAGGGGGAAGAGCTGCTTGGGCCTGGGGTCGAGGCTCAGCTATGCCCCTTGTGTGCTGTGGGGTCTTGGACATGTCTCGGACCCTCTCTGGGCCCCACTTTCCTCAGAAAAATGAGGGGCTGAGACTCGGTGGTCTCCGTGGACCCTCTCCCTTCTGTCATTTTGTGCTCTGATCTCCCTGCCAGCTGAGAGTCCCTGTTCTCACACACATTCCATATTCTGAGGGCCCCCCAAACTCTGACACTCACTGTTCCAGGGTCTCTCCCATGTTTGACATTCTGTGAATCTGTGAATTTAGGGTCCCACAAGGTCTGTGGATTTTTCTGTTCTTTATAAACTGTACACACTTGTTCTTTCCCCTGCCCATAGAAGGACAGTAGGGGGTCGAGAGCCAGTCCAGGGAATTAAAGCTTCTAAGGCAGGTGTAGCAGCAGGTAGAAGCCATAGTTCTGCCCTTGGCTTTGTTACTAAGACAGACAGCACTGTAACCTTGGACTAAGACTCCATTCTTGGCCCTAGATGAATGGGCCCTCTCACCATTTCCTAATTACAAAGTAAGCAGATTCGCCAGAAGAAAGAGCCTCCTCCCTTCCAACCTTCCTCATCTCCAGTTCTCTCAGAGGGAGAGAGGAAGAAGACCACCTGTGTATGTCCTTGCAAGTTAGATGCCAGAGACGAAATCCCCAGAAGGAACCATGGCTTCAAATGTCTATACCCAAATGCTCAAAGTTTAAGGTAACAAAGGAAAAGAATGAGATATCCTAACACAAGGAGACACATTTGACTTCATAGTGTCACTGGGACTTGGTGGGAGGAAGCCTGTGTCTCTAGGTGGTGCAGCGGATAGAGGGCCGAGCCCCTAGACTCATCTTCCCAAGTTCAAATCCAGCCTCAGACACTTTTCAGCTGTGTGACCCTGGACAATGATTCCAGTGAAGAGAAAAAATGGGATTTATTTGAATAGACTGATGTGGATGCACAGGCTGCTCCCAACACCCTTTGACTTTTAAAAAAACGTACAAAAGATGGAAATAAGGGTGGGTAATAGATAAGAAATATAAGAATGCAGCACAGTCCTATTAAAAAAGTGTCAGAGATGATAAAGCACAGAAGGAACTGAGGTTGGTGGACAAATCAGGACAACAAAGAGAGAGTTGCTGTTTTTACAGCTATAGTGTAAGGAAGGGACAGTCACTGAAAGGATGGGATCTTTGCTTGGGGTGGAAGAGACAGTGATGATGGAATGGAGAAAAAAGGTAAAGCCGCTCAATTCTTGGTTTATCTCTCTGCAAAGAAAAACAACTTTTGCCTGGGAAATGAGAGAACAAAAGTGACCAACCGGAGGCTGATACCCAAGATAAGTAAGGTGGTAGGGAGAGAGTTCCAAGCTGCCCTGGAGGGATTCACCTCATCTGGCCCAAAGAAACCCCATCCTTGGGTCTGGAAAGAACTGGCCATGATTGCTGAGCTCCTGGTCAGGGTTTCTTGAAAGACCACAGAGAACAGGAGAGGGAAGTGCCATCAGATTAGAGAAAGACAAACACTGTCCCAGTTCTAATAAAAGGACTGAAAGCTACAGGCCAGGGAGCTCGAATTTGATTCCTGGAAACACTCTCGAGCAGAACCCTGAAGGGATGGTTAGTGAGCATCCAGAAAAGGAAGCAGTGACCTCCAAGAGCCAGCCTAGCTTTGTCAGTTACAGGTCATAGCAGATTCATCTCATTTCCTTTTTTTGGTGGGTCAGTCACTAAACCAACAGATTAGGAGAATGTTATGGAGAGAATTTACCTTAATTTTAACAAAACTTTTGATAAAGTGACTCACACTACTGTTTTGGAGAAGATATAGAAGGACAGATTTGACAATAATACAATCAGATGGGTTCAGAGCTGGTTAAATGGCCAGATGTAAAGAAGAGTTGTTTCGGTCCATTGTCAGCAAGAGTTTCCGGTGAGGTATCCCAGGGATCTGTGCTTGGCCCTTGTACTGTTGAATGTTTTCATCAGTGACTTAGATAAAGGTATACATAGATAACCCTGGATTGTAGGCTTCTTGAGGGCAAGGACTTTTGCCTGACACATAGTAGGCATTTAATAAATGCTGTTGTTCGGTCATTTCAGACCTGTCCAACTCTTTATGACTCCATTTGTGGTTTTCCTGGCAGAGACACTGGAATGGTTTGCCATTTCCTTCTCCAGCTCATTTTGCAGATGAGGAAACTGAGGCAAACAGGGTCAAATGACCTGCCCAGGGTCACACAGCTAGCAAGTGTGTGAGGCCAGATTTAAACTCATGTCTTCCTACCTCCAGGCCTGGCACTGTATGCACTATGGAGCCACCTGGCTTAAGTGCCTACTCTATGCCAGTTTCTGTGCTAGACACTCAGGATATAAAGAATTAAAACATGGCCAGCTAGGTGGCACAGTGAATAGAGCACTGGCCCTGGAGTCAGGAGGACCTGAGTTCAAATCCGGCCTTAGACACTTGACACGCTTACTAACTGTGTGACCTTGGGCAAGTCACTTAACCCCAATTGCCCTGCCTCCCCCCTCCAAAAAGTGGGGGGAAAAAAAGAATTGAAAGATTCTTGCTCTCGTGGAGCTGACATTCTAAAAGGGGGAGGGTAGTTAGGAAGGACAACTTCTGTGTCCTGTCTCTCCCACAAGGCATCCTGCTGCTTCTGAGTGGAGAAAAGTGGTCAAATTTAAGAGATGTTGCAGAGCTTGAGGAGGAATGACAAGATTTGGCAGCTAATTGCGATGAGATGAGTATGAGATGAGAGCAGGTAAGGAGTCTGGGATGAGGCTGTGATTAGAACCTTGGAGACTAGAAGGGCAGCGGTTCCTTGGACAGAAATAGGGAGGTGTGGAGGACGGAAGGGTTTGGGGTAGGGAGATAATGAGGGCCATTTTACACACGTACAGTTTGAGATGTCTCTGGTACATCCAGTTTGACATGTCCAGTAGACAACAGGCAATGTAGATGTTAGCTGAGGGGAGGAGAGAGCAGCTGGATATATACGTCTGGGAGTCATCAGGATAGAGATGGTAGTTAAACCTTGGGGTGGGAGGAGGAAGGGGGAGAGAGAGACAGAGACAGACAGAGACAGACAGAGAGAGACAGAGAGGGAGAGAGAGAGAAAGAGAGAGACAGAGAGAGAGAGAGAGTGAGAGAATGTTGAGTTTAGTCTTAGGGCAGAATCTTGTAAGGGGCTGATATGGACATGAGCCCCCAAAGGAGCCAGAGAAGGAGTAATCAGACACATGGAAGGAGAGCCAGGGGAGACTGATGTCACCAAAATCCCAGCAAGGAAAGAGTAATCAGAAGAGAGTAGACAACAGAGTTAAAAGCAGCAGAGGTAGAAGGGAATGAAGACATCCAACTTGGCAGTGAGATGATTGGTAACTTTGGAGAGAGGACAGTTTGCATTAAGGGATGACGATGGAGCCCAGTCTCCAAAGGGTCCAGGAGGCAGCTCATTCCAGCTGGGGAAGGGAGGAGAGAGAGAGCAGGATCCCTTGAGGGGGGGTTGGGTCTAATACTTTTAGGGCTGGAGAATGAGGATGACAGAAAAATGAGGATGTGCAGAAAAAGAAAAGTTGGAGATTTGAGAGAGGCAGGATGGAGAATGCAGTCTGCAGCACAGCCTTGTCACACAGCTAACACTGCTGAGCACAGTCAGGTCTGCACATTGCTGTGTATACAAGACCTTTTCTCATCTCACATCATCCTCATAAAGGTAGTCAGTGAAAGAGGAGAGATTTGAACTGAAGCCTTCTCTGTGCCCAGTTGCCTTCAAAGAGATGGAGCCCAGAGATCCAAGGTGGGGCTGCAGCGCACAGAGTGCTGGGCCAGGAGTCAGGCTGACTCATCTTCCCGAGTTCAAATGTGGCCTCAGACACATCCTAGCTGTGTGGCTCTGGGCAAGTCACTTCACCCTGTTTGCCTCCGTTTCCTCATCCATCAAATGAACTGAAGAAGGAAATGGCAAACCCTCCAGTATCTTTTTCCAAGAAAACCCTAAATGGGGTCACAGAGATTTGAACAAGACTGAACAACAACCATGGATCTAATGCCAAAGAAAATATGTCTCCCAGGATAGTGATCACTAACTCTCCTTTCTCTAGTACTTTAAAGTTGTGACTGGGAATGAGCCTGTGTGTGTGAGGCAGGAGTTAGAGTCAGGAAGACCTGGATTCAAATCCTACCACTTACTAAACTTAACTGGGCAGGTCCCATCACCTCTCTCAGCCTCTGTTTCTTCATCTGTCCAAGGAGGGGCTTGGGCTCCATGGTCTTTTCTAGCCCTAAAGGTGTGTGTGATCCTTTGATTTGTAAAATAGCAGGGAAAATAATAGTGTCTCCCTCGCACAGTCAGTGTAAGGGTCAAATCGAGTGGGATCAAATGGGTTTTTCTTCTTCTTTTTACTCTAAAACACTTTACAAAGTATTTCACCTACAATAAAATGCACACTTGGCACACTTGTCCTCTTTGCCAGCAAGGCAGCCATCGTCACTGCTGCGTTTACAGAGCGCTTTGAGGCTTGCAAAGCACCTTCCAAATATTATCTCAGGTCCTTGCTGTGATTACCTCCATTTTACAGATGAGAAAACTCCGGCTGGGAGGGGTTGAGGGACTTACCCAGGGTCATATAACTAGTAAACACCTAAGTCAGGTTTCGAACTCGGGTCTTCCTAACCCCCAAGGTCCAGCGCTCCATCATTTTATCTCCATATCCCCAGTGCCTGGTACACAGTAGGTCCTTAATAAATGCTGATTTACTTCAAATGTAACAAATGCTGGCTGACTGAACAAGTAGGTAGAGCAAGGATTATCTCCCTGGCATTTGTTTGTTTTAGTCACTTTCCAATCAATTACCTTCTCCTCCAGTCTTTCTTGTAACTAACAAAAGCAATGAAAGGAAACTGACAAATGAAATGCGCCTGGATGTCCATTTCATCTTCTGCTCCTCTAAGGCCAGTGACAAAGCCAGCAGGGGGGCTGCTGAGCCACCACAAGCCCCATGAGACCTTATCCTTCAGGTTTCTCCAGGGGCTTTCCTCATGTGGGGCTTTGGAGGGAAGCCCCTAAAGGTGATGGGGGACCTTTCACAGAAGAGTACTTTGAGGCCTGTAGAGAGGAAGTGACCGGTCCAAAATCACACTGCTGGTAACTGTCAGAGTCAGGACTAGAATGCAGGTCTTTGGATTATTGTAGTAGCTGTTGGGGGCAGGTCTCCTGCCTCAGCCTCTCCTCACTCCAGTCCATCCCCCATGCAACTGCTGAAGCAACCCTTCTAAAGCTCAGATCCAACCACGTCACCCCCTACTCAATAAACTGCCACCTCCAGGGTCAAATATAAAATCCTGTTTGGCATTCAAAGCCCTTCATCACCCGGTCCTACCCCCTCCCTCATGGCACTGGCCTCATTGCTGCCCCCTGAAAACAGTGCTCCACCTCCCCAGCCCCAGAGATTTTCATTGGAACTTTCTCCCTCCTTGTCACTGGCTCCTGGTCTTTCTAACTTCCTTCAGGCCTAGTAAAATCCCATCACTACAAGAAACCTTAGAAGGTAGCTAGGTAACTCAATGGACGGAGTGCTGGGCCTGGAGTCAGAAAGACCTGAGTTCAAATCCAGCCTCAGACACTTAATGAGTGTGTGACCCTGGCCAAGTCACTTAACCCCTATTTGCCTTAATTCTCTGGAGAAAGAAATAGCAAACCAATTCAATGGGGCAGCTAGGTGGTGTACCAGCCCTGGAGTCAGGAGGACTTGAGTTCAAATCTGGCCTCACACACTTGACACACTTACTAGCTGTGTGACCTTGGGCAAGTCACTTAAGCCTGATTGCCTCAACTCCCCCCTCCAAAAAAAACAATAATCCAGATCTTTGCCAAGAAAACCCTATGGACGTGTGGTTCACAGAAGAGTCCTACGTGACTCAACAACAAAATAGGAAACCTTCCCTCTATTAATCCTCTCCCATTTATCCTGACGGTATCTTGTTTGTGCTCAGACCTTGGCATGTTTCCCCCCCATTAGTCTGTGAGCTCCTAGGGATCAGGGACTGTCTTCTTCCTCTTTGTCTCCCGGCTCTCGGCCTAGGGCCCAGCACGTAGTGGGTGCTTGGTAAGTGCTGGTCAGCTGGCTGACTTTGGCTGTCTGTATCTCTCTGTATCTCATTCCACCGCTCGACCTTTATATATCCATATTTAGCTGCCCATCTATTTCTGTCTGTATCCATCTGTTTATGTCTGTATGTATTACTTATCCAGCCAGCCATCTCTCTATCTCTCTTTCTTATTTTTGAGGGGGGAAGGGAAGACAAGGCAATTGAGGTTAAGTGACTTGCCCAAGGTCACACAGCTACTAAGTGTGTCAAGCGTCTACAACTGAATTTGAATTCAGGTCCTCCCGAATCCAGGGCTGATGCTCTATTCCCTGCGCCACCTTGCAGCCCTTTATACAGCCAGATATCTATCCATCTTTCTCTGTCTATCTCTGTCCATCCATCCATCCATCCATCCACCCACCCATCCCTCTCTGTACCTGAACAGAAATGCCCTCTGCTGTGTCCCTGATAAGTAGTCACCCAACCTCTAGAGCCAGTCCATTCCATATTCAGCAGAGTTCTTCCTGACATCGACCTTAAATCTGTCACTTTGCAACTCCCTGGCCACCCCCACCCCTTCACCTCCTCCCTTGTCCCTGTAGCTCCTTGCTTTGCCTTCTGGGGCCCCGGGGAGTACGTGTGATCCCTCCTTCACAAGATGGCCCTTCAGGTACTTTGAAGACAGTTCTCAGACCTTGCCCCAGCCTTCTCTCCTCCAAACACCCCTAGATATGCAGTGTTATTTACGGTGCACTTACCTGTGAGGTAGGTAGTACAGATATTCTTATCTTCATTTTATAGGTAGGGAAACTGAGGCTCAAGGGTAAAATAGTATGTTCACATGCGGCAGCTCTTTTATGTACAAAGTGTGCTGTGATAGGAGACATTGAGAATGAAGAGAAAAAGACCTGTGTTACCTCTCTTTGTCTTTTGTGGATACGTTTCATTGTTGTTTGGTCATTTTTGACTCTGTGTGGCCCCATTTGGGGTTTTCTTGGCAAAGACACTGGAGTGCTTTGCTGTTTCCTTCTCCAGCTCATTTTACAGATGAAGAAACCGAGGCAAAGTTAAGTGACTTGCCCAGGGTCACACAGTAGTGTCTGAGGCTTGATTTGAACTCAAGAAGATGAGTGGTACTGATTCCAGACCCCATGCCGTGCTTTGTTGCCAAGCTGCCCAATTGTGTTACTTCTTGGGTTTTAATAAGTGTCGGTTGAGTTGATTAGGATTTGGGGAGTTTGGGAGTCAGAGTCTCTTGTATTCCCAACTCCAACTATTTTTGTCTTTGAACCCCCCCAGCACAATGCCTGGGGCCAGCTGTAAGAAAGGCAGATCGACCTATTGATGATGGATTGATTGTGTCATTTCAGGGGGGTCAGCGGCTCTGGAGGGATTTGTCAGTTACAACCCTTAGGACAGTGTCAGAGCTGAACAGCCGGGCTGAGCTGTCCCAGATTTACCAGCTGTCCTGCCCGGTCCCAAACCACCCCAGCCTGGTGTGGTGAGCCCCAAAGTTACCCGGAAGGCGGCTGCAGACGTGTTCTAATCGGCGTCGCCCCCACCCCTGTGGCCCAAACACTGCCTCTTGAGGAAATCCATTTTCTTTTGGCCATTTCCTCAGAGCTTTTGAACCGTGTGTGGCCAGAAGGATCTCTAGGCCGTCCCCTCTCGCATTCATCTCTGATCTGCCACCCTTCTGCCATCTTTCAGGACACGCCCCCTTCAATTCAGCACGCATTGATTGTGGGCCTACTGTGTCCAGGTCCAGTCAGTGCATAGCCCTGAAAACAGACACAAAAATGAAATAAGCCTTGCCCTTGGAGAATCCCCATTCTACTCGGAAGAAAGTATCCGCACAGAGAAGTGGACGCCCAGTACATAGAAAGTAAAGAAAACTTGAGGAAAACGTCTGACCCAGTAAGCCCACGCCTGGGGGTGAGATGAGTGACCCAGGCCCGCCTAGCTGGAGGAGGCCTTGGGCAGAGGATGGGGGAGAATTAAAGAGAAGAGCTGGGCTCCACGGGAGATTTGCAGCTTCCCCTGCTTTTGTCCTCCCAGAGATATGGCCGTGCTTATTTTATTTGGTGATTGTTAGATTCAGAATCAAAAAATTAAAAATCAAAGAAAGAAAAAAAAATCTCTCCACTTCCAGCTCACCCAGCCCCTGGCCCCCGGGTCCCCTCTTGGCAGTGGGCCCTACCCCTCAGGGTGGGCTCTGGGGCAGTACCCTGGGAATCCGGGGCAGCGCACACAGACACTGCATTCTGCATTTTCCACCCAGACTTCATACTGGGAGGCCTGGAAAGGGAAGGAAGCTTTCTCAGCTTTGCGTAGCAGGTCAGTGGCCACACCCGCTCACTCAACAGCATCTTCTCCGTGACTTTCCTGAAGGATGACCAGGTGTTCCTTGCCCGTGCACTGTCCACACAGGGGCAGCAGAGTGCTGACCGAGCCAGGGAGACTTGGACCCCGCACGGATTTCCTTTTGAATACAGAAAATACTTTAGGGAGCTTCGTGCCTCTGGGCAGCTGCTGAGGGGCCAGCCACTCCAGCCTTTTTGGTCCCTAAATAAAAGGCAGCCTGTTTAGCCGCCCCTACAGCCAAGGTGAGCACTAATGAGGGTTTCTGCAGGCCGGGCATGGCCTCTCCTCAGGCCTGGCTTCTCTCTCTCCCCGCCATAACTCATTTCCAACATGAATGTCACTTGCCGCCGCCACCTTCACAGTTGGCTGCTCCTGACCCTGCCGGTGACAGGTATTCCAGACACAGCCCAGCATGAAACCTGAGAAAAGCTGCGTGGGCCGCCTCACGCCTCAGGTGCAGCTCAGCTGTGAGAAGGGAGCAAAGAAAAACATTTTAGGCAATTGGAGTTATTACATTAAATTGTTTGGGTAAGGCAGGCTGGGAGCCTCATGAAGTGAGCCCTCATCAAGCCAGGCCGCAAGGCTGTGTTTTTAATTAGCTCTGGTACAAACAGAGAGCGTGCTGGGGTAGCTTGGGGAGACAACTGGCATGCATTCATGTCAGAGTCAGGAGGGGCATTAGAACAGGGATGTCAGAGCTGGGAGGGGCCTGAGAACAGGGGATGTCAGAGCTAGGAGGGAGCTTAGAACAGGGGCTGTCAGGACTGAGGGGTGAGGGGTCATTGTGGAAGCATGATAGGATGGTAAGATATTAGAGCTGGAAGAAGGGGGGATTTGAGCCTGGGTCCTCTCAATCCAAATTTGTCGTACCACCCTCCTTTTAAAGTTCTGGATTCACTTCTATGCCCCCTGAGGTCCCAACTTCTTTTGACCCTGAGTGTTGTGATTCTCTCATTCAGTAGTGATCTCAGTCCGTCCTTAGGCTGATCTGTCTGGCCCAAGCCACTGCCTCCCCCTCCAGGCTTTGTGGAGGGCTGTTCTCCCCACCTTCCTTGTTCTTCCCCCCAGGCTACACCAGCTTTGGACAAGACTCCAGAGAGCTTCTCTCTCTTGCCCCCTTGCCAGGTCCTACCATTTACAGACCATAGAACCCAAGTCACCTGGTCTCCTTGCTTCCAGGCTCTCCCCACTGCAGCCCATCCTTCATACAGCTGCCCAGTAAACTCCACTGCCTCCCTATTACTTCTAGGATCAATCAGGCAATCAAGAAAGGCTTATTAAGTGCCCATTATGTGCCGGGCCCTGTGCTAAGCATCAGGGATACAAAAAGAGACCAAAGATAGTCACTACCCTCAAGGAGCTTACAGTCTATTGAGAGAAACAACATGGAAGCAACTGTATGCAAAGTAAGCTTTTTACTTAGGGGATAAATAGGGGAAATAGGGGAATAGGGTGATAAATAGGGGAAAAGTCAATTCAGTAAACATTTATGAAGCACCAACTGTGTTCCAGCCTGGGCAGCTGATAGAGTGGATAGAGCCCTGGGCCCGGACTCAGGCAGGAGCTTTCATCTTCTTGAGTTCAAATCCACCCTTAGACACTTGCTAGCTGCATGACCTTGGATGGGTCACTTAGCCCTGTTGGCCTCAGTTTCCTCATCTGTAAAATGAGCTGGAGAAGGAGATGGCAAACCCCTCCAGCATCTCTGCCAAGAAGACCCCAAATGGGGTCACAGGGAGTTGGACACAGCTGAAAGATGGCTGAACAAGAACAACAAATAAATTTGTGTGTGTTGACCATGTCTTTATGCTGAAGGTGTCCTAGCGTGTCCTTGGTTTCTCTCTTGTTAGCTCCTTGGGAGGAAGGATTGTTTCATCCTTTGTACGTGTATCCTTGGTGCCTAATAGAGGGTTGATAATTGTTGGTTGGCTCAGTGAGAGAGAAGCACTTGTTACCTTCATAACTCTGGTCTGTGCACCAGTTGCTTGTTGGCTTAGTTAGGAATGAAGGGTACCCGTAGGCTGGACCCTTGGTAAAGTCAGCCAGAGGGGGAAGGACAGTTGCATGAAGAGTCAGGAGTCCTAGATCCTCCTCCTCATCCTAGTCCTGGCACATGGAACAAGACATTTCATTTCTCCCGGGCCTCAGTTTCCTTATCCCCAAAATGGGTACAGTGATACTAAAAATGCTCATTTACATAGGGATAGATGGTTTTTGTCCTCCCCCAGAATAATCTCAAGAGGCAGGATTCAAACTCAGGTCTCTCTTCAGTCTTAGATCAACCTGTACTCAAAGTGCTGCTTGAGAAGAATCTCTAGTGAGCTAAGACACTTCCTCCCTCCCATGAGCCCTTGGGCTTCCTGGAGCCACTTGTTCCCACATCTTTTCAGGTCTGGCCTATTGGGTGAGGGCGGGGCCTTAGGAAGGTATGGACCAGGCCTCAGGAAGGGGACAGCTTTGAGCCAGAGGAACGAGACAGGGTTCTAAGTTGTCCTACCTACTTAGCTGTGCGACCTTGGGCAAATCAGTAACCTCTCTGGCCTTTGGCCAGAAAAGGAGAGGGTCAGAGTAGATGACCAGTAAGGTCCTAAATCTGCAAACCCTCTTCTTTTTTTAATTAAATTTTATTTTTTCAATTATCAAGCATTTTTTTTACCCCTCTCACTTTCCTGCACCTACTGACTTTGTAACAAGTGTTCATAGATAAACAAAACATCGGTCATGTCCAAAAAAAAACTGTGACTTCTGCACCCTGAGACCTCACTCCTGAAGTGGACAGTGTGATTCATCAGTGGTCCTCTAGACTATTGCTTGTTCATTGAAGTGGCCAGAGGCCCTAAGGCTTTCAAAGCTGTTTGTCTTCACAGTGTTATTATCACTGTATACATTGTCCTCCGGGTTCTGCTTACCTCACTCTGTATCAGTTCACACAAGTCTTCCCTTGTTTATCTGAAACTGTCACCTTCCTCTTTTCTTAGAGCACAGTCGTATCCCAAGCTTTTGACCCTCTTCTCTTCCACAAAGCCCTGGGGTAGAAGGAACCTCCTTGGGCAAGTCTCTGAGACTCCAGTCCCTTGTCTATAAAACAGGGGTGATACCAGCACCTATCTGACAGGGCTTTTGTGAGGATCCAGTGAGATCGTATGAAGCAAGTGCCTGGCAAACCTTGAAAGTTACAGAAGTGCTGCTTCCGTCTATCTCTATCTCGGTTGTTTGGCCCCAAGCCCACCCCTATCTCCACCCACACAACCAGGCCTTTCCAGTTATATCCACACATCTTTTTTAAAGATCCAAGAGGCTTTTACAGGAGCAGGGAATTTCAGGGCAAGATCAAGGAACTTGTCCAGGGCTCCAGTCTTTGAGATAGTGAGACAAAGTAGTGACCAGTGGAGACTAGACTCTTCAGGTTGGGCAGTAGTTTTATGCCTTGATGAGGTGCTGGCCCAGGGCCTGAGCATGAGTGACCCATCTGTTCCCCAAAGCTGGTGCCAGTGGCAAGATCCTGTTTGCTCAGGAGTTGCTGCTTTTTCTAGGTCCCAGATTGGCAGTTATAGCTCCAGGAGACACCCACACTGCCTGGCCACTTGGGCTGATTCCCCTGCTCTGGATATGTTGGAAGGCTTTTTAATCAAGAGCGATGAATACCTTCCCATTCCATATGAAGAAAGGAAAGATCAGAAGACCAGAGTACCTTAGGTGGCATCACACAGCAAAGCACAGCTGGGTGGGACACAGATCTGTTCCCTCCAAGCCCACCAGCACACTGTTTTAATCACTTAGTATCCGAGTTAGGTTAGGGAATGAATATTTCCCATTGGCATAGGTTTGGGGTTTCTTTGTGGTGCTTTTTGGTAGAGAAGAAATATAACCCAGTATGAAATCTTGGGCAGCCTCATTTCCCACATAGGGATCGGCTCTCCCTGCTCCCACGAGCACCAGCTCACACTTGTCATCACCTGTCTGAGAGCAAGGATTAGCACCCCGGGAAAAAACCCGATAAAAGAAACCATTCTTAAGCACTTAGCCTTCTTGGCTCAGACAGTCGGAGGGCACAGGCACTGGCCCATGATGTGTCTGGTTAATCCTGAGTGAGCATGTGGGTTTCTTTTACTGGGAGCCATCTGTGCCTGGGTGTGGAGAGATGGCCTGATGCGGGTGGGAAAGAGAGGTCGGGGAGGGAAGATGGTGGCAGAACATTGCTAATATCCCCACTCAGGTTTGAGACACAGATCATGGGACTAAAGGATCCCAGATTTATTGCTAGGAGGCAAGTTGGAGGTCATAGAGTCTCCCACTACCTCTCATTATGCAGATGAGGAACTAAGGCTGAGAGGTTAAGTGACTTACCCAGGGTCACACACTAAGTGTCTAAGGCAGGATTTGATCATGGGATCACAGATCTGAACCTGGAAGGGACCTCAGAGACCATCCAACCCAACCCTTCCATTTTACAGATGAAGAAACTGAGGCCCAGGAAAATTAGTGTATGTGCTATACATACATTTAGGAATATTAATGTTTTATATGTAGGTCAGTTATTGTTATAATAAAAATAAATAATATATGGCTACATATGTGTCATATTATTATCTGTACAATGAGAATAAAATCCCTTCACGCCTTAGCTCACTGGGCTATTTGTGAGGATCAGATGGGATGGTAGAAGTGAAAGTAATTTGTAATCTGTGAAATACTATCCACATGCCAGGCATTTATTACAGATGGGCATCCCAGAAGCTTAGTGTTCCCAGAGGAGCCTGGCCACGATCTCCCCGCAATGAGAGGCTTTAGCTGCGTGAGAAGTGCTTAGGGGATAACCCAGCCATCCCATTGTCAGTAAGGGGTGTTCTGGTGGCCCAGAGTGGGATTGGAGCACTTAGGAATCTTAGGATATAAGCGTCATGAAATCTCCAATGTTGGTCCCAGAATTCTAGAATATGGAATGTTCAAGCCCCAGAACCCCAGAATGTTAAGCTGTTAGCTGGCTGGTCTTAGAATTCTAGGTCTTCTGACCTGGAGGGGAGTCCCTGTGGCATAGGTGTACCCAGGAGAGTGGCAGGCAGAGATGCTGAGTGTGGTGCCCGAGGTCAGTCAGTTAACTGTTAATAGAAGGGCCGTCACTTTATCCTGGGTCTCTGGGCTGTTGGTTTTCCCCCCTGCCTCATATTATTCGAAAAGTTTGAGTTTTGTATTTTATTCTTTAAAAAATGGAGGTGTAGAGTCCTGGAAAAGGAACCAGGCATTTATTTGTTAAGTTCCTGCTGCATAGTAGGTACCGTGTTGGGTACCGAGGAGACAAAAGCAAGACACTGGAAGCTTGTGTTCTAACGGACTGAGAAAACGTTAGCTAGAAATAAATAACAAATAGTGCATATAAGGAAAAGTGATTAGGTGAGGCAGGGGGCACTAAAGACTGAGGAGGCTCTAAGGCCTTTGAAGGAGGCAGCCCTCCTGGGGCCTGGAAGGGAGCTAGAGATGGGATTGAAAGGAGAGAACATTCCGCACCTGGAGGACAGACTGAAGAAAGGCATGGGGGTGAGATGGAAGGTTGTGTTTGGGGAACAGCAGCTAGGCCAGTTTGGATAATCAAGGCAGTCAATGGGCTGCCTAGAGTATGTGAACCACAGCTATGTGGCTTCCCCCTAGAACATTAGCTTTATAAATGCATTATATATTATAAATGCCCTGTGGCTGTTTGAATGAAGAGAATACCAAAGACACAAGAGGCATAGAGAGAGCATCAGTGAGACCTGGCCACTGGTTGGATAGATGGGTGATAAAGTAGAGTGAAGAGCTGAGGATGTCCCTAAAGTGTTGGAGAGACAGACAGAGACACAGAGAGAGAGAGGGAGAGGGGAGGAGAAAGAGAGAAGGAAGGAGAGAGAAGGAGAGAGAGAGAAAGAGAGAGAGAGAAGGGGGAGAGGGAGAGAAGGGGGAGAGAGAGGGAGGAGGGAGAGAGAGAAGGAAGGAGAGAGAAGGAGAGACAGAGGCACTTTAGAAATCATTCAGTTGAGTGATTGACCAGAGAAAGGACCCAGAGCCAGAAAATGCCTTGCCTTAGGTCTCTCTAGACTCGTACAATAATAGAAATATGGAATTTCAGAATAAAAAGGAAAGTTGCCAAGCAAAGGATCCAGAAAAGATCCCTCTGTGCACACGTGGGCTGTTCCCACCCACAGGTTGCTATACCACCCATGAGGAAGGAAACCCACAGAGAACACTCATGACCAAGAAAAATGAAAAATACACATGCAGGGAACCAGCGTGGGGCCAGGACCTATCGCCCTCCGCCTCTGTCCACTGCTGACGGGCTCTGATGAGTCCATTGAGCTGCTCTCCATGGGCACTGTTTGGTCTCTCGGCGCTGGGCAGCTCACTGTATGCTGGGTAGCCTGCTCGTTTTGTGGTGCTTGAGCTGCCCTCTGCCAACATGTGCTGGGCTTCGGCTCTTCCGAGACATCTCCTGGGCTCTCTTACCCCTTCCTCTAACGAGGATAGGCTCATTGTTGGGGCTGGGTGACACCACAACCACAAGCCAACAGAAAAGGACCCTAGAATAAGATCGTCTTTTTTTATTGCCTCTGTCCAGTGCTGATTCGAGTTTCATGGTCTGGGAAATTGTCTAATTTGGGATTTGAAATTTTCTTGTAACTTCTATTGAATCTCTGACTGGAAATTTGTGGCAGCAATACCAAATTGGGGGGCTTGGATTCTCAAACTTCTGGGAGCCTCATTCCCAAGGTCCTCTGTGACTGGCACACAAATCAAGCTTGGGGAAAGCAGAGTGTGAATTCCTGCCTTTGTTTTAAGGAAGTATTTCTGCCTTTTTTGAGAGGCAGGGCAGCATAATGGAAGGAACACAGGTCTGGATCCAGCAGGTGAGAAGAATCTCAGGGTTAGGGTTGGCCCCTTTTTGTCAGATACACCCCCACTTCTGCTGCCTTTAGCCTCAGGACCAAGGCTAGAATTCCAGATATGCTGCTTCGCCAGTCTGACCTCTACCACATCAGGCTGCCTCTTCTAAATTGAGGGAATGGGTCAGATGACCACTCAGATCCCTCTCAGCTCTAACCTGTACTCCTTGTTCCTGGTCCTGGACCTGGTCCCTCTTTTCCCCTGGATGGCCCTTGGTTCATTCAGTTTGGGAGTCAGGCTGGCAGAGTGTTGCCAGGCATGTCAGCACATGCCAGGCTTCCCCAGCCCACCCATCCTGCTTCCATCCTCCGACTCCTCAGGTCTCCTTTCCCACCTTTTTGGCCATTGCCTCCTAAGGCTTTGGAAAGTCATGAGTGGAAAATCCCATCAAGCTTCACTCTTTAGGATAACCTGGTCCCCTTTGGAAGGTGATTCCAATGAAAATCACAGCAGATGTTTTCCAATAGTGGTGGGAGAAAGAAGGGAAAGAAAGGGAGGAACACACGTTTCTGTTCTTGGGTTGGGATTTGTTTCCCCAATACCTGCTAAGAGGTACTTGAGCCAAACCCTCCCTGCCTGCTTCCCCATGACTCCATTTTAATTACTCTCTCTCCTTGTGTCCAGTTTGAAGGGTGCAACAAGGCCTTCTCTCGGCTGGAGAACCTGAAGATTCACCTCCGGAGCCACACAGGGGAGAAACCCTACCTGTGCCAGCACCCTGGCTGCCAGAAAGCTTTCAGTAACTCCAGTGACCGAGCAAAGCACCAGCGCACTCACCTGGACACGGTAACTCCCCACCCAGCCTATCTCAGCTTTTAGAAGGGTCAGAAAAGAGAGGGAAGAGGAAAGAGGACAGGATGTGGAGTTGGGGGAAGGGTGGTATCAAAGGTATGCCTTCCCACTTCCTTTCAGAAGAGTCTTTCAAGCAGATTCACCAAAAAGTGACCAAGTCTATACATAAACCATCCCGCTTCCTTATTGCAATTATTGAAACAATGTTTCAACCATCTCACTTCCTTATTGTGCTTATTGAAACAATGTATCACCCAGTCATCACCGGTTCTTCCTTCTTCCAATTGAAGTACTAATGCGCCAACCATCTCATTTCCTTACTTCTCCAACCAAAATAACACACAAACCAAGCTGCTTCCTTATTTCTCTCCTAGAGCTAAGAATTCAGTTTCCCTCTTTTTTTTTTTCCTGTGTCCCTTTCAGACAGGAGAGCAGGGAGGAAATTGGTCCAAAGAATCCTGATGACCTCTGGCTTTGGGATTTCAGACATTCTTTGGCAGGCTGAATCTTTCCCTGTCCCCTAACTTCCCCCTACTCCTTCTCTTCTCTTGGGGAATAAGTTGGGCCAGTACATTGCAGGGGAAGCTCCAGGTTTTCATGAGGCAGCTGGGCCAATCCTACATGATCTGAACACAGTCTCATGGAATTGAGGGGCAAGGGAGAGGAGGGCAGGATTCTAACCAGGTTTACAACCTGGTCCCTGCAAGTCTTGGTATGAACAAGGGCCTGCTTTTCTCTTCTTTTTGCAGAGGCCCTAGAGAAGCTGAGGTCTCTTCCACTTGGCTGCACATCCTTCCATGAGGTTTAAAATCATTAACATGCAGGGCGTGGGGCAAAAGGGGGGCTCTGTTAGCCTCATGTAACCCCCATCAGACTCCTGTCTACTGAAAAAACTTGGCATCTTGGCTTGCTCTGATTCAGATAATAACAATAATTAATTCATACATATGTAATTAATCCTAGTGTTTTGCAAAGTTCCAGAAAATTTTTAAGTATCACACAGGGGCAGTGGAGAGGTGCATGATGGGTGTTCAAGCAGGTACTACCACATAATAAATAATTTGCCAAGGAGCAGGCATTTATCAAGCCCCTTCCATGGCCTGGGCACTGTACTAGGCACTGGGGGTATAAAAGCCAAGAAATCCTGGAACAAAGGGTATCATCAGTGAGATGTAAATGAGATGGGCTGGCCACAGGGTCAGAGATGGGAGTGACCAATGGACAGTCCCTAGGATGCTGAACTGCTCTCTAAATGGAAAGCAAGTTTGAGGAAGGCACCTTGGGGTCTGGCTCAATCCCCACCAACAGTAGGTTGGGAGGCCAGGGTGTGGGTGGGCAAAACAGAGCCTTCCTCTTGGGGCCTTTCAGCCACTGACTGACAGGAGGGAGAGGAGAGTTATGAGGACCCAAAGGGATACAGCAGAGAAAGGCCACTTGATACACTGAATTTGGAGTCTGGGGATATGAATTTGAACCTGCCACTTAATAACCTATTTATTTTTGAAAAAGTCCCATGAGCTCCTCTCTGATTTCCATGTCTACATGACTGAAGGGTGTCTCAGGGCCAGCCACACGTGTACTCTGAGCCTGTAAGCCCTGATCTCTTCAGGGAAGATGAGTTTGGGTTCATATGAGATGACGCTGCAGTTTGCTGGGGGTCATGAAGAACTTCAGTGATCCCTTTGGGGATAGTTCGTAGGGGACACTACGATTCTTCTCCAGACTGACCTGGATGCTTTCACAGGCCCCTGCCAGCCATGAGATTCTGAGATTCTCTAGAGCTTGCACCGTGGCATGAGTGAAGGACTGTTGCCCAGAGAAAAGAGAAAAGAAGAGACTGGAAGCTAAGAACTTCTCCTCCCTGCCCTACCTCCCAGCCATGAGTTAATGCATCAGCCATTTTCCGAAGTCTCTTGTCAGTGAGTCAGACAGTTAAGCTTTTGTGAAGCACCTACTATGTGCCAGGCCCTGGGAATACAAAGAGAAAAAATTACATTATCCCTGCCTTCAAGGAGCCTATTCTTTTGAGAAGTAGGATAGATGCGTCAGAGAAGAAAGATCTCTAAGAAGAGATCTTAGAAATCATAGGGATAAATGTAAAGTCTTACAGGGGGGCTTAAAAAATCAGTTGTCCTAGTGCAGGAGAAGGGAGGCATTGGACTAGATGATGTGCTTAGGAAAGTGACCTGGGGAGTTTTTGTGACCATCAGGACCCATGTGACTTAGTTGAACAAACTCCTGGGAACTGAGGCTGCATTGAGAGGCCATCCTTGACCCATTCTCCTGAGCTGGCCAGAACACAGGAACTAAACACCAGGCCCATGATCCCCTGCCCTGATGACAACCCATTTGGAAGGTTGAATTCAGTTCTGGGTCCCAGAAGTTAGGAAGGATGTTGGTGAATAAATGCATCCAGAGAAGGGCACCCAGGCTGGGGAAGAGCCTCAGGTCTGTGCCATACAGGATCCTTGGAAGGAATGTTAACCCAGAAAACAGAAGGACCTAAAGAACTTGTCCCACAGAAGAGGAGCTTAAATTGTTTTTGTTTGGTCCTAGACTCTAGGACCTAGAGGTTTAGCAGAACCCGGTTGGGTGGGAGACCCAAGTGGTGTCGCAACCTCTGTCTTCCTGCACCTTCCTTCTGGGCATTTCTGGGTAGCCTCTTACCCTGGGATGTGGTCAGGGGGATCCTAGAGACCCAGGCCCTCCATGCCTTGCTCCAGGTCCTCTTCTCTCTCATTCCGTTTTGGGGTTTTCTAAAGCAATTAATCCCTTATCCCCTGATGTGTAAGCAGAACATGAAGATGAACAGGAGGGAGTGAGCCCTGAAACATATCTGTGGGACGTCCAAGGATGTCAAGTTGTGACCAGGAGGCCTCTTCCCCAAATGCTAGGAGATGAGTGCATTTATTAAGCACCTGCTGTATACCAGAAACTGCACCAGGCACTGGGTATACAGAAGCACAAATGAGACAGTCCCTGCCCTCAAGGACCTTCCAGTCTTCTGGATTCACAACCATCCATCAATCCAGCATTTATTAAATACCTGCTGTGGGCTGGGCACTGGGTTGGCAATGTGCATATCTGCCTGCAAGGAGCTTACTCTCTACTGGGAGAAACAGCAGGATCCCACACAAGGAAATAGAAGTTTAAATACAAAGGAAATGCAGGCTGGTTTCGGGAATCATGAGGCCTGTTTGTCCACACAGCACACGTTTATTAAACCTTTGCTGTGTTCCTGTCCTGTTCTCAGGTATAGCTGGGGGAGGCAGGGGAGGAAAATCAAGAGAAAGAAGAGATAATGAAGAGAAACGAGGGCTCCTGCCCTTCCAGAGCTTACAGTTGCTCAATAAACATCGATTAAGCACCTACTGTGTACCAGGCTCTGTACTAAACATTAGGAATTCAAAGAAAAATCAGAAACGGCCCCTGCCCACAGAGAGTCGCCATTTAGCCAGAATGGTCATTTCCTGACACTCATGGCTGGCATGGTCCCTGGCACGGTCCTGGGATGTGAGCTTTGCTGATTTCTTCTTCTCTGGAGGCTGACCAGGTCCCTCACCAGATTATGTTCGGCTCACTCTTGGTTGTTGGAGTGAGAGCAGTACGCTGGCAGGTAGGTGGTGCAGTGGATAGAGCCTGGCCCTGGAGTTAGGAGGACCTGAGTTCAAATGTGGCATCAGACACTTAACATTTACTAGCCATGTGACCTTGGGCAAATCACTTAACCCCAATTGCCCTGCCCTCCCCACTCCAAAGGCAAAAAAAAAAAAAAACAAAACAGTACATAATTTTGGTATTTTGTGGAAAATTTGGATGGAAAGATTCTCCCATCAGCCGCTGGGCAGCCAGCTCCATTCCTGCATCTGGACTCTGTCAGGGCCCTGGTGATCCTAGGAAGTGTGGGGGAGGCGAAGGGGGAAGGGTGCCAATGGCGACACTCCAGGAGAGAAGTGCAGTGCCCTTGCCAGCAGCTCCCTGTCTACCAGACATGGCTGGGGCTTCGGAGCCACTCTCTCAGGCACAGGTCAGCCCAGCCCTCATAAATGATCTCCATCCCAAGAACTCGACCAGCTGTGGACTTGTCTTGGGTCCTTCTTCCTCCCACTAGCCAGGAATCTGCCCTCTCCTGTACCCAGGAAACCAGGAGGATTCGGGGCCCCGGAGGGCCAGAGGGCCCTGGAAACCTGCTGGGAGGCTGGCTCCCCTGCACCTCCCAAAGAAGCTCCCTTGCATGGACTTTAGATCTATCCATGCACCTGTTATTTCTTGTGATGTAGACTGTAAGCTTCCCAAGGGCAGGGACAGCTTCACTTTGGTCTCTGTATCTCCAGTTCTCAACATAGCGCCTGGCACGTAGTAGGCCCTCAAGAAGTGCTTGTTGATTGATAGAATGTAAGCTTCTCCAGGGCAGGAAAGGCTTGTGCCTTCCCCCTCTCTCATGACACAGTCAGGCTAATTAATTGTTTGCTGAATGACTGGCTGATTTTCCAGCACAGCCCTTAAATCCCCCGAGTCTCAGTGACAGGCTTCTGGAGATGCTGGGCTTGACCCCTCTCTCTCCCACCCCACCGGGGTAGCCTCTGAGAGCCTAGGGGCCTCCCAGGAGGACGTCAGGGGAGGGACCTTGATTTCTTTGCTTGCTGAGTTCATATGAAGCTCTGCAAAGGAGGGGAGGGGAGGGAGAGGTTCTAGGTCAGCAGGGGGGAGGGCTTCCCAGGCTGCTGGGTCACCTTCTTCTCCCTCCTCCTCGTTTCAGTGAACCTTGATACTGTCTCCTTGTCTCTCACTCTTTTCTTCTCTCCTTTCTTTCTAAATGCAGCCATGAGCCTCTCCAGCACCAAGGTACAGTACAAGTACAACTTTCCTGTTGACCTTCCCAGTCAGCCCCCGGGTACTACTCATCCTCCACCAGCCCATTGTACAGGGAACAAATTTGAGTCTAGAGTCGTTAGCCAAGGGTGAGGAGGGCAGGCTACTCAGAGGTAGGTCATCCTAGAGTCCAGTCTGTGCTAGAAGAACCTTGCTGTCTAGACTCACAATCAGCAGCATTAGACCCCAGTCCTAGGCTGGGACCGCTGGAAGCAGCCCTCCAGGTGGCTCATCAGCCCTTCATTCATGCCAGGCTTGGGAGTTTGGGAGCTGTAGAATCATGGTGACAGCGGGAGCCGTGGGAGGGAAGGGGCTCCAAAGGAAGAGGGGGGAGGATGGAGCCTTGGGGAATCAGGGGAGTCAAGGAAGGAGCTCTTAGACAGCTGGGAGGAGGGTGACAAGATCGTGGCAGCCCAGGGAGAAGAGATCGTTAGGGAGGAGAGGCCATGGGGGGGGGGGGTGGCACGGCGCTTCCCCGGTGACCGTGGAGCTGAGCTATCACTAGAAATGCACCCCCAGGACAGATGCTGTGAACCTGGATGTGACTGGGCTGGGAGGCTGGTCAGGCAGGTCCTCAGTGGAGGGGAAGGGAGGCAGAGCCTGGCATCACCCCACTGCTGGGCCATCCACAGGGCTGAAGGAGGCAGAGGGAGGGCAGGAAGGAGCTCCCCCCCAGCTGGAAGCTCTGGGCTCATTATTCTTGCTAAGTGCTAAACACTATCGACTCTAGGAAACTTCTCCGATTTCAGCACCCTGATGCTAAGCTCCAGTGGCCCAGCCCTGCTTAGTGCTGCACCTGAAAGAAAATAGTGTCAGTCTTAAGGACTTGGAGGGCACTGTGAGGAAGCAGAAGCAGTGGTTCTCATTGGGATTGTGTGACTGAGCCTGGGGGGGGGGGCGGGAAGGTGTTTGAGGGACACAGCGTTGCTGTTGTTTAGGATTAAAGAGGCCTGAGTGTGCTTGGGGGCAAATGGGAAGCAGCTGGTAGAGGAGAGAAGCTTGGAGGTGAATTTGAGGGAAGTTACGGGGACTCTGGAGGCTCATCTCCAGGGATTCCTGCACTCTTGGGCTCCTCCTAGGTCTATAGCTGAAGGGACACCATCCCCCTCTTTTTACAGATAGGGAAATTGAGGCCCAGGAAGAGGAAGGGACTTGCCCAGAGTGACACAAGTGATTGAAAATGGCAGAGCTGGGGATTTGAACCCAGATCTCTGCCTCCAAATCCACTCTGCCCTATCTACTGCACCACCCTGGGTTGGACCAGACTCCCCATCTCTGAGGATCCAGGATCCAATCCAGGATTCTCCCATCTGATGCAGTCGAGATTAGGGCGGAGCCTGGAGGCTGCATTGTTTCTCAGTGCTGGGAACCCTAGGGAGCTCCCCTCCCTTGTCTCTGTAGATGACCAGCACCCTACCTGCTTGTGGACAACAGCTGGACACATTGATTTGGGACCAGGCACAGCAGCTGGTTTTCTCCAGGGCCCGTGGCTAGTGAGAATGCCCTGGTCACCTCCCAGAGCAGAGCAGGAGAGTCAGAAAACTCATGGGTTGTGAGTCTGTGACTTTTCTGCTTCCAAAGCTAATTGTTAACAGGAGGCACTTCTGCCCCAGGTAAGGGAAGGTTCGAGGAAAGAGTGTTCAGATTGCATGGGTCTGTTCACACCTAGGAGGAGTCAGCACTTACCCCGGTTTGCCCCTTGCCAGACCTCTGCTCCAGGTCGAAGGCCTTATTTATATAGGAAAAAAGCGTTAGCCTTGAGAGTAGGAGGTTAAATAGAGGCACGATTCGTGAATGGAGGTGGGTGTTCTTCCCTGTCATAGGACTGTCAGTGGGTAGAGACCTGGCTGAGCCAGGTGCAGGGGGGGGGGGAGAGGAGAGGGTGGGGCTGCCTGGGTTGGGCTGGGGCGGGGGGTCAGGTGAGGTGGGGGGGGGGTGAGGAGGGAATGGAGCTGCCCAGGTTGGGGTGGGGGGCGAGGAGGGGATGGAGCTGCCCAGGTTGGGGTGGGGGGCGAAGAGGGGATGGAGCTGCCCAGGTTGGAATGAGGGGCAAGGAGGGGATGGATCTGCCCAGGTTGGGGTCAGGTGCTACAGAAAGACAATTAGGCAGCTCAGGCGCTACAGAAAGACAATTAGGCAGCTCAAATCTGGACTCAGACAAGACTCAGAAGCAGGGCTGGCACTCTGAGTTCCTGCCCAGTCCTCATTTCTCCTAGGCTCGACTCAAGCAATACCCTCAGCCCAGGCGGGCCTCATTCAACAAGGGGAGAGGGGGAGCTTGAAATCGCAGAAAACCTGGACCCTGCCCCTGCCCTGAGCCTGGGGACTTGGGAGGGCCCTAGAGAGCCTGAGCCAGGACTGAGAGCTGGGCTCTGGGCTTGTAGGAAGAGATGAGAGAAACTGGGCAGGGCCAAGGCCGTGACAGAGAAGGAGCCTGGCGTGGCCTGGGGCCTCTGCTTCTAGAGAGCCCCAGCAGACCCCTGATGGGGTGTGTGTGAATGCATAAATGTGTGACTGTTCAGTAGTGAGAGTGTAGATGTGTGATGTGTGAATAGAGAGATGGGGGGGGGGGAGAGGAAGAGGCCCTTGCTGCCTGGGGGCCTAGAATGTGTTCTTTCCCCTCTCTGGGCCTCAGTGTTCTCCTCTGTACAATGGGGGGGGGAGTGGCCTAGATGTGCTCTAAGGCCCATTTCTTGGTACGTGCCTTATTGCCCTCTGCTCCTGACTTTGTGAGTGACTGCTGGACAGCCTTGGGAGGGAGAGAGCTCCCCGTGCCCCCAGCCGGGCGTGGTGGAAGATGGTAGGGAGATGTTTCTGAGGTCTGTCCTCACTCAGAGATTCTGGGAGGCTGTGATTCTCTGGGAGAAGACATGCAGTGTTTGTGAGTGTGTGTGTGTGTGTGTGTGTGTGTATGTGTATACACGTGTCTATGGAGGTCTGAGGGTGCAAACCTGCGCATGTGGTCTGAGCGTGCTTGGGGCCACTGAGCCCCCACTTCGGCGTGGGAGCGAGTGTTCGAGTGAGGGGTCTGATTGCGGCTGCCTGACAGTTTATTTTGTAAACAAAGAGACAACTTATTAACGTAAATTAGGAACAGGATAGGGCGTCCCCCAGGGGGCCTGTGGCCGGTCCTGGTGTCTGCGGCTCCAAGGGCCAGCCTGGTGCAGGCGCTGCTGCAGCTGCTCTCTCTGGGGACACAGTGGCCTCCCAGCCTCTCGCCGATAGCCTTGAAGATCCCGTCCTCAGGTCCGCTCTCCTCTGGCCCCCTTTGTAACAGGCCCCCAGCTAACAGGGGCACAGATGCCCCAGCACCTCATATCACACATCCTGGGTCTGACCCGGAAGCCCTGGACGTGCAAGGACGTGGGTTTGATTCCCGACTGGCTTCTTTCTAACTCAGTGATCTCGCTCTGTGCCTCAGTTTCCATTTCTGTAAAATAAGTGAGTTCAGACTAAAGGTTCTCTAAAGTCTCCTGTCTCTAGTTACTCAAGAGGACGGAGAGAGTCTCTGATCACTCTACAGATGTGCTCTGTTCCCTCCCTTTCCCCTACCCAAAAAGTCTCCCCTGGCCGGTGTCCCCTACACCAGGGCCTCTGCCCCTGCCTCCTCACACCCCCTGCAGAGCCCTGGGGCCTCAGTGAAGGAGTAGGAACTCAGTGATGTCAGAGCTGAAAGGGCCTCCGTCAAATGGAGAGCCAGAGGGGGTCTTAAAAGGCGTCTGGGCCGCCCCGTTTTACAGAGGAGACAGGCTCACAGCAGAAAATGCCTCACCCGGAGTCCTGCAGCAGTGGAGTGGAGATGCCCTCCAGGACCCTACTGTCACCATTGGCAGTCAGGCAGCAAGTACTTATGGTAGATTGGCTGATGCAGCCCCCACCTCTCAGAGGGGCAGGTGTGGGCCAGGGAATAGCTTGTGTCTCCCCTCAGCCTCCGCCCCGGCTGTCAACCCTTGCCTGCTGGCCCAGTCTGGGAATGTCCGGGGTTCTGGCCCAACCTGGCAGTGCCCGGGTTCTGGCCTAGTCTGGGAGTGTCAGGTTCTGGCCTTGTCTAGGAGTGTCTAGGGTTCTGCCCCAGCCCAGGACTTCCCAGGGCCCTGGCCCAGCCCAGGTGTGACTGGGGGTCCTCAGCCTCTGTTAGGTCTAATGCTGTCCTTCCCCTTCCCCGTCATAGAAACCATACGCCTGCCAGATCCCCGGCTGCTCCAAGCGCTACACAGACCCAAGCTCCCTCCGCAAGCACGTGAAAGCCCACTCGGCCAAGGAGCAGCAGGTACGAAAAAAGGTAAGCGCTCTGGGGGGGCTGCCGTCCGCAAAGAGGCTAGTGCGAGTCCTGCCTCTGCCTGCCGCTGCCTGCCAGGTCTCAGACGAGCTACTTCATTCAAGGGAAGCCAGGACCTAGCATGTGTGAAGCCCCTGCTGTGTGCCAGGCTGAGCACTCTTGCAGAAAGCTTTACAGCCTCTCATTCAAATACCACAACAGCCCGAGTGGAGAGGTGTTATAGGTGTGTGTGGCCCATCTCACAGATGGGCAAACAGGCTGAAAGCGCTCTCCCTGTGGTCACACAGCAGGGCCAGATTTGACCCTGAAGTCCAGCGCTCCGTCACCTCACTTTTCTGGGCCTCAGTTTTCCTTGTCTGTGGTGGAGAGAGCACATTGCACTTGGAGTCAGGAAGACCTGAGTCCAAATCCAGCGTGAGACATTTTGCAGCTGTAAGAGAGCCTGGGCACATGGCTCACCTTCTCTGGGCTTGGTTCCTCACCCTTGGATCCCAGGGCTGCTCCTTTCCATGCCCGTGAAATCGCCCCCTCCCCTAACCCCTCCTACCTTGGCCCCGCCCCACCATCCCCAGCCCCACCCCACCCCACCCCCTCCTGGCTGGCTGCGAGGTTACAGCTATTCCACGCTGCCTCTGTCCCAGCATTTCCGAAGAGCCAGCAGCAGCCTAGCTCCTAACACCAGCGCCGTGCGTGGGGCAGGGTGGCGTCTGGCAAACGTGTATTGACTGCGGGCTCCACGTCTCCAAGGCTTCCAAAGCACAGTCCTTAAAACAACCCATGGGGAGGGAAGTACATGGATTATAATCCCCATTTTACAGATGGGGAAACTGAGGTTCAAGAAAGCTGAGTGACCGACTCAAGGTCACACTAGAAAGGGGTCTCAAGAGCCACAGGATCCAACCCTCTCATTTTATGTATGGGCATGCTTTGGCCCAGGATGACAAGACTTGACCAAGATGCACAGCAGCAGGGCAGAGATTTGAACCCAGAGTCATGTGTGGCATGCTGGATCCTCTGACTGGGGAACCCTGGCACCACAGGTCGGTGGTTTTGGGGCCGGCGGACCCCTTTGCTGGGGCCTCTGCTTCAGAGTCCATCTTGCCACGGCCAAGTTCGGCCCCAGGCCTATAGATTGCCCTTCCTCTCCCATCACTTAGGTTCCCCAGGCCTGGTGATGTTCTAGGGGAGATTCTGACTCAGGTCCTCCTCCCACCCCCAGCAGAGGCTGATGAGGGAATCCACTTCGGGCTGAGTTAGGGTTGGAAGGGTCCACCCCCTCCCTCTGTGGGCCAGGAAACTGAAGGCCAGCAGGGAAATGACTCTCCCAAAGTCACATGGGCATTTGTGCCCTCACAGGCGCCAGAGCGCCCCGTTTTCCATCCGGCACAAACAGCCGTCCAGGGCCCCGAATACTAACCCGCTTTCTCCGGCCCTGCTAGGTCTGGATGGCATGGCCCGGGCCCAGGGGATGCTGAGATACAGAACCGTCAGGTCCTCAACAATAGCTCTTCCTTAATGGCCCTGGGAGATGATGAATGTTTCTGGGTAACCCGAGCCCTGTATTATGACAACGCCTTGGCAGCTGCGCCGTGTTTAAAAAGAGAATTAGAAATGCTTTTCTTTCCTAATTCTCCTCTCCTGCTGGTTTTAATATGAGCGACATTGCGGTTAGCGAGAACATGTCTTGGCCGTTTTTTTGCCAGAATGTTCGTTTACATGGAAAACAGCTGCCAAGTGGCGGGATCTGTATGCACGCGGGAGCCATGCCGTGGTACCCTGGGCCTGGGCACGATTGGCGCCCTTGGACCCTGGGGCACACGGGAGGGGTTCTTCTGGCTGGGTCCACGTCCCAGAGCCTCAAAAGGAACATGGAGGAGACTCTAGTTGGAACTGTTTTGTAATCAGGCTATGATCAGTCCCCGTGCTCAAAGGGTGTACCCCAAGTGACAGGGAGCTCACTATCCCCTAGGGCAGCCCATGCCCTTTCTTTTGTTGCTTCAGCAATCACTTACTGCTTGTAGGGTCTTGGGCTCAGTTTGAGGGATGCAGAACAGTCAGCTCTGACCCTTAGACTTCCCAGGCTGGGAAGGACCCCATGAGGTTACCAAGACCAAACCGGGAGTCTCCCTGTCCCCTGATGTGCCCCCCATTTTCCCATCTCCCTGCCTTTGCTCTCCCTGTTCCTTCACACCTTCCCTCCTGCCTGTCTCTATAGACAAGATGAGGTGCCCCCTCTTCTTGGAAGCCCTCCCTGATCTACCTTCACCTTCCACTGAACTTTACCTCTGCCTCCCTCATAAGCTTTCACTTTCTGTCACTTATCCGTGGCTTATGGCCCCACTTAGACCTCGAGCTCTTCCATTGTAAAGACCGTGGTTTTCTAACGGTGCTCAATAGTGGAACAAACCACCTTGTGAGGTGGGGAGCTCCACATCAGCAGGTACAGAAGTGGGGAGAATGCTTGCCTTGGAGTCAAGGGCCCTCCATGCACCACACACTGTGATCAGTGCTGGGTCAGAACCCTGAGTTCGAATTCCACCTCAGATTCCTAGCTGTGTAAAGATATTTAAAGGAGGCTAAATGCCCAGCAACATTGGTGGGTGGATTCGTGCTTGGGTCAGGACTTGAACCCAGGGGCCTCCACGACCCTTTCCATCCCTACTTTTTTCTTCGGGTCCCTCACAATTGTGAGCTTGGGGTTTCCCACAAAACAGCCATGTCTGTGCTGGGAAACGTGGAAAGAACGACTCATGTGAGAAGATTGGGTTCAACTCCCTTTTCTGCCACTCACTACCTTTGTGATCTTGGCCTCAAGTCCCCTCTCTGGGCCTCAGTTTCCCTGTCTGTAAAATGCAGGTTTATACCAGTGGGCTTCTGCAAGGTCCCGCTAGACCTCAGGCCGCTGGCAGCCAGCCATCTGCTCAAACCTCCCGTTTTTGTCTCCTAGCTGCACGTGTGCGCCGAGGTCGAGCCAGACGTCCTGAATGAGTGCCTGGGCATCCCACAGGTGCCCCCGTCCTCCCAGCACGGCCTGGACGGGAAATGTGGAAGAGCCGTGGGCCATGAGCTGCTCCCAGGTAAGGTGCAGCAGTGAGGGGCAGCAGTCCCCAGGGAGGAGCGCGGTGAGGCCCCCAGGTCAGGCTAGAATGGGCCCATTCAGACCCTGGTGTGAGTGGGGAAACCACAGACAACTGCATCTGAGAGAATAAGCCTTTATCGGGCGGCTAGGTGGCACAGTGAATAGAGCACCGGGCCTGGAGTCAGGAGGACCTGAGTTCAAATACGGCTTTAGACACTTTAACACTTATTAGCCATGTGATCTTGGGCAAGTCATTTAACCCCAAATGCCCTCCAAAAAAAAAGCAAAAAATAAATAGAGAATAAGCCTTTGTTAAGCTCCTGCTGTATGCTGGCCTCTGTGCTAAGGGCTGAGGAGACAAAGGCAAAAAGAGTCCCTGCCTTCAGGGAGCTCACGTTCTAATCAGAGGCCTCTGCATAGGGACTGTACAGGTTAAGTGAACAGTCATCTCAGAGGGGTCGGCACTCAAGGTGGGGGTCTCTGAGAAGGGCCTCCTGCAGAAGGTGGGATTTGAGCTGAGCCTTGAAGGAAGACGGGGGGCAGAAGGGAAGAGGGGAGCATTGCAGGCGTGGGAGAGGGGGACCACTGAGGAACGTGGTCAGTGCGGCCCGATGGCAATAAGTACATGAAGCCTGGAGAGGGAGGAGGGGCTCGTTCATGAAGGGCTTTCAAGGCCAAATCGGAACATTTTGTATTGGATCCAGAAGGGGACGGGGAGCCAGTGCAGGTCATTGAGCAAGAGACAACCTCTTTGGTGGCTGATCAGAGGATGGACTGGGATGGAGTAGGGAGAGATTTGAGGCAGGCAGACCCCCCCACCCCGAGGCTGTTATAATTGTTCAGGGATGAGAGGACCGGTGTCTGAGGGGGGAAGGGCATGTATTCGAAAGATACTTTGAAGGAAAAATCAACAATTTCGACATGGGGGGTCAGAGAGTTCAAGGTGACTCCTAGGTTGGACCCAAGTAATGGCATTGCCCTGCACAGTAATGGAGAAATTGGGAGGTGGGGAGGACTTGGGGGGAAAGGTCATGAGTTCTGCTTTGTACTTATTTCAAACTGTCAAAAAGAGGTGGTGATGGCAAGATTGGAGATGGGAGAGAGGTCAGGGCTGGATAACGGGGTCACAGAACCATGTGCATGGAGGTGATCGTTGAGCCCATGGGAGCTGCTGAGATCATGGGGGAGTCCTAGAGAGGGGAAAGAAAAGAGGCACCATAGTGGGGGGTGGGGTCTGAAGGAGAATCCTGCAGGGGACTCTGAGAAGGAGCAGTCAGGTAAGCTGTGCTGGACCTGAGCCGACAGAGAGAAGACTGGCCAGAGGAGGGGCCTTCGTGGGGTCCTTTGTTCTAAGGCCCTCCCAGTCCTGACATCCCCTGTTCTAAGCCCCCTCCCAGCCCTGACATCCCCTGTTCTGAGGGCCCTCCTGGCTCTGAGTCTCTGTCCCAGCTTCCCATGCTCCCTTCCCTGCTGACGTCCATCCTCTGCCTGCTTCCCTGGCTCCCCAGCTCCCACAGATAGCGCAGCCAGAGAAAGCTGGGCTCGTGTTTCTGGACCAATGGGCCGCCAGCATTCCCTGGTGCACCGCATGGGAAGTGATACCAGATAATGGCCTTTTTATTCCAGTTGAAAACACTCATTTGGGGGCTTGTTTTTTTGTTTTTTCAAAGAAACCACAATAGCCGTATGTGGAGCCTCAGCCCACTGGGATTTCTCAGATTACTCTAAACTTTTTAAAAAATGTTTTAACTTTATTTTTTCTCCCTCAAAGTTGGAGCAGCTTCAGGTTTTAAAATATGTTAGGGAGAGAAGCCAGTCCTATGGAGAACAGAGCACTGTCATTCAGGGAGTCTGGCTTCAAAGCAGGTTCTGACTCTGATCGGGGAAGAGGCCTTGAATGTCAGAGCAGGAGCCCACACTTCCCCTTCCCTCAGCCCACTCTCCTCCATTTGACAAGCGAGGAAACTGAGGCACTTGGGGAAGAAGGAACTTGCCAGAGAACCCACCCATTGAGAGGGTCCTGTACAGGGACCTTGGTATTCCCAGCTGGTGGATTGTGAGGTCATAGGTGCAGAGCGAGGACCATCCTCAGGCCCTAGAGAGAGCAGTGACTTGCCCAAGGACACATGTTAACCTGGTGCCCTGGAGGGAGGGCTGGTGTTGGAGACCAGAGGCCCAGATCCAGCCTTGGTACCGACTGTGGGACCCTGGGCAAGTCTTTTAGACTCTGGGCCTCAGTTTCCTTCTCTGTAAAAATGAGGGTCATCCTGGCTTCCCATCACTTGTGTCAAGTGCTAGAGAGTGGGCGCCTTGATGGTATGGACCCTGAAGGTGGGCTGGTGGTGACTGCCCCCTGCCCCTCCTGCTAGTGCTCCTGCTCTCTGACTATGGGGACTGCTGCAGAGTACTGCTGTACTCCAGGCTTGAAGAGACCCCTCCACATGGGGAGATTCTCCAGCAGGGCAGAAGGCTGGGTCAGCTATATTAGGTTGGAAGAGATATGGACAGACAGAGGGACAGAAGAGAAGGAGAGAGAGAGGAGAGAGGAAGACAGAAGTGGGGACAAGAGACAGGAAAGAAGAAAGAGGGAGACAGGAGGAGGGGAAGACAGACAGGGTGGTGAGGGGAGAGGAGAGCCCATTCATGGTCTGGCTTTGGTCCTTCCTGCCTGTGTGACTGACCCTCAGTCTCCTCCTTTTTAAAAGAGCCCCAGGGGATCTCCAAGCCCCATTCTAACTGAGATCTGCCCGTTTGGCTGGAGGTCTCGGTTGATATGCCCAGGCAGGGATAGGGGCAGGGGAGAGGTAAGAGAGGTTTCTGAGTCCTGGGATCACACACTGTGGAGTATGTGTGGAAGCAGGCCTGGATCCGCTCCCCAGAGGGTCATGGAAGGAGCCCTGGCATGGTGTCAGGAGGGACCAGGGTTCGAATGTCGGTTCTGACCATCATTAGTAGTGGCATGACCTGGGCAAGTCACCTTCCTCACGGGGTTGCTGTCAGGAAAGCTCTTTCCAGCAAACCTTCAAGTGCCAGAGAAATAACTTGTTGGGAGTCTTTGTACAATCCCCTGGTTTTGCAGACGGAGAAACTGAGGCCCAGGGCAGGGGTATCCTGCAGGCATGGGACAGAGCAGGGGCCTGGCAGCCCCCAGCCCTGGGATCCTTTGCTTCTCACTCTGGGGTTTTTTGGCTGTCCAGCCCTCCCCCCTGCAGCTGCCCAGGGCAGCGCTGTTTAGGGAACAGATGTTTGGGCCAAAGGTTAAACAATTGTGAATTGTGATTGATGACATGTATTTACACACTGAAGTGGTTCAGGGAGGAAGGGTCTGGGATGCTCAGTCCCAACAGGGGCCAGAGAGGGGCTGGCAGACTCGAGAGGGAGAGCTGTGGCCAGAGGCCTGGCCAGGTGTGGGGGTGAGCAGTGGGGAGGGCATGGAAAGGTCTGAGCCAAAGCCGAGCTCCCCAGCCAGAGTGGGAACATCCTGAGGGCTAAGAAGGTTGGCTAGGAAGTGAGGCTCCTACCCCCAATCCTGGGATACAGATCCAGGCTTCACAGGGCTCATTCACACCATTCCCTCCCCCCCCCCCCACTGTTAGTGCCCTCCCACCCAAATTGTCAAGATAGTCAAGATAGCGTCCGTGTCGCTCTCCTGTACACTCTGTGTTCTACCAGACTGGCCAGTTTGCCGCTTCTCCCTCATAATATTCCATCTCTCACCCCATACCTTTGCCTAGGCTGTTCCTTCTGCCAGGAATGCCCTCCCTCCTCACCTCTGCCTCTTTAGCTTCCTTCAAAGCTCATCTCAGGTGCTATTTGCTGTGAGAAAGCCTTACCTGATCCCCAGTCCCACCCCTTGTCCCCAGCTGTTAGTGAACTATCTGTCCCTTAATTAATTATCTGGCATTTACTTAGCTGTGCGCCTGGGCTGGCTTCCCAGGAGTGTGTAAGCTCCTTCAGGACAGGGACTGTTTTTCCATCATGTCTCTGTGGCCCCAGTGCCTGGCACACAGTAGGTGCTTACCAAAGGCACGTGTGTTGGCAGGGCTGAGTCCAAAGCCAGTGTGGAGCTTTGAGGCTGTAGACAGAAAACCTCCAGTACTGAATTGGTAAAAAGGAGCCAGGACCAGGATTTGGTCCCTGAAAAAGAGGCCTCAGCCCACCGGAGCTGGGAGGTGATGGCAAAAGGCAGGGCCTCCAGCCTCATCTCCTAAGGGACCCGAGCTGCCACGTTTTATCCCAGGGACCAGCTAAAGATGAAAGAATCAGAGACGTTCGAAAGTCGCCTGGTCTTACCCTCTCGTTTCACTGCTACAGAAACTGTGGCCCAGGGAGGGTAGATGAACAGGGTCAGTATTAAGCTCCTGTTAGGGGCCAGGTCCTGCCCTCGGCTCTGTGGATACAAAGAATGAAACTGCGCCCCCAAGGAAGGAGCTTCCTTTAGAATGAGGGAGACCAGTCTCCTGGTGAGAGGACGTTTTGAGAGGTTTTCTAGCTGCAGAATCCGCTCCTTCGGAAGGGCTGTGCCCCCACCAAGGGCCGCAGTCTGTGGGCCTGACTCCCTCTCACTGGCCGCAGGGGGTGCTATACCCCTCCCCAGACTCCTTCCTGGCTCTGCTGTAATCCCTGTCTACACTTGCTCATGTTCTTGATTAAAAGGGAGCTCTGGTGAATTCTCAACAAAAAAAGCAGCCCCCTCCTGTAAGTTTGGGGGTGGGGTGGGCAGTCCAGAAGCATCGATTCCAGAGAGCATCAGACCCAGGCCAGAATTCCTTTGCCAGTTTTAGTGACAGAGGATCAGCCAACTGTGATTTGCATATCTTCCCAGACAGGGAGCTCACCACCTCCAAGGTAGCCTATGCCCTACACGGACAGTTCCCTTTGTTAGAAAGTCTCCTCTCCAGGGAGCTGACATCTGTCTCCTCCTAAGCCCCTAGTTTGTTCTGGTTCTTCTCTCTGGCACTGGCCAGTTCAGCCTTTACAGAAGACGGTCCTCGGTCCCTGTGTGGGATGGTGGAAGGTGCTGGAGGACCTGGTCTCCCTTCCAGTCTCTGACATTTGTATGTACCCTTCCTCTCTGGATGAGGATGGGGCTGGGCACAGTGGGAGGGACCTCACCCATCAGGTGGAACAGGCAGTCTTCAAGGTGGCGGCTCCCAGTGCTGGACAGCTCCAGAGCAGAGGCCTGAGCCACTGCTGGGCGTTAAGAGGATGGAGGTTCCTTTG
The DNA here is from genome assembly GCA_028646515.1 of Pseudochirops corinnae. NCBI lineage: Eukaryota > Metazoa > Chordata > Mammalia > Diprotodontia > Pseudocheiridae > Pseudochirops > Pseudochirops corinnae. The sequence continues at coordinate 342,979,021 of CM053586.1, read as the reverse complement.
GGCATGGCTTAAAGCGTGCTCACCCTCCCTTCTTAGGGCTATTGGACCTGTATTCTGTGCTCTCTGGTCCGTGGGAATACTGGAGCACCACAGGAGCTACTTCATTTATTTGTGTCCCCAGAGCTTGGCACGGTGCCCAGCACACAAGAGGAGCTTTTATTAAGCTCCGGTTGGTCTTTGATTTTATTTTTATTTGAATGAACATTATAAATGCTCATTGATTGGTTGACTTATGAATCCAATACCTAGCACCCAGTAGGAGTCTAATAAAGGCTCATTGATTGATTTAATGAATCCAATACCTAGCATACAGTAGGAGCTTAATGAATGCTCATTAATTGATGATCCTATGAGTCTGGGATCCAGGATGCCTGGCACGCAGTAGGCATATAATACATGATTGATTCCAATTCCGAAATTCTCATCTTGTGACTCTGTGAGGGCCTCCATCTCCTCATCTGGAAAGGAAAAGGGCTGAACTAGATGGCCCACAATGGCATGTGCCTCAGTCCCAGGATCCTGGGGCATCCTGGCTTGCTGTTTGCAAACATTCTCCAGCTGACCAGTGGCCCCTAGCCCTGAGCCCCAGTCTCTCCTCAGCTGGGTCCCCCCAGGGCAGAGGCCTGGCCACTTGTAGAGCTCAAATCACTGCAGCATCCTGGCTTCTTTCTAGGTGAAGAAGGAGCCCTCCAGGCTCTCTGAGGGTCTCTGGGGTCAGCGGGTACATGGGGAGAGGGCTTGGTACAGCTGCCAGATGACACGTGGATGCTTCCTGTCCCTGCAGGCATGTTCCCTGGCTCCGGTGCCTCGCAGAATGGACTGACTGCCGGAATCCTGCCCCCTCCTCAGGACGGCACCTCCAGACACCACCCACTGGACTCTTCGACCATGGCTAGCTCCCAACACCACCTGTCCCCTCTGCCCACAGCAGAGAGCACCCGGGAAGGGTAGGTGACCCCACACTTTAGGGGAGCAGGAGCTACCCCCTGCCCCCAACATTGTGGGTGGGGGCTCAGCTTGGAGGGAGGAAGGGTTAAAGGGGTAAATGCCCCCCCAAAACCTCTCAGTGATGGAGTATCTTTACAGAGTGTGTGTGTGTGTGTGTGTGTGTGTGTGTGTGTGTGTGTGTGTGTGTGTGTGTGTGTGTAATGATGTTTGGTCAAGTAGAATAGCCACCATGTTTAGAAATGTCAGAGCTGAGAGGGGCCTGAGAACAGGAGATGTCAGGGCTGAGAGGGGCCTGAGAACAGGGGATGTCAGGGCTGGGAAGGACCTGAGAACAGGGGATGTCAGGGCTGGCAGGGACCTGAGAACAGGGGATGTCAGGGCTGGGAGGGGCCTTAGAACAGGGGATGTCAGGGGAGGGAGGGACCTCAGAACAGAGAATGTCAGGGGAGGGGGGCTCAGAACAGGGGATGACAGAGCTTGGAAGGGCTTTAGAACATGGGATGTCAGGGCTGGGAGGGGCCTGACAATGTAGAATTTCAGAGTTGAAGAGAACCTTAGGACAGGAACTTTTGGAGCTGACAGGCACATTAGTGACTAATCTCATCAAACCCCCCTCATTCTAAAAATAAGGGGGAGAAATGGACCCAAAAAGGGGAAGCCACTTGGCCTGGGTCACACTGTGAGTGAGCCCAGGGCAGATTCAAGACCAGAACCCAGGCCTCTCCTCTCCAGGAGGAGGAAGCTCACCATCTTACATTCCTGTGGGCATGGGGGAGGATAGCCAGGAGCCTCAGGGCCAAGCAATCTCCTGCCCACCGCTCCCCCAAAAAATTCCCTGGTGGCCTCCCCCAATGGCCCAGCGCTAATAATTAGTTGTTTGGTGGACAAATTGCTTTCCTTCCTACTCTATAAACACAGTTTCATCATGCCCGCCTCCCACTGTCTCCCGCCACCCCGGCCGCCCCCACTGGACCCACTGATGGCTGTGCCCACGGCAGACCCTGGTCCCCAGAATGTTGCTGTGATGCATTGGAGAGCCTGAGCCTTAAACACGAAGTAATTGAAGGCAAATGCAGGCATCCGCAATGCCCCACGTTCTGCCTGCACAAATGTGCTTCCCATTACAGCCAGCTAATTGGAGCTAAGTATATAATGTGCTAATTGGAGGACCTTTAAGAAAATGAGTTTTCCTTGCAAATAAACAGAATTGGACTATTCTACTGTCCCTGGTGCCCCGCTCCTTCCCCCTCTGCCTCTCTGGAGCCCTCAGCTCTGATCTGGCAGAGTTCCTTTTGGGCTAGAATTAGGGAATTTGGAGGGCGGGGGCACTTGCTAAGAGCAAGAAGGACCCTTAGAAGCCGTTCCCCTCATTTTCGTAGGAGTTGAAACTAAGGCCCAGAGAGAGAAAGGTTCTCACCCAAATTTTTGTAGCTAATAAATAACGAAGCTGAAATTTGTTTTTTTCCCCCACTTAATAGTATTTTATTTTTTCCAATTACATGTAAAGATAGTTTCAACATTCACTTTTATAAGATTTGAGTTCCAAATGTTTTCTCCTTCCCCTCCTACCACCTCCCTAAGGTAACATACAGTCTGATGTAAGCTGTACATGTACAATCATATTAAACATATTTCCACGTTGGCCGTGTTATGAAAGAAGAATCAGAACAAAAAGGGGAAGGAAAAATAAGTAAAAATAGTCTGCTTTGCTCTGCATCCAGACCCCATAGTTCTTTCTCTGGATATGGACAGCATTTTCCATCACGAGTCTTTCAGATTTATCTTCGATCATTGTATTGCTGAGAAGAGCTAGAGCCATCATAACTGGTCATGACACAATGTTGCTGTCACTGTGTACAATGTTCTGGTTCTGCTCACTTCACTCTGCATCAGTTCGTAGAAGTCTCTCCAGGTTTTTCTGAAGTCTGCCTGCTCATCATTTCTTATAGAACAATATGCCATGACATTCATATACCACAACTTGTTCAGCCATTCTCCTTTTGATGGGCATCCTCTTGATTTCCAATTCTTTGCCACCACAAAAGGAGCTGCTATAAGTATTTTTGTACATGTGGGTCCTTTTCCCATTTGTGTGATCTCTTCGGGATATAGCCCTAGTAGTGGTACTGCTGGATCAAAGGGTATGCACAGTTTTATGGCCCTTTGGGCATAGTTCCAGATTGCTCTCCTGACTGATTGTATCAGTTCACAACTCCACCAACAATGCATTAGAGTTTCAATTTTCCCACATCTTCTCCAACAATTATCATTTTCCTTTTCTGTCATGTCAGCCAATCTTATAGGTGTGAGGTGGTACACCAGAGTTGTTTTAATTTGTATTTCTCTAATCAAAAGTGATTTAGAGCATTTTTTCATATAACTATAGATACTTTTAATTTCTTCGTCTGAACACTGCCTGTTCATATCCTTTAACCATTTGTCAGTTGGGGAACGACTCGCATTCTTATCAGAGACACTGGCTTTAAAAATTGTTTCCCAGACAAAGCTAAAATTTGAACCCAAATCTGGTGGCTTTTCCATGTTCTATAAGCTGTGTCCAGTGTAATCCTTACCTCTTTTGAAATCAATGAATCCCCAACCAATGATCATCTAGCCTGTTTTCATTTTTCCATTGACTGAGAACTCACTTCCTTGTGTTCCATTATTAGGAATTTCCCTGTTCCATCCAGCCGAATTCATCCTCTAACCCTGATTTCTGGGCCTGGTTCTGCCCTAAAGGGCCAAAAAAGAATAATTCTAATCCTTCTAGGATACAGTCCTTCAAATACTCAAAGACAGAATGCCCCACTGCCTCTAAATCTTATCTTCTAAATTCAGCAGGCATTGATTAAGTACCTACTAGATGCCGTGCTGGGTGTTAGGGATGCAGAGAATAAGACAGAACAGTCCTTGTCCTCAAAAGAGTTTACAATTCTAATTGGAGAATTCATAATGCCCACAGATAAGCAAATAAAAAAAATCAAATAAGTACACACAAAATGTATGTACGAAATAAGTACAAATATATAAAATAAATCCATACAAGATATGTGAGATAAATACACACAGATGTATGAAATAGACGTAAAATGTATATTAAACAAATAGGCATGGATATATAAGATAAATACACACCTACATAGGAAATACATGTAAATGTATGAAATAAATATACATAAAATATATGAAATAGACATATAAGAAATAAAACATGTTCAATAGCCAACATATATCAAATAAATGCACATAAGATATGGATAAAATAGACACAAATATATGAAATAAATACATGTATGTGAAATACACATAATTGTATGAAATAAATACATATAAAATATATGTATGACATAAATAAACACAGTTGTCAGTGGCACTAATAATTGAGCAATCATGGAGGGCCTCTTGTAGGAGATGGCCCTGGAACAGAAGCCTGAAAGGATTCTGAGAGTCTGAAGTAGAGAGGGCATTCCAGCAATGGGAGGCAGCCTGTACAAAGGTACAGAAGTCAGAGATGAGATAATTCTATGCAGGAAACAGAACACCGGCCACTTTGCCTTGATTGTGGAGTGTGAGGGAGAAGAGCATTTGCTGGGCTGCAGCCAGGGATGAGCGACTTTGTGTCTTGTATCTGATCTAAGGTGCCCCACCTCCCCACCCCCATCTCCCACTTCTCAAATGTCTCCTCTTACTTAATTTCAAGCTTCTTTTTTTTTTGAATGACTTATTTATTTACTTTTAATTTACAAGATTCAGTTCCACATTCACTTGAGTTTCAGATTTTCTCCCCTCCCTTCCCTCCCCGCCCCCCCATGGTGGCGTGCAATCATGTATAGGATCTGCAAATACTTTCACATTGTACAATAGTTTGGTTATATAGAAGGGTTGTAACCAATGGGTGATCACTGGGAAAAGAAAAAAAAAAGCAAAACCAAATATGAAAAAGAACGATAGCGTGTTATGCTTCAGTCTCTGGGTTTTTTTTTTTAATACCAAATGTACTTTATTTTTTTTTCCGTTTTTTTAAAAATTTTTTTATTTACTTATTTACTTTTAATTTACAAGATTCAGTTCCACAATCACTTGAGTTTCAGATTTTTCTCCCCTCCCTTCCCCCCCCCCCATGGTGGCGTGCAATCATGTATAGGATTTGCAAATCTTTTCACATTGTACAATAGTTTGGTCATATAGAAGGGTTGTAACCAATGGGTGATCACTGGGAAAAGAAAAAAAAAAGCAAAACCAGACATGAAAGAGAACGATAACAAGTTTTGTTTCAGTCTCCATTTAAACTATAGTCTTTCTATATCTTTCTCTGAGTTTAGATATCTCCTTCCATCCTGAGGCTTGTAGAGTTGTCTTTAGCTGTGCATTGTTGAGGATAGTCCA
>CM053586.1:342951673-342973187 GCA_028646515.1 Pseudochirops corinnae | reverse complement strand
AGACCTTAGAACAGAGATTGTCAGAGCTGGGAGGAGCCTTAGAACAGAGAAAGTCAGGGCTGGAAGGGGCCTTAGAATAGGGGATGTCAGAACTGGGAGGGGCCTTAGAATAGGGGATGTCAGAACTGGGAGGGGCCTTAGAACAGGGGATGTCAGAGCTAGGAGGGCCCTTAGAACAGGGGATGTCAGAGCTTAGAGAAACCTTAGAACAGAGATTGTCAGAGATGGGAGGGGTCTTAGAACAGGATATGTCAGCTGGGAGGGGCCTTAGAGCAAGGAATGTCAGAGCTAGGAGGGGGAAAGTCCCCAAGTGCCTGGAAGACCCTGACTTCTCACCTCTCCCTCCCAGAATCCGTCTCTTCATTCAAGACTCAACTTAGATACCAACTTTACATGAAGCTTTTCCTGATCTCCCTAACCCTGAGGCAGCCTGGGCTAGTGGTTAGGGACCTAGCTGGAAAGCCAGGCCGACCTGAGGTCAAGCCCTGGCTTTGACCTATCCTGGGAGCAGTGCTAACAACTAGAGGGATCAGGGAAGGCCTCCTGGAGAAGGTGACCTTGGAAACCCAAATTAAGGCCAGGATTGCTCTGGGAATGATGGAGCCAAGGCAGGGGCTCCACGGCATGTTTTCATTTGGATTGTTCCGCACAGATGCCAGCGTAAGGAAGACCCCTCTGCCCAATCCAGCTTTTATCTCTGTAATGCACAAACATATTGCGTGGGCTGCTGCTGGCCTGCCCCCAAGATTCCCCAGCTCAGGCTTGCCGAGTGGTATCTCTGCTCTGCCTTCTTTGCCACAGAAGAGGGACCATGCGGGGTCATGGAAGGAGCCCCAGATTTAGGATCAGGAGACCGGGCTGTTGCTACCAACTCCCTGGGCAGCCTTGAGAAATGCCCATGCCCTTCTCTGTAAGGTGAGAAGGCTCGTGGGTCCCCTTCTCACTCACTCTCCTCTCTTCATCAGAGCATAGGTTCCTGCCTTTCCTTGCCCCCAGGGCACTCTCTGAGCCGATTAAGCTGATCCCTCTAGTTGTTAGCACTGCTTCCAGGATAGGTCAAAGCCAGGGCTTGACCTCAGGTCGGTCTGGCTTGCCGGCTAGGTCCCTAACCACTAGCCCAGGCTGCCTCAGGGTTAGGGAGATCAGGAAAAGCCCTGGCTTCCTTCAAGACTCAGCTCAGACGCCACCTCCTGCAGGAGGCAGGATGTCCCCCAGCGTCCCCCAATAGTGCCTTCCCTCCGAGATCACCTCCCATTTACACTGTCTTGGGTGTTTTTCAGTCTCTCTGACCCAGCTTGGAGTTCTCTTGGCAAAGACACTGGAGTAGTTTGCCATTTCCTTCCCTGGCTCATTTTACAGAGGAGGAAACAGAGGCAAGCAGGGTGCAGTGACTTGTCCAGGGTCACTCAGCTAGTGTCTGAGACTGGGTTAGGACTCAGGGAGCCTCCAGGCCCTGAGCTCTGTGCACTGTGGCGCCCCCTAGCTGCCCATCTTGCATGTACCTGGTTGTTTATATGTGGTAAAGTCCTCATTAGACTGTGAGCTCCCTGAGGGCAGGGACCATCTTTTAGTCTTTTGAGTAAGATAATCTATGTAGAGTGATTAGTGTAGTGCTGGCCCATAGTATGCCCTCAATGCTTGTTCTCCTCCTTTCTCTTTGTGTCCCTTAGTTCACTTAGCACTGTCCAGACTTACTGAGTACAATGTCTGGCATGTGGCATCCAGTCAGTTCTTGTTGACTAGCTCAGTGAAATCACAAATCAGGCTAAAAAACAAACACCCTCAAAGTGGTTTGGGGAAGGGGGCATGCAGAGATGGAGGTCAGAACAGGCCTGGTGCAGAGGGTGGTGACTGAACTCTGTCTCTGAGGAAGCTAGGGATTCCCCAGGGCAGAAGTGAGGAGGGAGATGCTTCTAGGCACAAGGAGCAGCCTGTACAAGGGACAGAGCTGGGGGGTGGACTGCCATGTATAGGAGCCGCAAGTGGCCAGTTTTACTGGGATGCAGAATATAGGAAAGAGAGTAACCAGGGAGGCTGAAGCCAGATTCTGAAGGACTTTCCCTGTCAAATGGAAGAGTTTGCGTTTTATCCTGCAGGCTCTGGGGAGTCCCTGATACTTCTTCAGGAGGAGAGAACCACAGTTAACTCTGTGCTTTAACAACATCAATTTGGAAGCTGTAGGAAGGATTCTTTCTCTTTCAGAGCCCTTTAGTCCTTATGGCTTTGATGAAGTGGGTCAAGAAACCAGGGTTCTAGCTGATGAAACAGAACCTCTCTTGGGTCAGGATTTACTGTAAGTCAATCAGTAAACATTTAGCAAACCCTTCCTGTGTCCTGGTGACTATGCTGGGTTCTTAAACTCGTTCTGACATACTAAAAAGTATCCAGTGGCCTCTGCTAATGGGAAGTTCCGCACCCACCTGCCTCCCAGCCCAGCCCATTCCCGTGCTGGGCAGCTCCTGATGGGCAAACCTTAAGGTCTGCGAAGCATTTGGCACGCACTCTCGCAACCTCGTTTTGGGGTTTTGTGTCTATCCCCAGCACCCAGCTGGTGCTGAGCACATAACACAAGCTTACTGATTGACTGGGTGACCTTGGAGATTATCTGACGGAGTGGTCCGTGTCATGGGGGCAGCCAGGGGTGTAGTGGATACAGTGCTGGGCCTCCAGTCAAAAAGACCCGAGTTCAGATTTGGCCTCAGATTAGCTTTGTGGCCCTGGGCAAGTCACTTACCTTTTGACTGTTTCCCCACCTGTGAAATGGGGATAATAATGGCCCCAACCTCCTAGGATTATTGTGAGGATTAAATGTGACGGTATTTATGAAGCCCCTAACGCATTGCCTGGCACTTAGTAGGCAATTCACAAATGCTTACTCCCTTCCTTTGTGGACTCTTTGGACGCCTGGGGAGGCTACAGACTCCTCGACATCACGTATTTAGATGCATGAAATGAAGTAGTGTCACAAAGGAGAGCTGTAGTGAGCTCCCCATCCCAAGAGGCCAGGCAGGGTGTCTTCCTCTCAGGGGCGTGGCGGAAGGGAGCCGCCCGACAGCGGCCTGTGATGAGCCCAGCATCCCTGGAGGCTGCTCCTCACTCTGGGACACTCCGGGTCTCGTGGCCTCTAACTTCCTGTCTTCCCCCAGTTCTCAGCTGCCAAACTGGATCCTGAAAAGGGCCCCTCGCTTACCAGCCTGGAATCCAAGGAGGTCCCTCAGGATTTCTCAGGCGCTTCCCAGCTGTGCATCACTGTCCCCAGATCTCTCCAGGCTTAAAAACTTGTTAAAAACTTGCAGTACCCTCATGTCCCCCCAGGCTGTTGTCCTATACCCTCCTCTCCTCCGGGGCTGCGTTCCTAGGAAAGGCTGTCTACAGGCCTCACCTCCCACCCCCGTTCGTCCCCCTTTGCACTTCCAACCCCATGGTCTCCCCACAAAGCCAGATGTGCATTCTTCTGTCTTGGGGATCAGCTTTTAGTTTTTCTTTTGCCATTTAATGAATGGACGACTTGTCTCCTCACGGGGGAGGGGGGGGAGGGGAAGAGAAGGAGTAGTCTTTGTCTGAAGGCCTCTAGTAAAGAGGGATCCATCCCCTCATTGGTACCCGGTCCATTTTTGGCTAGCCCTTGTGTGAGGTCCCGTGGTGGCCTCATGTGCAGCCTGTGTAGGAGAGCCAGGACCATATACCCCTGTGCCACCCTTCCTTCACTCTAGTCAGTCTGGACGATAAGGAGGAAAGTCACTGGTCACTGCCAGGTGCGTAACTTAAACCCAGTGTTATTCGGAGCTGACTTGGTATCAGTACACAGACCAGTGACTGACAGATGATGAGCAGCCTCATGTATCATCGTGAAGAGGGTAGACAAACATTTGTTAGATGTCAGCACGGCAGGTCCGCAGCCATATAGTAAGCACCTACTGTGTGCTGCCCAGCTCTGTGCTCAGTGCTGGGGGTATGCAGAAAGACAAACAGAAAAGCCTTTTTTTGTACTTTTCCCGTGACTGTCTATAGGAAACAGTGACTCTCCGTAGGGCATGCATAGCTCAGCCTCAGCAGCCGCACGTTTTTAAAGCCCTTCAGAGAACCCAAAGAGTCTCCCTTCATTGTCTCGGCTTCATGGGGGGAATGGGCCCTGGCTCTAATCTGTTACACAAACGAACATTTCATCTGAAGCTGGTAACCAGAACCAGATCTCCCAACAGCTGAAACCACGTACTGGAGAGAGAGCCAAGAACTCGTAATTTATCTCAGGATTGGCCCTGGGAGCTCACAAAGGCTCAGACATCTCCATCCTCATCCTCCTCTTCCTTCTCTTCTTCCCCTTCGTCTTTCTCTTCCTCCTCCTCTTCTTCAACCTCTTCTTCCTCCCTCTCCTCTTCCTCTTTCTTCTTCTCTTCCTTCTCCTCCTCCTTGAGGGACCTTGAAGACCTGCCTTCACTGGTCTCTTTCATAGACTTGGAGCATGATAAACCAGATAAAATCTTAGGGCTGGGGATGCTAAGCCAGAGGCAACCTTGGGACCCAGAATGCCCTAGAAGGGGGCCTGGTAGGGCAGAAGGCTCAGAGCAGTGACTGTGCTGGCCTCGTCAGAGGCCCAGTGAGCCAGAACGTCGTTACATCTTCACTTCCAGGCCCCCCTTCTTCTTTCTCATTTTATAGGAGGGGTGGGGAGTAGTGGAAAGGTCATTAAACTCGGACACTTGGTTCTAAGCCCTGGCTCAGCACCGTCACTGGGCACCCGCCTTCTCTGAGAGTCTTCCCAGATGTTTCACCCTCCCTAGATCACAGCAGACATTATCAGGCACTAGCCCAGCTTTCTTATGGAGTTCGATAATAGTAGCTGATAGAGATGAGACTCAAACCCATATAATTAATAACACAAAGTGGATTGTGAGCAGGCCCTTGAGGTCAGAAAAGGTTAGAGCTGAGAGGAGCAGGGGCCTGAGAACTGAGCACGTCAGAGCTGGGAAGGCCTTAAAACAGGGAATGTCAGGGCTGGGAGGACCTTAAAATAGGGGATATCAGAGCTGGGAGGGCCTTAGAACAAGAGATGTCAGAGCTGGGAGGGAGATTAGAACAGGGGATGTCAGAGCTGGGAGGGCCTTAGAACAGGAGATGTCAGAGCTGGGAGGGAGATTAGAACAGGGGATGTCAGAGCTGGGAGGAGCCTTAGAATAGGAGATGTCAGCTGGGAGAGAGCTTAGAACAGGGGATGTCAGAGGTGGGAGGGGCCTTAGAACAGGAGATGTCAGAGCTGGGAGGGAGCTTAGAACAGGGGATGTCAGGGCTGGGAGGAGGCTTAGAAATCATTTAGTATAACCCTTGGTTTTTACACATGAGGAAACTGAGGGCCAAAATCAGAAATGAATGGCAGAGGCCATACAACTAGCTGGTGCCGAAGGCTGGCTCCTGAAGCCTCAGGCCGGTCCCTTGGCCTCCCTCCCCTTTGCTGCTGGTGACTTCAGTGTCCCTGGGAAGCTGAGCAGGCCAGCCCATGCATGTCAGAGGTGGCTCCCGGAGGCAGAGGGCAGCTGTGGGGGAAGCTGCCTGGGATTCCGGCCTGGCCCCCCCGCCGAGGAGCCCCCTGTGGGCCTTCTCACTGGCAGAGGAGAGAATACTCATTCAATTGAAACAATTTGAAAGCCTAAACTCGGTATTGGAGCCTGGTCATTAGTGCTAATAAGTTTTCTGCCTGTGCAGCCAAACAGTGATTAGACATTTTTAGTCTTATTACTGGAGTGATGAAGACAACCTGGGCCAGGGAAGATGAGGGTTCGCTCACACCTGGGGGGTCAGCCAGTCCCTGAAGGACTGTTGCTCTTTGAAAGGAGGAGGGTTTAGGAGAGACCTTCATCAAGGCTCCTGTGAATGGGGAGGGGGGCACTTTTTAGAATGAATCCTGACCACGCAGATTCATGGAATGACCCAGAATTGGGGGAGGGTAGTTAGAAGAGCCTAGAACAATGTCAGAAGTAGGAGGAACCTTAGAACCGTTGAATTTAGAACAGAAAATACTGAATTAGAACATAAAAATACAGGTCCTGAAAGGAGAGAATGTCAGAAGGGGAAGGGACTTTAGAAAGTAGAATGTGAGAACTCAGAAATTCAGAACACAGAATGTCAGAGATTAAAGGGATTTTTGAAAATTAAACATTACGGTCCGGAGCACTGAATGTCAGACTAGAAGGCCAGAGAAGGCGGTCCATGGCCATACCTCCCAGCATCCTTCAGACCATAGTCTATTGAGTATGTATCTTACTGTCTTTCATTTGGTCTTTTGCTCCCAGTGGCTCTTAAAAATCTGCACTTGGATGTCAGCAGAAGTCTAGGTTTCTTCCAGCAAAGGACCTTGAATGAGCTCCAGCCGCCACCACCACCACGGGCGCCCCTGGGCAGCGACTCTTCCTCCCTTTCCCACAATCATCCATTTCTCTTTCCCTTTCCAGCCTCACTTCTAGCATCCTGACGCCGCTGAAAGCGCTCCTCCCGCCTGCCCTGCTGCAGAAACACCCGCTGCCACCTGCACAGACCCACCCCCCTGGAGGGCAGCCCTTCCCAACACTTTCTAGCAAACCATACCCCTCATTTCAGAGCCCAGCAGCAGCACCCCCACTGGCACCACAAGGTAAGAATGGTGACCCTCTGCTCCCTGAGCATCTCCTGGGGGAGCTTGGCACCATCCAGCCCAGGGCCATCCAGAGGTTAGTGGTAATCCCATCCCTGCCCTCAGGAAGCTCATAGTCTAGGAGAAGACACACAAACATAGAAAACTAGTAGTAATAATTCATAATAACTCATATTTCTCTTGGACACTGAGGTTTGCCAAGCACTTTCTGTAACAGGAGCCCCCTTGGGTGAGGGGCACAAGGGCTTTTGTCCTATGTTTCACAATCCTTCAGGCCATGTCCAGGACGTCCCCTTGTCGTTGGGGCACTGCTTGGGGCTGAGGACCTCCTGGGTCCCGTTCTGTTAGGTTCTAAAGTGACAAGGCAGTTTGACAGAATTAATGGGGACTTCTTGAAATCTCAGGCTCCCAGAATTACCATAACTCATGGCCCTACAAAACAAGCATCATAGGAGAAGACAGGCTTTTGAGGATGTTGGGCAGGGAAGAAAGGCCGCCTGCAGGGGTGTTCAGAGGCTTACGTGTCCAAGCTGGACAGAGGGGACAACCCTGGAGAGAGGGTTGTGGAAGGGATCTGGAGAGACCAGACTTTGTAATTTTGTGGCAGCGTCATAATTATTGAGGATATAACATGGGCCTCCCCAAGAGGTAATGATGTTCCCCAGACCTTGGGCGTCAGCGCACACTCATTACTTGGGGAATGTGACTTGGACAAAGCACAAGGGAACCAGGTCAGGCAGGAAGGGCTGTGGGGGAGAGGAGCCTGCAGCTGTTAGCCAGTAGGATCTAGTTAGGGAGCAGGGGATGGCGCTGGGTCCAGTGACCTTTCACTGCAAGATGCCAGGCAGTGTAGAGGAGTCTCGTCAGCCTAGAACCTTACTATGTGACCTTGAGTAAGTCACTGATCTGCTCTGGGCCACAGTCACCTTTTTTGTAAAATAGAAAGATACATCTAAATGATCTTTGAGGCCCCTCCCAGCTCTGACATCCCCTGTGCTAAGGCCCCTCCCAGCCCTGACATTCCCCTGTACTCAGGCCCTCCAGCCCTGACATCCCCTGTTCTAAGGCCCCTTCCAACCCTGACATCCCCTGTTCTCATGCCCTCCAGCCCTGACATCCCCTGTTTTCAGGCCCTCTAGCTCTGACATCCCTTGTTCTAAGGCCCCTCCCAGCCCTGACACCCCCTGTTCTCAGGCCCCTCCCAGCCCTGACACCTCCTGTTCTCAGGCCCCTCCCAGCCCTGACATTTTATTTTAACTGAATCTGATGTCCCAGAATTGCTTACATTTGAAAGTCTTAAGCCGACCCAGCTTGATGATGTCACCAAACTATACGTGCTTATGTTCGTATAATGGGGAAATCACCCTAAAACCACAAGGGGGATGTGGAGGGCCTTTGCCAGCAGCAGAAGCAAGTACCCAGCTGACTTGAGGCTTGAAACCATTTCAAACAGATTTTACCACTCTGGGTCTCAGATCTCAAAGAGGAAAACCACACTTCCCCCTCAGCTGGCCCTGGGCTTCCGTTGCTGTAGAGGCTGAGCCCAAGGAGGGCACAGCAAGAGCAGAGCAGGATCCTCCCCACCTCCTGTTCCCTTCCCCTCCTGGGCTTCCTCCGCAGCACCTGCCATGGGCCGGATCACAGAGAGCCCCAGCCAGAGCCCTCCTGCCATCAGCTCCCAAAGGGCTCTCAGGGCTTGATCGTTTGTGCTTCGTTCCTGAGAGATTGAGCCCCTCGAACACATCGTTGGCCAGGGATCAGGCTTGAACACCCTGGTGACGGGGACCTCACTGCCTCCTGACCACTGGGATGGGCGCTTCCAGCCAAAGGGATCTCACAGCCATGAATGGAGGTTAGGGAAACTTGAGAACGCAGGAAGGAAGCCAAGCCTGTTTTCAGACCGCAGCATTACCATATGTAATATTTGCATGTTAAAATGATAGGACCACCGAAATGTTCTCCCTGCTTCCTACCTCCTAGCCCAGTAGTGTCATAAGGTAAGGTAGCAGCCCTGGCTGGAGCAGAAGCTGTGTGAGGATCCCTGGGCTGGGTCCTCCCTGGGAGGGGCCTGGGAGGCTGTGTGGTCCCATTGCTTTTTTTACAGATAATGAAACTGAGGCCCAGGTGAGTTAGGGACCTGTCCAGTATCACAAAGGTCACAAGTCTGAGTAGCCCCTCGCAGAGCTCACAGCTCAGTAAGGGGTGAGCAGATAGAAAGAGATTACTGTAGTAGACAGTACCTGCTGGCAGAGTGGTTAGAAGGTCAGACTCTTGGTCAAGAAGACAGTCACATCCTGCCTCTGGGACAGAGTGCCTTTGTCACTTTGAACAAGTCACTTATTTTTTTGGTGCCCTGGTTTCCATAGTGAGGAGACCCGGAGTCCTCCTGTACTTGAAATCACAAGTGTAGACCTAAAAAAGAAAGGCTTTAAGGATGTGGCTTTGATGATGTCCTCGGGGAAGCTGGGCACCAAGGGGAGATCAGAAAAGAGCCCCCACCAGTGATGCTTACAAAGACTGGAGTGTGATTCATCAGGATGAATAGAGAGTGAGGGCATTCCAGACCTGGAGTATTGACTCTGAAGGGGGTAGTCAGGAGTTAGAGAGAGCCAGGATGCATAGGGAGGGGAGGACAGGAAGTGCTAAGAGTAGCTGGCAGTGTTCTAGACTTTCAAATTGCAGAGTGCTGTGTGTGCCACCCTGAGGATTCAGGGTTACATGGTCCAAGCCCCAGGATGTGTCCCCTTTGTCATCTGCACCCAGTGAGGCCTTGCCCATCGCCCCCGAGCTGAATCCAAAGCAGTTTCCAAAGCCTGCCTTTAGGGGCACAGTGGCCAAGATGGCGGCTATGGATGAAGAAGTGCTGGAAGGTGGGAGAGATGTATGTGTGGCCTGCTCACATGCTCCCTCTTGGCACTCTCTCCTCAGGCTACCAAGGCAGCTTCCATTCCATCCAGAACTGTTTCCACTATGGTGACTGCTACAGGGCAGTGGAGCCAGCTGGCGGCAGCTGTGGCAGCAGCAGTGGTGGTGGGGACGTCCTGGCAGGAGAGCCCCATGGCTTCAATCCTCTGCGGGCCAATGGCTATCACACCCTCAGCGCCCCATTGCCAGCCCAAGGTAACCGCTACTCCTCCTCACAGGGCACAGCTCTGGGGTTTGAGGAAGGTCAATAAGTGTTTGGGCCTGCTAGTCATTCAGCATTTATCAGGCATCTGGTGTATGCAAAGCCTTGTACTGGGCAAGATACATGGGTTAAATCAGATACAGTTCAAAGACATCTTGAAAGATGAGGAAGACTTGGGAAGGTCTTAGCGAGTAGGCACGAGGGGTAAAAGAGGTGGGAAGCCTCCAGAGCACACGGCTGGTAGGTGTCAGAGCCTGGGTGCAGGTCAGGGCTCCCTGAGCTCACGCTCTGTGTCGGGACCTAGATGCTAGGGACATGGAGCTAGCAGACTCTGTCCTCTGGTGGCCCACAGTCTGCTGAGCCCTTTCCCACTTTTCTAGTCTTCTTAGCCATCACAGCCTTCCCCAAACTCATAGTACTTCATCTCCTAGCACCATGCCTTTGCCTTGGCTGTGCCCCATGCCTGCAGTGCTTTCCCTGTTCATCTCCTTTCTCAGGCCTAGTCTTCTGCTAGTGCCTTCCCTCTGAGGTCACCTCTGATTTACCCTGTCCCTACCAGGAATGTACAGAGTTGTTTCCATTTCCTTTCACCTATTAGAATGTAAGCTCCCTGAGGGCAGGGACTGTTTTCCCTTTTTTTTGCATCCCCGGGGTTTAGCACTGTGCTCCCAAGTGGAAAGTGCTTAACAAAGCCTTGTTGACTGACTGGCCCTCCTCTAGTCAATCAGTATGCATTTATTAAGCTCCTGCTGTGTGCCAAGCTCTGGGGAAGGAAGCTGGCTTGGTTTGACTTTCGCACGAAATCTCTTGGGTGGTTTAGGCCTCATTTGTTATGATCATGTCATATAATTATAACAGTGATAATACAATTATTAGCTCACACTTCTGTATGACGTGAAAGTTTACAGGATTTCTGAGCATTAACCCTGTGAGGTGCCCCATTTCACAGATGGGAAGACTGAAGCCCAGAGCCACACTGCTAGTAAATGACAAATCTGAGGTCTGGAAGAGGCAGTGAGGTGGTGCTGCAGTGAATAGAGCACTGGACCTGGAGTCAGGAAGGTCTGGGTTTGAATCTAGCACTTACTAGCTGTGTGACCCTGGGCAAGTCACTGACTGCCTCGGTTTCCCTACTTGTAAAAACGGGGCTAGCAGCAGCACCCATTGCCCAGGGCTGTGAAGATCAGATGCAGTAATTTTTGTGAGTCGCTCTGCAAACCTCGGAGCACTATAGAAGCCTTGGCTGCTGTCGCTGTTGTTAAATGTTTGTTGTTTCGTCGTCTCCCCTGTTAAAGGTTTGCTCTTGACGGCAGGAATTTACCTTTCTTGGTATCTCCGGTGTAACGTAGCCCAGTGCCTGCACACAGTAGGCGCTTAATGCATGCTTGTTGCCTGACTGACCTCATGCTCTTTTCCCTTCTCTCCGGGCAGGCTATGACACCCTGCCTGACGGCCCGTGTGGACCCCAGGAAGCAGGCACCACCAGCCCAGAGGAGAGTGGCTTCTTCCCCAATGGTTCGTTTGACCCCTGTCTGAGTTCCCTTCCTTCCATCTACACTGACACCTAAGGCCCAGCCTGGCCCCAGCACGGCCCCCCATCTCACTCCCTCTCATTGTATCCATGCTAAGGCCCAGCCGGGTCTTCCAGGCCCTCATATGTAGCTCGGGCTGGAAGCCTGTATGAGCTCCAATAAACCCAAGCCCAGACAGACCCCCAGCTTCCCAGCCCAACACTAACACTCCCCTGGGAGCCACAGATGGGCCGGGAGCGGGGACCTGGTCCCCCACCGGGACGCCGCCACAGAAGGAGGCCCCAGAAATCCCTGCCCCAGTAGTGCCCAGAAGGACACTCCCCCTGGATGCCAGAGACAGCCAGGGACCCTCCTTGAAATTATCTGGACTTTTTTTTTTTCAATCTTAAGATCACAGACCTCATGTATATAAATTGTACAGAACTGACGTCCCTTTCCTCAGCTGGTTTTCTATGTTCAGTTTTACAAGAAGGCATTAAAAACTGGAAACATGCAAACAGGGACTGCGCCCCTCTGTGTGTCCTGGGAAACAGCGGCGAGAAGTGGGCTGGACCGAAGGGTGTTGGGGGAGGGGGCTTCCTCCTGAGCCCTAGCCCGGGGGTGGGTGGGGGTGCGATAAGGGAGGGTCTTAAGGAAACAAGCATCTCGCACGTATGACTATGACGGGAAGAGCCTCGCACTGAGGTCGCCCCGGCGTCTCTCACTGACTCGCTGTCAGACCTCGGCCAGGTTGATTTTATCTCTCTGGACTTCAGCTTCCTCATCTGCTAAATGGGAATAATGCCCAGCCTCTAGGAATGTTAGGAGCACCCTCTGAGATCATGGATGTTAGGGGACTTACAAAGTGTAAAATCTTTCCATTAGCACGTTTTATCAATGGCAATGAAGAAACAGGACAGTATAAAGTAAAATAAAATGCATGTGCATATATTTATGTGTATGTTTAGATTTACATGCATATCTGGGGTGTCCCAAAGGTCTTAGTGCAGTTGTAAGCTTTAATAGCTTAACAACAGAGTCCAGAATAGATCCCTGGGGCACTCAGCTAGAGACTGCCTCCAATACAAGATCGACCATTACTAACAACGGTAGAAATGATAATTAGCATTGTGTAATGCTTTTACTCAATATATTTATGTATAACATAATATATAATACATTTAAAAAGCCCTGGACCTAGGCTATCTCATTTGATTGTCACAAAAACAATGTGAGGTGGGTGCTATTGTCAATCCCCGTTTAACAGGTAAAGAAACTGAGGCTGAGAAAGTTTGCACAACTTGCCCTTGCTCACAGAAGTCGAAAGCAACAAAAGCAGTGTTTGAACTCGGGTCTTCCTAACTCCAAGGCAGTAACTTTATCCAGGGTGCTGCTTTTTCTTATTGGGTTATTTCTTCATGACCCCATTTGGGATTTTCTTGGCAAAGGTACTGAAGCTGTTTGTTATTTCCTTCTGTAGCTCATTTTACAGATGAGGAAACTGAGGCAAATGGGTATAAGTGATTTGCCCAGGGTCTCGGAGTTAGTAAGTACCTGAGGTTGGATTTGAACTCGTGAAGGTGAATCTTCCTGACTCCACTGTACCACCTAGCTGCCATTAATGACTAATATTTTTTGGGTATATTCTTTCAACTCATTCCAGATCTACTTACCTGTATTCCTGTCCAGGTCCCACCTCTCCATCATGTCCACAAAGACAGCATGAGGGAATTTGTCACTTACCTGGTTGGGGTCTAGCATGCCAGGTCCACCATTATCCAAGTCTGTTCATCTGGTTCCTTCAGTGGGCTTCATCCATGTCAGGTTCCTCTTTACTGGGTTACGTTGCAGCCCACCCCATCTCCTTGTCTGGTGTGATTCTTGTCCATATTCCTTCCATTAATCCTCTGACATCAGCTATTCTCTGCCTTGAAGGCCTTCCTTGGGGTCTTTTCATGCTCCATGAGTAGCATCGAAGCAACCAGACTCTCCATGTCACTCCACGACTGCTCATCTCTGCTTCCAGCCCTCCATGTCCTTCCTCACTCATTCTTTCCTTCCAGTCACCCTAGGGAACACGTGGCAGCCTGCTTACACCACCTGTGCCTTTCCAGTGTCATTTTGTTTGTGGTAGCCTGTTTCCTCTAGTATCAAGTGCACCATGATTCTCAGCCATCACTGGAATGGGATTGATTTTTGTGGTGGGTGCAATTCTGCATCTTTGGAAATGCTGGGACGGTTGACAAAATGCCTTCTCAACTGCTATCCCTGTCTACTTCAGTTCCAAATAATCCATCTGCAGTCCCTGCCTTAGAATTATGCCCTGATGGACAAATTTGATGGGCTGCTGCTCCATCTGCCCAGTGAAACTGTCTCATCCTCTTTGTCTTTCCTGTGTGGATGGCCAGACTAGTTTCTCTTAATGAAAGGGAATCTAATGCAGTTCTGAGACTTGATGCATTCAGCACAGGGTAATTCTCAAAAACCTCTG
The DNA here is from genome assembly GCA_028646515.1 of Pseudochirops corinnae. Lineage (NCBI taxonomy): Eukaryota > Metazoa > Chordata > Mammalia > Diprotodontia > Pseudocheiridae > Pseudochirops > Pseudochirops corinnae. The sequence continues at coordinate 342,959,433 of CM053586.1, read as the reverse complement.
AAGGGCCATGCCATCTATAAGGAATATTTTCTGTAAAGCCCCTTCCAGCTCTGAACTAATTAATGTATAAACACTTATTAAACATATATCCCATGAGCGTATGATATAGAATCCAGAGGGAAGAGAGATTTCTCTATAGTCATTGAGGGACGTCTTCCAGGACAGGAGCAGATGCCCTCAGTTAACATACATATCTGTGTTCTAGGTGTATTTAAGATCAATATTCCAAGGATCCTTGTGGGTTTTATCCATCAAAGAATCTTGTTTAATTTTACCGTTATGTATGGGAGAGCCCTTGTTGGAAGAGAGAACTTTCTCTCCATGGGTAATGTGGTTTGCTGTCCGGCATCAGATACTTATTCCGAGTCAACAAAAAAAGAATCAAAACAGGTTCTCATGTTTGCTACAACTTTTACTCAATTGTGTGACCATGAAGAAGTGATATGATGGAGAAAATAATTTGTAAAAACTCATCTGTCCCTTTCTCATGTTTTCATCGAGGATGCCAGATATGTGTACATCAACCAGTCTGATGAAGATTTTTATAGCGATGAAAAAGTAGGCACCTGAGTCAGTAGTTGTTACTGTCCACACAATCACTTCTTTTCTATTTACTGTTTACTGTCTTTTCACTATTACTATATAATATAGTAATTATATTAATTTAATTAATAAATTAAATAATTAATGAATGAGAATAACTAAAATAATTAATATAATAGTCTATTACTATTTACTGTCTTTTTATTCATTTTTAAATTTTCCTCTTTGAGATATATTAAAAATCAATGCCAAGTGCCTTTAAAACCATCACCTGCAGGATGATTTGCTTCTTATGTATGTTTGCTCAGGGACTGGAGAACCAGCCCATGGGAACTCTTCTACACCTTGGCTCGCAATGAACCGTGTGGGAAGATGGCACTTGGGAAAGTGAATGGGGAGGGGCACACTCACGCCTGTGAGTTATTGGTATGAGGATCTCCCAGGTGAGGAAACTTCCTCTACCAATGTTTATCTTGGAGAGATGCTGGGACCCTGAGAAGTGAAGCAATCTGAGCAGGGTCCCAAGGCCAGTATTTGTCAGAGGCAGGGCCTGAACCCAGATCTTCTTGACTCTGAACCTGACTCTCTATCCAGTACACCGTGTAGGCTCCTGTGAACAACAACATTTGTATAAAGCTTAAGGTTTACAGAGTTGGGAATATGAAATGGAAAAGGTTAGTTAGACTTGATCAATGGAAACAGAAGAAATTTGGCTAATGGCCAATTAGCAATTAGACTAGATGGCTAATTTTCAAAATCTCAAAAGAGCAGAAATTTCTTTAAAAAGTGGAAAACATCGTAGATTATATTATAACCAAAACAAAGTGCCCTAAAAGACATGAGTCAATACCAACTCTCATACCTGTTTTCTTATCTCCCTAAAATCCTTCTGAAAATGGTTTCTTCCCATATCCTTGATGAAAACAGGAGAAGAGGAGGCTTTCTTCACAGACTTCACCTCCCTGTTGACTGGAGAGGTCGAGCGTTCAAATGTATCTACTGCCTCTCTTTTTTGTCAACTTCAAAAAAGGCATTTGATTTTTTAGAGCAAAATAAAACCCTCAAGACTTCCAAGGAGGAGTCTCCCCTGCCCCATGTTAAGATCACTCAAGATCCCTCCAGAGAGGTGACCACACAGGTAACTGTCCAACAGCCCCCTGGTTCTCTTCATTGAGGCATGAAAAGGGGGGCATATGTACTCACCAAACACTGGAGTGGAAGGTGTCCTGTACAAGATCCAAATGGAAGAAAGATTCTCTATAGGGTGTGAGGGCATACAGATGTTCCTCTTGATGGGAGAGATGGTCCTGATTTCATCGAGCCCTAGAATGCAGGGCCTTTGCTATAAGGTCCATGATTGCTCCAAACATATCAACCTAACAATCCATACACGGAAACTAAAGTGGATGAAGAATGCCTATTGTATGATAGGATTATAGATTTAGAGTTGGAGGGGAACTCAGATGGGAACTGAGGGCAAGGTGCTAGCAGTGTGACCCTGGGCAAGTCACCTTCCTTCTGTCTGCTTCATTGATAACATGGGGATAGTAATAAACTTACCTCCCAGGGTTGTTGTGAGGATCAAATGAGCTAATTCTTGTAAATTTAGCACATAGAAACTACAATATAAATTCTAGTTGTTATTATTATTCCTAATGATAAGAATCACACACATTTCCAAGCACTTTGAATCTTGATCTCATTTGAGCTCCACAAAGGTAGCTGCCGTTATCGTACCCATTTCACCAGTGAGGAAACTGAGGTTGAAAGAGACTAAATCATTGAACCCAGACATCCAGTTCTGCCAGGCCACACCAAAGGAGGATTTGAAAGAGGCTCCTGCTGTCCATATGGTTGCTCAGAATCATGGGATGGAAGACAGTAATCCCACAACCATGCACTTCAGTCCCCCAGTCCCCAGAAGCATGCTGGGAAATTCCCTAAGGAGCCAGGTGAAGAAAGATATGGAGAGAGGCTCAAGGAAATCCTTCCCCAGGGTCCCTGAGTTCTGCTGTGGAGCGGGGATGGCCTGACTCCAGAGCTCTCTCCCAGTAATTAATTATCTGGGAGCAATTAGGGACGGGGTGATGTTCTTTTCAACTGGATTGCTCAGAAATCAATACTTCATCTTCTTGTTCCTCCTTAATACAATCCAGATAAGTCATATTAACTTATACAATGAAAACATATTTCCATTAATAATTAAAAGGAACAGGCGGAGAAGAGAACACCCAGGCAGCTGGCGAGGTTTCCACCTAATTTCAGGATTAGGACGGGAAGAAAGAGGGAGAGCGGCGAGGGAGAAAGGAGAAGAGAGAGGGAAGGCAAGGGAGGGAAGAAAAAAGGAAGAATGGAAGGGAGAAAAAGAGAAAAAATGAAAATATACCCCTCCTCAAGGCTTGTGTTTGAATTTCTGCATCAAATAGGCCTCCTGTTACCAGACCCTGTGCCCTCCCCCAGAAAGGCCTCCTCGCTGCTTGGCCGGTGCATCCAAAGGGGCCAATCTATCTAGAGAAAGAAGGGGTTAAACAGGGAGTGGCAGCTGGCTGGGAGAAGGGGGGCCCAGGGAGTTCAGCCAGCTGGGCATCATTAGCAGGAATTGGGGGCAAGGCAAAAGGCTGGTTTTTCCCTCCCCTTACAGGCATCTGGTGGGCGAGGCTAACTTTATGTGTCTGCTAGGATTCACTACAAAGAGCCTCTTTTGTTTGACTTTGGTTTTGTTTTGCTTTTCAAATCAACAACAACATGGAGCCACTATCAGACCAACATTGGACTGTGGAATGTGCCCTCCTGACCTCTTCCAACCTGCACTGATAGCTCTCTCACCTCTGAGCTATTCGGGGAACACTCATTCATTCATCCAATTACCAAACTCAGCCCAAGCTTGGAAGCCCTAGTGAGAGCTGAGTTCTAGCCCTGATTCTGCCACTGACTGGTGTATGACCTGAGGTCACTTCTCCTCTCTGGGGCTAGGTCTCCTTCTTTACAAGATAAAGGACCAGGACTTGATGGGTTCTAATGTCCCTTCCAACTTGGACTTTCTCTGGTTTTCTAGGCATTTCTTTGCAATGGGGATCAACAAATGTGCAGAGCCACCAGCTGGCTCCACTGATGCAGTATGGAGGAAGTTTCCAGGAGAATTGTGATGATGTGTAAGGGAAGGGCCCAGGAGGGACTGTGGAGCATGCGTCAACAGTCTCTAACTGGTGCCAGTTGGCTAACCTTTCCATTGGGTGGAGCCTTTTCCAATTGGTTGAGTAGTTGGAAGTGTTGGCATCTCCCAAAATGCCTGTCAGCCCTGCCCACCTGGCCACCTCCTTGCCTCATGGGAGTCTGAGAGGGCTTGGTGACTCCTTTCGCTCAGCTCATTTAGTGAGAGATTCTGCTGTAATCACTGTGTGCCCTCTGAGGCCATATGGCCTTGAGGAACAGGCCGCAGGATTGGTGCCCCAAGGATCAAGGACCAACCTTTGGGAATGACCTTCAACTGACTTTTGGGACCCCAACCCAATGGAATAAAACTTATCTAGCACATATCTGGACACGAACTTGGTGGAACCAATGTTATAGAGTAACAGCTAAGTTTTGAGCCTACGCCCCTAGAAGATGAAGATGGTGCAGGGGAAAATATACATTTGTTTTGGCTGTATCTTTAAAGTAAAAATCCCTTTGGGAAAATCAGTCCCCACTAAATGGTTAAATGGAACCGAGGTGTCTGTCTCTAGGCTCTGACAAATTCTGGGAACACAGCTGTCAGGGAGGGCCTTGAGCCAATGGCAGAAAGAAAAGCTTCCTCACAAACCCCTCAGGGTACCCTGGAACCATGGCAGGTGATGGAGTGGGCCTGGCCCTGCGTGTTACATGTTAAATATCTCCTACGTCTTGTCTGGAGCTGTCTATTCATTTCTAATTGTTCCATGGATAGGAACCCTGTCTCCCCAAGCTAACAATGAATGCCTAAGGGGCAAAGACTCTCTCTTCTTCATTTTGGACACCTTCCCCCAAACCACAGCCATGGGCTCTCCAGTCTAATCCCTTTCCTTCCTCAGTGAGGTCAGTGCCTGGCTCAGTCTCTCCTCTCCTTCATTTCTGCTCTCAGACTTGGAGACTTTACTATATGTATTGATTCTCTCTCAAACACCCTCCCCTCCCAGTTCCTCCATCTGCCCAGTCCCTACAACCTACTCATTAACCATGCACAGAAATGGTCATACTCCTGATCTTGCCATTACCCACCAGTCTTCTGCTACCATGTTTGTGGGCTCTGAAATTCCCTCATTGGATCACAGTCTGTTATCATCATCCATCTTTCCCCCTGCCTTCTGTCCCCTAACCCTGATTATCACTCTCATTATAACCTCCAGGTCCTCCCTCCTTGATTCTATTGTAGGCCATGATGCCCACTCTGGCTGTACTCTCCTCCCTTCCTAATCTCAACCCCTTAACAAACCAGTTCTCCTCTACACTGTTCCCCACTCTCAAGTCCTTTGCCCCCCGGTCTGTCATGCTTTGCAAAACCCCGCCCCAGGACTGCTGCCCGCTGTCTGCCTTCTCCACTTCTACTCAGGTCTTGTTGGATGAACATGGATGGGTAGATGGAAATGAGTGAATGAACCAAAAAGAGTACCAAGCACTGTTAATTGCTAGGAGTACACATAGAATGGTCAGACAGTTCTTGCTCTCAAGAAGCTCACATCCTATTGGGGAGACAACTGTATGGGGCGCTCAGCTGCAGATCAGAGGGAAAGGCCCACTGGTCCTTAGGGTGCTGTGGCAAAGCAGGGAGCAGCAGTGTTCTTGTCATGAACATGACTATATCTATTCCTGATAACTGAACCATTTGGTAGTGCCAAGCCCTGTGATGACGAGGATTGATTTTCCTAGGCGAGTATCTGTGGTGCTTGGGGCAGATGCTTAGGGGACAGGGATGGAGCCACAGCCACATCTCCACTAGGATTGGTCCCCTGGATGATGGCCGGGGGGCTGGGTTGGAAGCAATAGTGGTGATCTGGGGGGTGTTCCTGGGGCATCAGGAGGGTCTGAGAGAAAGTAATGGCCAAGGCAGCGCCAGTGGTATGACTTGGTTGGCACATGTTGTCTCCTGTCTCCTCCCAGGTTGCCTAGCTGCTTCAGTGAGACCTACTTGCTTGCCAGTGAAGCAAGTCACAAAACTAATTGGGTCCACTGAAAATATATATTATCTAATCTCAGCTGGGCCCTCACTTGAGCAAGGCAATGCTCCTAGTCTTCCAGATTCTCTCTCCCTCTCATAACAATGGCTGCTCTAAATATTCTCTTCCCTCCTGGAGCCTCCCATAGCTCCCCTCTCTCCCACCCTGTTGGCTAAGGACCTCTCCTCCTCCTTCACAGAAAAAAATGAAGACAATTCACGGAGCACTGCCCCTTCTCCCCACCTCCCCATCTGACATCACTCAGATGCCTTACCCTAATACCTCCTCTGTCACTGCTGCCTCTGATGAAGTGGTTCTGCTCTCCCCCAAAGCTCACCCCTCTACATGTCCACTTGTTTGCAGCCCTCCTCCATTCTCCAGGAAATTGCTCCCACTGTCATCTGCTTCTCTCTAATCTCCAATCTCTCCCTATCTACTGGCTCCTTCCCTGGTGCCCACCAACGTGCTCAGGGCTCCTCCATCCTTCAAAAACTCTTCCCTAGATCTGGTCATCCCTGCCAGTTACTGTCTCTCCTTCCCTTTTCAGCTAAACTTGAGAAAGTCACCTCTCCTTGGGGATTTCCCCTTTCTCTTATCTAAACCTTCAGCAACCTGGCCTGACCTCATCCCCCAACTGAAGCTGCCCTCTCCAGAGTTACCAGTGACCTCTTAAGCACCAAATCTAATGGCTTTTTCTCAATGATGATGGAAGTGGTGGTTATGGTGAGTCTGGGAAGGAAGAGTAGGGGATGATGGTAGCATGGTGAAATGGATAGAGAGCAGGCCTTGGAACCAGCAAGAACTGGATTCAAGTTCTGCCTCAGAAATATACAAGCTATGAGAGCAGGGACAAGTTACTTAACCTAGCAGTGCTCTAGGCAGTTCTCCACAATTATAATTTGTAACATGCTGACCTGCACTGATAGAAGTGTTCTCATTAGAAGCTGAAATTCCAGGTCCAATTTTTAATTTTTTTAATTTTTTAAATTTTTACATAAATTAACTTTTGTTTATTTTTAGTTTACATCATTCACTTCCACATGATTTTGAGTTACAAATTTTCTCCCCATCTTTCCCCTACCTACCACCCCAAAACAGCAATCCCATGCTTACCCCCTCCCCCAATCTGCTCTCACCTATATCCCACCCCATCACCTCTCTGACTTTCCAGTAGGGCAAGATGGATCTCCTTACCCCAGGGCCGGACCTTCTTTTCTCCCCCCAATTTGTGCATGTAAGTGTGTAAATGTATATGTATTATATATATATATATATATATATATATATATATATACATATATATATGTACTTTTGTATGTGTGTATAGTCTTCACTCTTTGAACTAGCTCCAATGTGAATGAGGTTCAAGTATTGCCTGCCACATTCCCCCCCAATTTAGCCCCCACTATAAAAATTCTTCCTTGCCCACATCATTTATGTAAGAAAATTTTCACCATTCTAGCTCTTCCTTCCCCCTTCTTCCCTCTTTATCACCTCTGCATTGTTTTTTTTTGGAGATCTTCCCAACAAAATCGAATCACATGCATGCCCTCTGTCTATGTAGACCTCTTCTAACTGCCCTAATAATAATCAAGTTGTTAGAAGTTCCACATATCATCTTCCCAAATAGGAATGTAAATTGTTTAACTTTATTGAATCCCTTGTGATTACTCTTTGGTGTTTATCTTTTTATGCTTCTCTTGAGTCTTTTCAGCTCTGGTCTTTTCATCAGGAATTCTTAAATGTCCTCTATTTCTTTGAATGTGTATTTTTTTCACCTGAAGGAATATACTCAGTTTTGCTGGGTATGCTGTTCTTGGTTGTAATCATAGCTCCTTTGCCTTCCAGAATATCATATTCCAAGCCCTCTGCTCCTTTAACATTGTAGTTACTAAATCTTGTGTGATCTTGACTGTGGCTCCATGATATCTGAATTGTTTCTTTTCGGCTGCTTGCAATATTTTTTCCTTGAGCTGAGAACTCTGGAATTTAGCTATAATGTTCCTGGGAGTTTTCATTTTGGGATCTTTTTTAGGAAGTGATTGG
>CM053586.1:342920539-342944609 GCA_028646515.1 Pseudochirops corinnae | reverse complement strand
AGGGGAGAGGAGAGGAGGGGAGAGGGGAAGGGACAGGAGGAAGGGAGGGAGGGAGGGGAGGGGACGGGAGGAGGGGAGGGGAGGGAAGGGGAGGAGATGTTATGCCGTACCAATTGTGTTTCCTTTTTTTATGTGGTGGCACATAGTTTATTGATGAATTGGTCACCATGAAGCACATCGTCTGTTCCCCTCTGCTGCCACATGCGAGCCCCTAGTAAAGCTACCTCAGTTTCAAGGTGCTCTAAGGGTCTATATTCACTTAAAGCCACAGTGCATGAGCTCCCACGAACATAGTTACTTTAATTAATAAGTCAGATGTCACAATTAGTTCAAAGCAAAGTCATAACATGAAATAATGTATCAAGAAAATTAGCAATAGAACAATCCACCCAACAAAACTGGGGCACACTTTCCCTTGCCATCATTGGGAATAGTGGAGATGCATAGGAAGGACACGTGGCCAGGGAACACTATGACAAAGGTGCAAACACGGGGCAGTCACCCCCACTCTGATGCTTCAGGTATCACTATCTTCTGGTGATCACATTCTGCCTTTTCTGGGTCTGCTGCCCTATGGAGAGCAGCCACACCCTGTTATCCCTCCGCTGCTCTCCATCTCTCTGTCTCTCTGTGTCTCTGTCTGTGTCTTTGTCTCTTTCTCTTTCTGTATCTCTGCTTCTGTCTCTCTGTCTTGTCTGTCTCCACCTACTTGGCCTCTACTGGAGTCCTCTGTGAGACATAGATATATAAATGTATATGCATATAGGTGTGTGTGTGACATATACATAGATATCGATGCAGATATTCTGCGCATGTTTATATATACATGTCGTCTCCTTCTACAGCACGTATGCTTTTCGGGGGCAGGAAGTGCTACATTTTTGGTCTCTGTGTCCCTAGTGCCTGGAAGAAAATGGCAAACCACTCTAGCGTCTCTGCCAAGAAAACCCGAGTGGGGTCAGGGAGTCGGTCACAACCAAAAAGACCGAAGAAGAAGAATGAGGTGTAGGTATCAGACATGGCAGCTGGGGAGGGTGTGATTTATTTTGTTTGACTATGCTTAATGATGTTCAGTTCAGGGTGGTATTGAGCAGGGGGAGGGTAATTCTGGGGAAGGAGCAGTGATGTTTTAAAACAAAAGATAAATAAAAATAAAACTTTTGTAATTTTACTGAATTTGGAGCCGAGAGACCAGGTTTAAATCCCAACGCTACTTGTCCCTACCTGTGTGGCCTTGGATAAATCACGTTCCCTCTTTGGGACTCGGTTTCCTCATCTGTAAAATGAGAGGAGGGGGCTGTTCCTGTTCTAAAGATATTATCCTCTGATCTCCACCCAGGCCCCAGGAGGGAGCAGAATTGAGGGTGCAGGAGGAGCCCCAAGCAGACTGGTTGGTCCTGATCCTTGGTGACTCCCAGGATGACCCTGTTTGGTTCAGCTTGGCCGGAGAACCCCTGGCTGTTGGTGCACAGCCCAAGCTTCCCTAGGGAAGCAAAGTTTGGTCGCTGCGCCACCAGAGGGAGCTCTGGGCCAGGCCTCAGACTCAGGCGGCCGCATCCCTGGTCCGCCCCAGGGGAGGGAGGCAGGTTCCGTAGCATCTCAGCTGGAGAGCCTGAGCATCTCTCCCAGGCCCTTTCCTCATCTGCACCCTACAGACCCGGCTTTGTTGGCTGTTTCTCTTGACTTCCGTCTTTATCTTCACCTTCTTCTTTCCCTCCTCCTTCCCCTTCTCTTCTTTTCTTTCTTTCTATTTCTCTCTGATTTTTTCTTTCTTTGTTTCTTCTTTCATTTTTCTTTCCTTTCTCCCTTCCTTCTTTCCTTCCTTCCTCTCTTCCTCTCCCCTCCTCCTCCTCTTCCTTCTTTTTATCCCTCTCTGTCTCTTTCTGTGTGTCTCTCCCCTGCCTCCCACCTTCCTTCCTTCCTTCCTTCCTTCTCTCCCTCTCTCTCCTTCCTCTCTCTCCATCCCTCTCTGTCTGTCTCTTCCCCCCAGCTCCTTCCTTCATTTTCTGCTTTCTTCTCCCTCCTTCCCTCCCTCCCTGCTCCCCCTCACTCTTCTAACTCAGAGGATAACTTGCCAGAGGGGACCATACTCTTCTCTTCAGGGTTCCAGGGGTAACCATGAGGAGTTGTGATTTCTGACACTTTTGCTCATAACGCCTTATCTGATATGTCCCCAGTATTAATCAGTAGAACTCTATAACGTTCTAGAAAAGAGTATTTACTGAGAAGGTATAGCAAGAACAGGGGAAGCCAAACATTCACACACACACGCACAAGCACACACACACACACACACACACACACACACAGTTCCTGGAAAAAGTAGGTTCAAACTTAAAATACATCGGACGTGAGGCACATGTATAGAGAATGTGTGTGTCCAGGAGGCACCCTCCCCCCCACTTCTGGCACTGGATTCTCAGAGCACGGGCTTTACAGATCAATGAGGAATTTGAGGCTGAAAAAAGTTGAGGTGACTTGCCTAGGGTCACACATCTGATAAACATCAGAGGTGAGAGTTGAGCCCAGATCTTCCTGACTCCAATCCTAGCATGCTGTCCCTGCACCAGACTAGGAGTACTCTGAGAACATTAAAATGTAGAACACTTATCACAAATCCCTAATTTTATGGATGGAAATACTGAAGCCCAGAGAGGGAAAATGCCCAAAGCCACCCCAGGAGTTGGTAGTAGGGCTGAGACCTTAGAGTCAGTTCTCTTTCCACCATCCTGGGCTGCTTCCCCTGTAGGAATTAGAAACTCAATACTTGTTGGTTTTATTTGGGGAGATGTAACAGCACAGTGTCCTGTATACAGTAGGAGCTTAATTAATGCTCATTGACTGATTTAGAAGGTGTAGGATGGTTTGAAAGCATCTTCAGGCTCCCTTGACCATCACCATGGACATATCAGCCTTTTCCTTCTCCTACCCAAGTCAAGAGGCACTGGAAAGAACCCCAGATTCAGAGTCAGTAGACTTGAGTCCAGATCCCAGCTTTGCCTTTTTCCCCTGGATGACCTCGAGCAGTCGCTTAAATTCTCTAGGGTTCAATTCCCTCACGTGTAAAACAAGTGCACTGTGCTCAATGAACCCTATGGTCCAGCCCAGTTCTCAATTCTGCGAGCCTAAAATTCTCGGGAGAAACTGAGGCCCAGAGAGGTTGACAACAGCATTGTAGAAGACTTGGTTTCTGTTTCTGGGTATGGCACTGGCTTAGTTTGTTCAGCTGTAGAATGGATATTCATACTCAGAGAGCCATCATACGTAGGTTCGCATTTAGAGATCCACTGATCCAAATCCTTGCATTATGGATGAGGGACCTTTCACCCAGCACAAGGAAGTGCCTTTCCAGAGATCACAGAGCAAGTTTAAAGGCAGAGCCAACGAACAGCAATGAAGCACTCCCTGAATCTGGAGTCCAAAGCCCTAGATGCAAATCTCAGCTGTTCAATATCTGTGTGATCTTCGGGAAAAAATGATGTCACCGCTCTGGGCTTTGGTTTCCTCATCTGTGGCTAGATGGAGGGAGAGAGAAACAGAGACAAAGAGGCAGAGATAGTGAGACAGACACAGAGAAAGAATAACATAAAATGGGGGGGGGGGGCAGGGAATCCAATTAGAAAGCTTCCTTCTAAAGGTTTCTTCCGAGTTTGGATTTGTGACTTCTCTGGACTTCAGATTCCCTCTCTATAAAATGAGATTCTTGGAGCACTTGACAACATCTCTGTGCCTCAATTTTCTCATCAATAAAATGGGCATAATAGTAGCACATACCTCCAGGTTATTATGAGAATCAAATAAGTTAACATTTGTAAAGCGCTTTGCTAACCTTAAAGCCCTGTGTAAATACCAGCTACTAACTATTACCTAGGGGTCCCTTCAAGACCACAGCTTGTGGTTTTATTCCCTCGACCCCACATCTATATGACCATCACTCCAGAGCTCACTTTTAATAAGCTAAGTGGAGACTTCCCCAGTTCAAAGCAAGCATCTCAGTTCAATTCAATCCAGCAATTCATTTATGAAGTGCCTACTACGTGCAGACACTCTAGCCTTTTCAGGGAACTACAATCCCTACCCTGTGGCATTCTAGGGGGGCCCCCAGCAGCAGAGACTTCTGGATAATTGGAAAAATTAGGGTGATTAATTGAGTGTTTGCACTAAAAACAGGCAGCTAGCAGGGTCGCATTACTAGCTAAATATTTTTAGAAAGGCTGATCAGCTGGTAGACATAACAAACGGGCCGCTCTGGCTGCACCATGAAGTTGAAGGAGGACTTGCTCGCTGTCCCCCCACATCTCCTGATGAAAAGGACCCAGCGTGTTTAAGAAAATAAACCAGGGTCGTGGGCACTGGGGGAAAAGCAATATTGACACGAGACGGGCACCAGATTGGGAACACAGAAGGACGTTGTCTCTCCTCCTGGTCTTTGCACTGTTTCTTGGGAGGACCAAAGCAGCAGGTGGACTGAAAGGGCCCCTGGGGTGACCCAAGACAAGAGTGAAGGGCATGAACGAAGGGCCGAGTCCCAGAAGCCTGTGGTTGGGAGGGAGCTCAGTGGTCATCTTGTGCAACAGATGACACTGTAGTAATGCCTGCCCCAGGAAAGGTCCGAGGGTTAGATCAGTGCTGGGAGGACAGGGCCACTTTCCTCCACAGAAGATCTACAACTCTTCGTTCTTTCTTTCTCTTCCTTCGTCTCTTCTCTCTTTCTTTCCTTCCTTCCTTCTTTCTTTCATTTCCTTCTTTCATTCCTTTCCTTCTCTTTTCTCTTTCTTTCTTTTCCTCTCCCTCTTTTTCTTTCCTTTCTTCTTTCTCTGTCTTTTAAAAAAAATTTGTACTTATTATATTTTTAATTTTAATTTTTAATTTATGGAATAAAACAAGCATTTCTATAACATAGTTCTTTCTTCTCTCTCTTTCTCTCTCCTTCCTTCTTTCTTTCCTACCTTCCTTTCTTTTTTTCTCTCTTTCATTCTTTCTCAAGCCCATTATTTCAACTCACATTGGATAAGAAGGTTAGATTGAATACAAAAAGGAAAATCTGGGTAAAAATAGACATTTGTGTTAAGTGATATTCAGAGAACGCAGCAGTGCCATATAGTGAGAATCCAACTGGACTGAGAACTCAGAGACCTGGGTAACAGTTTTGTCTTTGTCATTGTGCTGCTGTGTGACCTTGGGAATGCCACTCCCTTTCCTCATGTATAAACCAGGGATAACAACATCTACAGAGCCTACCTCAGAGAGTCGTTGTAATGCTCCCAAGCTCCTGACAAATGCTAAAGAGTGAGAAAAATGTCAGTTCTCATCATTGATGACTGAGGACAGGAGGCTGCTGATCAAATGGAGCCATGGGCTGCATGTCTAGTGTCCAGGACAAAGGAGGTGAAAATCCCACTGTACTATTAGGAAGCAATATCTAACTTTCCATAATCAAAATGTGGATAAGGAAGTTTGGATATTAGGCTGTTCAGACAATATCCCGCGTGCAGCGGATTTTTTTTTTTAATGGCTTTTTGGCCAGTGAAGGGCTGGCCCAGGGCTAAGAGTTACCTACCACAGGTAAACTAAGGGGGGGCCCAAAGACCACCCTGTCCAAACCCACCTCATTTTATGCAGGAAAAAACTGACATCTACAGAGACTTATTTGCTCCCAGAAGACAGAACTAGAAGCAACTGGCAAGGGGGGAGGAGGAATGAAAATTTAGGTTCAAGATAAGAAAAAATTTTTTTTAATATTTGAGGTATCCATCCAAGAGTGGAATAAACTGCTTTGGGAGATAAGGATAAGAGCTAGCCAGCATCTACCTAGCCTTTTAAGGTTTGCAAAGAGCTTTACCACCCTGGGAGGTGGTTGGGTGCTGTATTTATTCCCATTTTACAGGGGAGAAAACTGAGGTGGACAGCAGTGAAGTGCCTTGCCAAAGTAAGTGTCTGAGGCTGGATTTGAACTCAAGCCAAATAGGTGGTTTCTACCTCATTGGGAAAAAAAAAGGAGGATGGCCACTCTTCAAAGATATTATTGGGGAGATTCCTGGTCTGCTACAGGTTGAGCTAGAAAAGGCCCATTTTGGTCCCTTCCAGGCTTGATTCTGGGATTTTGTTAGTTTCCCATCTCTGGGTCTTCCTCAGGGTCCGTCCATCATAGAGGGGCTGTGTGGTCAGGTGAGGGCTGGACCAGATGCCTCTAAGGTCCCTTCTAGTCCTGACATCCTAAGATGTCTAATTTCCCCTAAAAGATGCTGAAGGAATTTGTAGATATTTTGGGGACAAAAGACAAATCACCCACCCCTGGGACCTAAGCCTGGGACTGACGGCATGAGAGAAATCATCCCAAGCATTCAATACTCCCTGTTCATTGGGTTGGCCTTGGAGTGGCAGACAAGACACACACGTGTTCTGTTGGGCCTCATCACCTCTCTGCTTCGATCATCACCCCAGCTTGCAAGGAGACCATGGAAGCCCCCTCCTGCCTCCCATCCCCACTGAAGTTTTTGAAAACAAAGTAGACTCTGAATCTGGGAGGCACTGCCAGTGCTGTGGGCATCTGATCTCAATTGGGAATCTCAAAGACAGCCATCCATCTATCTGTACCCTTGGAGGAGTACAGCTCTGAAATGTTAAGTACTCTGGGGATTCACCCAGGTTAGTAACCAGCAGCATGGTAATGCCACCTGAGAGGCTCTGAGCGTCAGCTCGGTACCTGATACACTGCAGAATAGAGATGGGGTGAAATAACAGTACCATGACGAAAAAAAAGGATCTCGGGAGAAACAACGAAGCTTGGAACCTCCAGTGGGTATTACAATGCCAGAGGAAAAATTGGCTGGCTATTCAAAGCTCACTCAATTGACAACCAGACAGGCAGACAGATGGACAGATGGGTACCTAGGCAGGTGATCAATGGGTAGCTAGGTGATAGTGAGATGGAGGGAGAGACAGAGACAGAGACAAAGAGACAGAGATAGACAGACAGATATAGACAGAGAGACAGACAGAGAGAGAAATCAGCTCTTGAAAACTCCTTGACAGCACTCCATGTAATAGATTATGTGTCCACCCCCATCCCCAAAACTCAGGGGGCTTAGTCTTGTCATTTCCAGCCTCTATTTCCTCGGGCTTGTTGGCCTTTCCTCAGCCACTCGCTTAGCCTTTCAGATCTAACATATTGCTTCAGTCACTCGCACCGTCAGAGTTAAATAGTTTAATGAAGTTAAATACAGCGTGGTCACCTCGAAAGCATTCGCCACCGTAGAAAGCAGTGCAACATTCTGCTCCGGCTCCTGCCCCAGCCTGGGCATCCTTCTGAGAAAGGACTTGCTTTTCTTTGCTCCTTCATCAGTATCCACAACTGCCAGGGTCACCCGGGAGTACTTTTGTGTAATAAAAATCCCCAGCCCTACACATCAGCCAGTCGACAAACCTTTGGTAAGTGCCTACTGTGTGCCAGGTGATGCGCTAAACCCTGGAGCAAAGGATCGATGTAAGTTCTTTGAGATAATTCCAGGATTTCATGCCCATTACCTCATAAGCAAGGGCTTGCGGTTCTATTTTGCTCTCCCTGGACAAGGAAGCTTGCTCTGGTGTCCTCTGGCCCCACGCCTTCTGCCCGGATCTCTTCAGGCCACCCCTTACCCCCTTACTCCAGCAGCCAGCTTCTACCAGCATCCCCCTGCCGGCTAGCGGGGCTCCAGGCTCTCCAGTCCGTTGTTGCAGGCTCAGAAATGGAGGCCCACCCACCCACCCAGGCACACACACACACACACACACACACACACACACACACACACACACACACCCATAGCCCTCCCCCACCATTGCGTCCAGTTCTCTCTTAAAAACTTTTTCCCCTTAAAGCTGTCTGGTACCCTCAGGGTTTTACATCATAATCCAATTTGCTTGGCTGCACGCTGTTCCTAAAGCTAATCCATGTTCTCGTTGACTTCCTTACAATGTGTCTGATGATTTGTGTTTTTACCACACTTGTATCTAATTTAATTAAACTGTTTACCTAACTATGACTTTGAGGTGTGAGAAACTAACAGAAGGACAGAGGAGTATGACTCAGAGTATCACGGACTTGCCAATTGAAACATGAGGCTAAAAATCAGGGGCTGGAATGAGCCTGGAGTCTGAGGAGTGGTCCACAGCTGGCAGGGGCTCTGGGGACTTGGGTAGGGGGGAAACATTACAGCTTTATTTTCCCCAACTTTTAACTGCAGTCTAGCATTTCTTCCAATCATGAGTTTAGGCAACTTGTCAAAGGCAACCATGACAACAGGAAAGTTGCAGACCCCTGAACTAAACAAAATCAATGTTAAGATGTTAATAATTACAGGAGCTGATAGAATAACGTAACTTCAGTCTTGGGCTGCATCAGGGCAGAGACTGAAGGAAAGGAGGACACAGCCCCAGAACAGTCAGTTCTTGTCAGACTTCTGGAGAACTGTGTTCCACTCTGAGGACCGTGGTTTAGGAAAGGCATTGATAAACAGGAGAGTGTTCAGTAGGATGGTTAAGGGGAGTCTGTGTCATTTGATGAAGACCTGAAGGAGCCAGGGTTGGTTAGCCTGGCGCTAAACATGAGAGCCATCTTTAAGTATTAAGGGCTGTCGCGGGGAAGGAATTAACCTTGTTCTATTTGTCTCAGAGGGTAAAACCAGGAATGATGGAGGAAATCACATTTAATGATATTAGCAATAACACGGTACTTTACAAATGTCATCTATAAATATTCTTTTTATCCTCACAACAACCCTGGGAAGTAGGTGATGTTATTATCTCCATTTTTAGAGATGGGGAAATTGAAGCACAGATTAAGTGATTTACTGAGGGATGCACAGCTAGGAAATGTCTAGGGCTGGTTTTGAACTCGGATCTTCCTGGCCTGAATTCATCTTGCAGAGAGACAAATTTTAGGGTTGATATCAGGGAAACACCCTAATGTTAAAATTTGTCCCCAAGTGGGATGGGCTGCCTGGAGAGGTGGTGGGCTCCCCCTCCTTGGAAGTCTTCACATAGAGACTGGAAGACCCCTTGTCAGAGATGTTATACTTGGGATTCCTTTCTATCGCTGAGGTCCCCTTCAGTTCTTATACTCTGTGACTTCTCCATATAGCCCCTTTTCTCTCTACTATCTCACTTGATCCCTTGTGAAAATCTTGTGAGGCAGATACCACAAGCATCCTTAGCCCCATTTTACAGATGGGGAAACTGAGGCCCAGAGAGGGAAAATAAGTTTCCCAGGGAGAATGCAAACTCATGCTACACTGTCATGCCGAGCTGAGTTTGCCATCCAAGTATGATGCCATCCCAGGGCATTTCAAGGACATTTCATGTACTTCCAGGACCAGTGATTTCTTTTCACTGGAGCATGTTCTCAGAGCTTCAGTCTATTCATCTGTAAGTTGAGGCTGACAGCAGCTAGTGGGCTTGCTTCCCCAAGTTGCTGTGAGGCCCCAGGGAGACCACAGATTCAAAGGGCTCTCTCTCTGCGAGTCCAAGTTGCTCTATAAATGTCTTTTCTCAAGGAGCCTTGATGGACTGACAGAAAGCAGACAGACACATCACCCTGAGCTTCCTCCCACAAAACACAGTTTCCAATGGAATAACAAAGCTGAAACACATGTCAAATGCTGAATTTGGTGTTTAAAAAATCTTTTAATGATGACAAATACATTAAAGTCTCATTAAGCCAGGGGCCTGATGGCTTCAGCAAATACCTCCATCTTATGTTTCTCTGTTATTGCTTTTTTAAAAAATGAGCTCTGGATTTCTACGTCCATTAGAAATCCATCCGTCATGCAGACAGCCAGTCTGCTTATAAGACATGCAGATAAACAAACGTACCCCACTCTCATCTTGGAGTCAAGGACTGTAGACAAACTGTCCTCCCCAAAGAATCTCTCAATCAGCATAATGCCTCTTCCCTGCTGATGCCACCATATTATGGACGGAGAAGGTGTCTGTTGGAATAGCCAAGCTTCCTCAGGGACTGACTGCCCCTGCCACCCAGTCCTGGGACACTAGTGGGCCTCTGCACCAGCATGGCCTGAATTGGTTTGATTCCAGCAAGGATGCTGTACAAAGTTTGGAGGAAAAAAGGAGAGAAACAGAGCTTGGGACACTGGGAAGACTGTTGTTGGCAGCAGGGAGGAACTTGGGAAGACCTGAATTCAAATCCTACCTTAGACACTTACTAGCTACATGATCCCAGGAAAGTCACTTAACCTCTGTTTGCCTCAGTTTCCTCAACTATAAAATGGAAATAATATTAGCACCCACCTGAAGGGGTTCTGTGAGGATAAAATGAGATAACATTTGTGCTTAACACAGTTCCACGCACACCGTAGGAGCTTTATAAGTGCTTACTCCCTTTCCCCAGTCACATTCACCCATACCCGGGCATGGGCTAGATTCTGAGTGCCCTCTTCATGTCCAGGCAGTGGTGTTTATCCATAGCCCCAGCAAGAGATCGCCGGTATAATCTGTCAATCATCTACAAGGAGAGCAGCAGCCACAGCTCAGCTTTGAGCGAATTGTCCAGGACCAGGATCTATGGCAAGTCTGAACCCTTGTCTATCTTCTTCTTACTGTTTGCTTACAGGGGTGCAAAGGTCTCCACTGGGAGAAGAGTCTGCTTAGGAGATGCCAGTTTGTGGTTAATGCAAAAAACCGCTTAGAGAGGTTTTGTCACCTCTCACTGATGTTTTTACATTACTGCGTCTTTTCTCCTAATTTAGTTAAGTTGTTCAACTATGAACTTAAGGCTGAGGATATCTGTGAATGGCAAGCCAGATCTAAAAGGAAATGGAGATTTTTCAGTGAGATGGGGCTCATGTGCCAGCAAAAGGAGGGTCTGAGGGTAATGCTGTGTGTATCACCTGTTACATATATTAAACAAAGTATTTTTTAGATCAAAGTCAATTAGGACAAGTATGAAGTCCCCAGAAAACCCCAGTCATCCAAAAAATGTATACTACTTAGTCAGGTAGTCAGCACTTCCTATGGGTCAGGCGCAGAGCTAACCCATATCTACAAAGGAAGGCAAAGACCATCCCGAACTCCAGGAGCTTCTATTCTAGCGAGGGTGACGCTATGTAAATGATTAGGCGCGTGGAAGATATGTGATAATAGGCAGCATTTATGTCGTACTCTAAGGTGGGCAAAGCATATTATCTCATTTGATCCTCACAAGGGCAGCTAGATGGGGCAGTGCACAGAGCACCGGGACTAGAGTCAGGAAGACCCAAGTTCAAATCCAGCCTCAGACACTTCCTAGCTGTGTGGCCCTGGGCAAGTCTCTCCATCCTGTTTGCCTCAGTTTCCTCACCTGCAAAATGAGGTGGGGGAGGAAATGGCAAACCCCTCCAGTGTCTTTGCCAAGAAAACCCCAAAGTGGGTCATGAAGAGTTGAATGTGACTGAACGTGATCCTCACAACCCTGAGAGTGGGGCAATTGTGCAGGAACCACAATATCACTGAAGGTTCGCAATGAGGCTTGCAGCCATCATCCATCTCACATTGTCAAGAAAGGTGTGATTGTCCACATTTTACAAATGAGGAAACTCGGGCTTAAAGAGCAGAAATGGCCCACCCAACATCACACAGCCAGCAAGTGACTGCTAGATTTGAACCCAGCTCTTCCTAATTGCTGATTCTTCACTTTTTCCACTGTCCCAAGCACTGAATTTGGAGTCAGAGAGCAGTGTCCAGAACCACATTGTACTTTATAAATGTGTTCTGCCACTTTACAGACTCTGAGATCCTCTCTGCCTCTTCTCTGTGCCCTCAGAGTGTGTTTCCTCTTTTGGAGGTCCCTGCCAGTCCCTCCACGGTCCTCACTCGCCCAGTGTGACTCAGTTGGCAGATGCAGAGGCAGGATTCGTGGAGCCAAGGTCTAGGACTGGCAGGGATTATGGATCTGAAGAGCATTTATCCAGCTGCCTCCTTTTACAGAGCCGGGCTTCCTGACTCCAAGCTGGGGCCTTTGCACTCTGTCAGGAAGAAGGGCTGCAGCGATGGTGACTAGAACCCAGGCCTTCTGGCCCCCATCCTATGGTCTAGAGCCACCCTCCTAAACTCTCGACGCTTCCCAGACCATCAGCGAGGGCCACGGGCTGGTGTCGAGCTCCACCTGCTGGTCACTCCCAGGTTGGCTCACACCACAGTGGACAGCGACTGAAGTGTGTCCGAGGCCAAATCCAGGGTGAAGGCAGGGAGTCCAGCCAGCCACGGCTGAGGGAGGAGGCAGGAAGGTATCTCTCTGGCGACAGAGGGGGAGAGGCAGAGAAAAGGATGGGGAGGAGGGAATGAGGACAAGACAGGCAGCTTCTAGCAGGGACTCCCTGCACGCTAGATCTCAGAGGTCAGAGCTGCCAGGTGAAAACTGAGGCCCAGAGAGGAAAAGCGACTTCCTACCTTTTAGCTGTGGGACCTTCGGTGAGCCTCTCTGCTCCTGAGCTTGCTCACGTCACAATAGAGGAGAAGGGGAGGGGGTGGGCTCCCTTCCAGATCCACATCTACGATCCTACAAGTCTGAGGGGGGAAGGGTTATTGCCCTGTGTCTGAGCTGGGAGGGCAAAAATCACGCCTAGAGTGTAAGCTCCCTGAGGACAGGGACGGCTTTTGTCTCTTTCTACATCCCCAGCACTTACCAAAATGCTCAGCACGTAGTAGGTGCTTAACAACTAGGGATTGCCTGATTTATGCCTGAACAAGACTGCGTTGGCGGCATACCTGGCAAGCGATCATTCAGACTCACCTTGAACCCTGACTCAGGACAGGAATCTCACCATCTCCCTTGGCTTTCTGTGCTGGCGATTTGCAGTCAGAATGTGATGAATCAATGAATCAGGAATCCGTGATTCTACAGGCATTCATTATGCATGTTTCTTGTCCATGTGCTAAGTGACAAGAATGAGCTGGTCCTTGACCTCTATGAGGAGAAACAATATGTGTCTATGCGAGCAGTCACTCAGGTAGGAGGAGAGCCGGGAGAGTGCACTTCCATGAAAATACAAAAAGGAGAGATTGCCACAGGAAGGCCAAGAAGGACGAGGAGGGAGGGAAGATCAGTGGTTACTCTGGACAGAGCTGTCTCTGTTGAACGATGAGCTCGGAGACCCAACAATAGAAACTGAGAAGTGAGGGAGAGTAGAAAGATTGAGGCAAAGAGATCGGCCAGCCTTTCTAAGCATTCACTAAAGGAAGGAGAGGGACAGCCAACCTACTGTGAAAGGCTGGTGAGATGGCCAGAGGGTCTTTAAGGATGCGGGAGACTGGGATGTGCTCACGAGCAGCACGGAAGGAGTCAGGGAACCTCACACACATAGCATCTCCTCTGCAGCCTTCTGACTCTCTGCATTCCGGCCACCCTGCCCAGACCATGGCACGGCCTGTTTCCTGAGGCTGCCTCCAGGTCTGACATTCTGTGTTCTCAGGCCTCTTCCAGTCCTTGCATCTCATGTTCTACAGTTCTTGCCAGTTCTATGTTCTAGGCTCTCTTCTAGCTTGTACATTCTGGGTTCCACACTTCATATCTCTTGTTTTCTGACATTCTGTGCTCTTGGGTTCCTTTTAGCTTTGACATTACGTGCTCTAAGACCCCTCTCAAAACTGTAATCGATGACCTAAGGTCCCTTTCATCTATTCCATCCTGTTTCTAAGGTAAGTTCCTGGTTTCACATTCTATGTTCTAGAGTCCCTTCTAGGGGGACTAGGTCCATCCCACTTCTGACATTCCCTATTCTAAGGCCCCTTCCAGCTCTTACATTCCCTGTTCTAAGGCCTCTCCCATTTATGTCATTCCTCATTCCAAGCTCTCCTGAGTTCATTCAGACAAGACCCCTGAGGAGGCTGACTGTGTGACCCACACTGAGCAGTATTTTCCTTGGGCTGGCTTAGCACTAAGTTATTTACTTTTCAGAGGAGCCCCTGAAAGAATTAGAAACAGGAAGTAGTAGAAACAGGCTTCCTGGCAATAGCTGCATCTACTGTCCCCCATTTATTAAGCCCAACCAATAACCCTCGGTTCGGCTGTACTTCATCCCACCCCACCCCACGGGTCTGAGCTGGAAGGGAGCCAGAGATGCCCAGCATAAGCCAGCATCCAGTGTAGCAGCCCACAAGCCAGTGAGGCCCTTTCAGAAAAGAATGGAGTAACAGATCCTTTGGAGGCTCTTTTCTGGATAAATACAGATACATCAAGTGACTGGAAGAAGGTCACACAGCTATTGGGGGACTTGGGGGGCAGCAGTGACATGGTCAGACCTGCACTTTAAGATCACCTTGGTGATGGAGCGGGGAATGGACTGGACAAGGGAGAGATGATGCAAAAAGACCATTGAGAAGGTTATTGCAATAGCCCAGGGGAGAAGCAATGAGAACCCCCACCAGGGTGGAGAGAGGATACAGGAAAACCGAGTAGCGGGTCATTTGAACCACAGGTGGGAGGGACAATGAGTCAGACATAGTAAAGCCCATCTCATTACTGAATGAGCTCCCCAGTACTGGTGGAATCCAAAAGAAGGCTGTATGAGCCCCAAATCAGGGTTGCTCTAGGGGGGAATTCTGTAGTGGAAAGGAGATTAGACTCAGTAACCTAGGAAGTCGATTCTAGATCAGATTTTCTAAAATTCTACAAGGGAAAACATTTCCATGTGAGTCCGTATGGACACAGGGGCTGGAGTATGCCCAGAGCGGGCAGGGAACTATGGGCATCTCTAAGGGAATCGAGCATGAGCCCACCAACAGAGCCATCTAATGACTTACACGTGAACATGTGTTTGCCACCAAAAGACTTGAAAAGCTTGTAAAACTCACAATTTGTTCAAAAGGATAAACAGAATGAAAGGGGAAAGGAGAACGCCCCCCCCCATCCTAGCAGTCAGATGGGGGAGGGGGCACGAGGGACGGAGGCTCCCAGCATAGATTCCATTTAAACCAGATTTGGAATAACACTAATTCCTGCTGGGCGCTTACTCTCACCACAGTGAGTTGGTGGGCTCCTTGTCCCTGCAGTGACAGAATTTCATAGGTGGTCAAGGTAGGAAGGAGTGTAGAATGGGGAATGTCAGAGCTGGGAGGGGCCGTCGTCAATAACCATTTATTAACAAGCATCCACTATGTGCTGGGCACTGTTCTAAGCCCTGGGGTTATAAAGAAAGGCAAGAGATGGTCCCTCCCCTTGAGGAGCTCCCAGTCTAACAGAGTGATTTAACAGTGGAGATACAAGGCAGGGCAAAGGACAGTCCCTGTTCTCGAGGAGCCGTCTAATCAGGGCTCCCCCGTTCCATTTGGCTAGCGTGTCCTCAGACAGCAGACTGAGCCTGTGCTTGAAGCCTCTGTAGGGCCCAGGCGCCTGATTTGGGCATGTTCTAGAGCCCACAGTCATCTCTCTGTCAAGGACAGTCTTTCTCTCCCTCCTTGCAGCGGCTCATGTGGCCTCATGGTCTGGGACGGTGGATACAGTGCCCACCCCCCACCCCCCAAAGGAAGTACTCACACTCCCCTGGTTCTTCATTGTACAGACACCCAATCTGCCTGTTTCTGGCTAGTCATCTAATGGATGAAAACGAGCCCCACTGGACGGGTGTGCTAAAAGCACAGCAGGGAGGGATGGAGGGAAGCAGATCTGTGCCTCAGAAGCATTCATCATTAGTACTTGTCTGACCCCTCTCCCCTCCCATCAAGGCCAAACTCAAGTGCAACCTGGTCCAGAAAGCCTTCACTGATTAGCTCGGTGCTATAACAAAAAATAAAATGATTGAACTTTAGGCCAAATTCAGAAACCCAGTGCCCAGGAGCAGGGAGGGCACAGTCCTCCTCTCCTCTCCACGTATTAAGTATTGAGCTCTGTTCTTGAGGCCACAGTTTAAGAAAGACACTGAAAAGCTGGTGAGCATCTAGAAGAGCCTCCATAGCATAGCAGTGGGGTCCAAAATCCTGGGGCTCCATTAAAGGAGCCTGGAGAAGGGAAGACTGAAGGGGACGTGGTTGATATCTTCAAGTGAAATGCATGGCCCCAGCTCCTCCAGGCTCTGGCTCATGCAGAACAGGTCTCTCTGGCTCAAGAGTCAGTCTGTCTCAGGGGCGCAGGCCTCACCCTAGACCACCGCTCTAGGGAAAATTTCCAAATGAAACTTAGAGGTGGCACAAAGTGGGTAATGTGATCTCCAGCTCCTCTCATTGTGACTTAACCAGGACTCAGTGGAAGAACATCGGGTATGAGAAAGCCTTTGTTTTACCCACAATGGAAAAAAAAATGCATGAGATTCCAAACACTCCAAGAGCCTCTGCACAAACAGTGGAACATCAGATGCCTTCCAGAAGGTACAAACACTTTGGGGATGCTGAACAAACTCTCTCCATTCCCTAAGATCCTATAACACACTGTAGGAGCCTGGAGAGTTGGTGAAGTCTTGGTCTCCTGATGCCCCATAATGTGGCTACTGTTGGCCAACACTAGGAGCCATATCGTTGGTCCTTCTCCTCACTGCTCTCTGGTCTGGGAGTCCAAAGAAGAGAAAGTGACCCCAGAGAAGCACTTTTAGGGTCCTTCCCCCTGACTCCCAATAAGGGAACCTTGTCACATATTTTCCTCAAGGTTCCAGGACGTGTGCCCACTGTCATCAGAGATTCCCTTCAGATTTTGGCAATAAGGTCCCCAGCTTGTCATCTCATCAACACCTTTCTACAAGGATTGGAAGGACTTTTCTATGAAAGGAGCACTGGCCTCTGCTTGGCCTTAGAAGACAGAACCAGGGCCATGGGAGGAAGCTGCAAAGGAAAATTTCAGCTCAATGTAGGAAAACCACTAGAATGAACCCAAAGTGAATTGAGATGCCTGGAGTGGTAGCTAATGTTCTGCCCTTAGAGGTCTTCAAGCAGAGGTTGGAGGAGGGGGTAGGGTAAGGGATTTCTGCCTTGGGCAGAGTGGGATAGGACACCTTTGGGTCATCTTTTAGCTCTGAGGCTTTGTGTCAGGGTAGTAAACTGGAGAGAGAACTGTTGATCTTGGAATTAGGAAGACCCGAGTTCAAATCTTGGCTCTGACACATACACACACATACCGTGTGATCTTTAACCTCTCTGTGTCCCAGGCCCCTCTCTAAGGCTACGTTCCAGAGCGAGGGCTGACCTGTATTGCTAGAGGATGTTCCTCACCAGGAGCTCCCTAGGTGCTGATAAAAATCACGGATCCAGTTTTAAAAAATTGATCCCTCCATCCAGAAGGGGTGTCTCCTTCCTCTGTGCTCATGTTAAGTTTATTTATTTGTTGGTTTTCTGATATTTTAAAGTTCATATTCAGTTTACTAATCCCTTCTCTTTCTGTCCTATTAATGTATGTTTGTGGAGATATGGTTTTCCCCCTGAAGCCTACTTCATGTGCATCCCAGAAATTTCGGTGTGTTGTTTAATCATTATCATTTTTATACAACTATTAATTATCTCTATGATTTGTTCTTTGACTCATTATTTAAACTTTCATCACTAATTCTCCACTTGGGTCTGTATCTTTTGTTTGGGTACTCTGAACCAATCAATGACTACTTTCATTGCATTGTGGTCTGCAAATGTGTTATTAGCCATTTCTGCCTTTTCACCTTTGTTTGCACAATCTCTGTGCCCTAGTACATGGTCAATTTTTGTAAAAGTCATATGTAGTGCTATGAAATGTCTGTTCTTGAAGGGAGAGCATTTTTTTCCAAGCTCTCCCAACACAGCTTTCTAAACAATTTTAGAAAGTACACTAAGCCAAAAAGTCAGAACAAGTCATTTTTCTAGTCCAGGGTAGCTTAGGATGGACAGAAAGAGAAGTCTGCAGACACTGGGAGAGGGGCTGGCCAGGAACACAGTGTAATGGAAATGGTACCAAGTATGGGTCTTAGCAGGGTATGGGCCTTGGAGGTAGTAACAGTATGAGCAGCAGCTGCAGCAGTGGTACCAGAAATACCCAGCACACAGGAATGGTAAGGGAACTGAATACCCCGTCAAAAAGGACTGGGCATCATTTTGGCACCTCCTTCACTCCTTACCCAGTTAAGGGTCTCACTTTCAGGGCAGAAAGATGGTTGTGGTTGTGAGGGAGAAGAGGCCCCATCTGGGAAAGGTCTAGAGGGCAATGGCCAGACCATCCCTCCAGATTGTCGTACCACTTTGAAAGCATTGAAAATATTTGCGCCCCCAGACCTAGCTGTGAAAGTAGCAGAAAGGCCTAAATGACTAACATTCAAGCTAATCATCCCCTCCAAAGGTGAGCAGAGCCCAACCCTAACACAAAGTCCAAAATCAAGAAACAGGCTGGAAAAATGAGCAAACAGCAACACAGCAAAAGAACATGACCATAAAAAAAAACTTCTACGGTAACAAGGAAGCTCAAGACACAAAATCAAAAGATGATTGTGAAAATATCTACAAACAAAACACCTACCTACAAAGCTTCAAAGAAAAATGCAGCCTATATATATAAACCCAACAGGAATTCCTAGAAGAGTTAAAGAAAAAAAATTTTTTAAAGCAATTTAAAAAAAATGATAAGATAAGAACAGTAGAGGAACACTCAGGAAAATAAATAAGAGCAATGCAAGAAAACGATTAAATGATGATTAATAGCTTGGCAAAAGAGGCACAAAAAATACTGAAGAAAATGCCTCATTAACAATCAGAATTGGCCAAATGGAAAAAGAAGTACAAAAGTTCGCTGAAGAAAACAACTCACTAAAAATTAGAATTGGTCAAGTGGAAACTAAAGACTCCATGAGACATCAAGAAACAATAAAAGCAGATCAAAAGACTAAAAAACATAGAAGAAAATGTGAAATATCTCATAAAAGTAACTTACCTGGAAAAAAGATTAGGGAGAGATATTTTAAGAATTATTAGACTACCTGTGAACCATGATTTAAAAAAGAGCCTAGACATCATATTTCAAGAAATTATAAAAGAAGGGGTAGCTAGGTGGCCGGGTGCATAGAGCATTGGCCCTGGAGTCAGAAGGATTTAGCTCAAATCTGTCCTCAGACACTTGATGCTTACTAGCAAAAAAAGAAAGAGAAGAAATTATGAAGGAAAAACTGCCCAGATACATTAGACCAGAAGGCAAAGCAGAAACTGAAAGAATCCACTGATCACCTCTTGAAAGAAATCCCAAAATAAAACCTCCCAGGAATATTATAGTCAAGTTCCAGGGTCCCCAGGTCAAGGAAAAAAATATTGCAAGCAGCCAGTAAAAAATAATTCTAATGCCATGAAGTTATAGTCTTGTGTGGTTCAGTAGCTGCCACTTTAAAGGAAAGGACTTGGAAGATGATAGTCTGGAAAGGAGCTATGATTACAACCAAAAACAACCTATCCGGCAAAAATGAGTATAATCTGACAGAGAAGGAAGGCCACGCAATGAAATGGAACTTTCCTGTTGAAAAGACCAGAGCCAAACAGAATATTTGGCATCTCGAGAGAAAATAAAAAGATAAATGTGAATGATAAATCAATAATTTAACAAGGTGAAACTGCTTACATTCTCACAGGGGAACATTATACATATAACTCCTTAAGAACTTTATCATCATTAGGGCAGTTACGAGGAGTCTATTTAGAGAGAGGGCGTGAGCGTGAGTGTATCATGTTGGGAGGATCTCAAGAAAATAAATGAAAAGATGACAATGAGGGATTCCCTGGAAGAAAGGGGAAGGGGGAAGAAAATGGGGGAAACAATTTTACATCAAAGAAGTGCTCAGTAAAGAGTATTTACAATGGAGGTGGAATGAGAGGCAGGCAATGCTTGGACCTCACTCACCTCCACTGGCTCAAAGAGGGGGAAAGATTTCATACACACACACGTATACATACGCACGTGCTATATGTGTATCTATAAAAGATTATATATACATACACATACATAAATATATGTGTTATGTGTATATAGAGACAGCCAGCTCTTGTTTTATGTAAACTTGGATGAGCAAATTTGACTTTACTAAAGAATTCTGAAAGAAACCTGTATTCCAAAAAAAACCCCAAACATCTATGTTACCTTTACTGTACAGGACTATGTTCTCTCTCTCTCTCACTGTTGCCCTTTGACTTGGGGCTCTGTGACCTCCTACACCGCCCCCCCCTCAAAAAAAACCTTTCAAAACTCCCTCCAAGTGAAATCAGATCGATGGATTAGAAGAGAGACCACCACCTCTGCCTTAGGGGCTTGACTTGAGACCTCTGGTACCAAGAGAGGAGGCCTCTGCCCCACTCTGCCCACCTGCCTCTCCACCCCCATGTATCTGTCTTCTGTCCATCTGTCCTTGGGTATCAATCTTCTGTCTCTGTCCCCCACCCCAACCCCACCCATGTCACCCATCCCCTCCTGTTACCATATTCGACCATGCATGCACACATGTCTGCACTCTGCATGGTCTTCCTCCCAGTTTGAACCAGCCCCCCAGGTGACTGGCCCCACCCCCACATGTTCTTCCTCCTGCTCTTGCTTCTCTGTCTCCAGCCCCCATTGCCCTTCAACTATGTTCCAGCCTCCTCCCTTCACAGATCTCCCTCCCTTCCTTATGTCTACAGGCAAATTCACATTACATAAAAATCATTTTATGTAGAAGTCTACAGAATGCCCTACTTATATCAAGCAAGATCTGTCTGTATACACACATAGTTGGGTATAGAAATTCATCTTACTCTACAGGGAAGTAGGAAGGAAAGGAGCTAAGAGGAAGAGAGAGGGGGTAATAAGAAGGAAGGTAGACCAAGGGAGGCAGTGATCAAAAGAAAACAGACTTTTAAGGAGAGGACGGGATAAAAAAGAGAAGGAAAAATAGAATAGAATGGGATGGAGGGAAATACACAGTTAGCAATCTTAACAATGAATGTAAATGGAATGAACTTGCACATAAAATAGAAGAGGAAAGCAGAACGGATTAGAAACAAGAATCCAACAATGTGTTGTTTACAGAGGACATACTTGAAGCAGACACATACACACACACACATACACACACACACAGATTTAAAACAAGGGGTTGGGGCAGAATCCATTATGCTTCAGCTGAAATAAAAAAAGAAATAATGTAGATTCTTTCTCATTTCCATTTAGAAGGCGACATAAGTTGTTCATCTTTAGTTTTTCCTTTTTGTTAATCTTTTTGTTAGATTGATCCAAAACTGAGAGAGAGCAAGAGAGCCATTGGTACCTCCTGACATCACTGAATTATTATCATTTTATTCTTGTAGCTCAGTTAATGTTTCTTTTACGAATTTGGATGCTAAGGTCTTTGGAGCATATAAATTTAATATTGATATTAGTTTCTTGTCCATGGTTCCTTTCAGTATAAAGCCATTTCTTTGTTTATCCTTTACTACTTTTTGAATATTTGGTTTTTCTTTGTCAGATAGTATAATTGCAACTCCTGCTTTTGGGGATTCACTTAAAACATAGAAAATATGTTTTCCTAGTCATTCAGGTTTATTTTGTGTATGCTTTTGTTTTTAAAATGTGTTCCTTGTAAGCAAAACAGGGTTTGTTTTCTTTTCCAATTGTCACTTTCTCATTTTAGGGGATTATTTAACCCATTCACATTTAAAGTTATAAAAGCTGGATTTATATTTTCCTCCATTTGTCTCTAATATCGGGATTTTTCAAATTGATATTTTTTTTCTCTTCTTCTGTAAACACAGCATCATATCTCCAATTGCTTTAGCTTAAATTTTTTTTAATGTGCCCTTATTCTCACTAAGTTTTTTTCTTCCAACCCCAGCTCCCTCCCCCCATTTACTATCCCTCTCCCTTTGTAGTTTTGCTTATTCATTATTTTTTCTTTCCTGTTTTTATCTGGTTCTTTAATTCTTCCCCCTCCCCACCACACTCCAGTTAATCAAGCAGAATCTCCCTTCTTCTCTTTCCCTTTAACTTGTCCTGTTCGTTAGTTTTCACATTTTAATTTTTCTGCACTCATTTCCAGAGATTTTTCTCTCTCACTCTCTTTATTATCCATCCTCCCTTTATGTCTACTTTAGACTCTTTGCCTCTGAATCACAGATGATTTACATTTCTAGTCCCTCACTATTCTCTGCATTCCTCATGGATGAAAACTTCCAAGGTTCCTGTTCTTAACACCCCTTCTAAGCAGTTTCTGCCACTGCCTGGTAGAGCCTGTCCTCCAGACCTCCCTTTTCCATAAAGCCTCATTCCCAGAATAATGCCCTTCCTGCAGATGATATAGAGGACACTGTTCGTGGCAGGACCTGCCCCA
Organism: Pseudochirops corinnae; assembly: GCA_028646515.1. NCBI lineage: Eukaryota > Metazoa > Chordata > Mammalia > Diprotodontia > Pseudocheiridae > Pseudochirops > Pseudochirops corinnae. The sequence continues at coordinate 342,922,353 of CM053586.1, read as the reverse complement.
CTATATCCCTAATTATGCAGCTCACCTCTGATCTATACCCTACCCTTGGCTGTTGCTTCAAAATCTCCTCACTGGGTCCATTTATTCCCATTCTCCCGGTACCAGTTTTCCCCAGCAACTCCAACTCCCCTCTCCCAAGGCAGGATGAATGATGTCTCCAAGCATCAAATCCCATCAATCAACACCTCGATCAAGGTCCCCACTTCCCTTCACAGAACACCTTTGTTCACCTTTATGTGCATTCATTAATTGCATCCCCTCCCACCACCCAAAATAAAGCTTCCCTTTTTTTTCCTACCACTTTCCCTTCTCTCCCTACATCCTCATTCACTGAAGGACCACAGGAGTCACCTTCCCTTATGGCTAGCCCTCAACTTGATTAGGACACCTCACACAGTCCCCTCTTCTTCCTCTCCCACTTCCTTGAACCCTCTCATTTTGAAATCTAGTCCTGGGGGTGGAAGTGGGAAACGTTGATTCACCTATAGGAAATGTATCAACAGGTTCTGTCCATAATGCCCTGGGTCCACCTCTTCACTGTTATGTCCACCTGACTTCCACCTTCACCCATCTCCTTGGGTGAAGGAGTCTCTTAGAAAGAAGTCTCTTACTTGTCCCTCTGCTCTCATTCCTGCTCTTGCCTGATGAATTCATTCACCCTTCCTGAATTGCTGTTGGCTGCAGTGTTTGAGAAATAATCTCTTCAGGTTTGGGTGGCTTTTTTCTAAGAACGTTTTGAATGTCTCTTTGTTATTGAACATTCATCTTTTTTCATTTATGGTTAAGCTCAAATTTGCAAGGTAGGTCACCTTAGGCTGCATCCCAAACTCCATTGCTTTTCAGAACATCTCATTCAACTTCCTCCTGTATTTTCTGGTGGATACAGAATAGTATTGTGTTATTCTAGTGTCTTTTCCTTTCTATTTGAATGTCCTTCTCCTAATTGCTTACAGAATTTTTTGTTTTTGAATTGAATTATTAAATTTATTTAATTAATAAATTATTATTTTACTTATTTATCATTTATTAAATTTAATTACTTGTGTGTCTTGGAGTTTGTGGTTTTGGTTTGTGTGTTTATGGTGTATATGTGTTCTGGAGGTGACCTGTGGATTCTTCTGATTGGCACTTTATTTTCTGTGTTCAGAAGTTCTTGGCAATTTCTTGCATTGTAGTATTTAGGTGGGTTTTTATTTTTTTGTTTGTTTGCATCTTGTGTTTTTCTGGGAGATCTAGAATTCTTCAGTTGTCTCTATACATCTTGTCTTTGAGGTCTGAAGAGAGAAGAGAGTGTGTTTTCTTCTCATGTTACTGCTTTTTATGTCTCTCCTTACAGATTGACCTTTTTCTGTGTATTTTCATTCCTAAACAGTTGTCCTCTCTTATTTCTTTGGTGAGACTTGCCATCGTAGGTTCAAGTTTTTTTCTTCTTCCCATGATTTCTGTGGTGTAGGCCATCAGTTCTGCTCCCATAATTCTCATTTCTTTTTTAAACCATTCAGGAACAGCATGTTGTGGCTCTATGTTCTCCTCAAATTTCACAAGGTCCTCTTTCTATCTGCTCAAGTCTCAGATAATTTTTCTCTGTTTTGCAGTATTTATTCATAGGTGCCTAAACTCATTTACTAGATCTGGAGGTCATATTTCTTTCTTCTATTAATATTTTTCCTGTTGATTTATCTGCTTATGCTTAGAGTCCTTAAGGGTTTTTTTTTTCCTCCTGATATCTTTAGTAATTTCAGTCTTATCTTCTCTTGTTTTCTCCTATTATTCACTTTCTGATTTTCTCCCCTCTGATAGTGGGAGATCTGTGG
>CM053586.1:342905163-342920439 GCA_028646515.1 Pseudochirops corinnae | reverse complement strand
CCCCCCCCCCCCCCCCCCCCCGCCCACAACTCACAATGTCCCGTCTCATTCCCTCTGCTTTCAGTTCCCTGGTCAAGCTGTACAGAACATTGCCATGCTGCTGCTTTCATAGCCTGGCTAAGTTCCTGCTGTTTGGAGTTTGAATGGGTCTCTGGAGCATTTGTCAGGGAGAGTCAGGCTGTGAGATTGTGCTCTACTATGAACATGCACCATGAACCACTCCCTCTGTCCCTCCACAGCTTTTTGAGCACAGGGGGCTTCTGGGGCAGCGGCTATCTTGACCTCAGTAAATTTCTGCAGTTTGGAGCTTGAATCTCCAAGGCACTGGAAAGAGAGAGGGGGAACCAGGGCTTCATTTTGGTGCAAGTCCGTGAGTTGGGTTGTGTAGTACAGCCCCACTGCTGGCAGTGTGGTAGGTGGTGGGGCTGAGACAGCTGAGTGAGCTCCAGTTAGCCATTAAATCTTTGGGATCCTGGGTGTCCCAGACTATGGGGACAGCTGAAGTTGTTTTGTCTCTGGTTCATGATTTCTGTCTTGTGGAAGTTTGCAAGATCATGGGAGTCAGAGAAAATGTCCAGTCCTACAAACTGTTGGCCCGAAGTCTTGGTTTCTTCTTCTGAACCACCACCCATTCTGCCGATTGTCACTTATTTGGGACCTTTCCTTTCTCCATCCATTAGTTACACTTGTCTATGCTTGTGTTTCCTTCCCTCTAAGACTGCGAATGCCACACACAAAGGAGGCAGCCTTATTTATCTTTGCTTCCCCCCTCCAACACACACACACACACACACACACTCACACACATTCACACACACACACACACACACACACACACATCCCTCCTGGACTTATCACAGGGACTTCACAACTTCGCTTTTGTTGAACTTGATAAATGAATCTGGACCATTTTATATTTAGGAAGGGGAAATGACTTATTCCATTTTTCTTTGGTCATATCTGTGATTTCCTTGGTGGAGGGAATTCCCGGTGAGGAAACTCCCTCTACCAACTGAAAGATTAGATGATTTGTCCAGGGTCACAAACCAGTGTGTCAGAAGGACTTGAACTCAGGCTCTCCTGGTTCCCAAACTGGTTTTCTACGTACAAGGACATGCTGTCTTTTACCGGGGTAAGAGAGAATTAAAGGCAAAGCAAGACCTGAAATCCAGATTTCCTGGCCTTTGGTCTGGTGGCCCTTCTGCTTAACGGCTTGGTCACGTTTATGGGGTCCAAGAGAACATTCTAAGTTCTGTGATTCTAGATTTCTCTGTACTTTGCCATCAAAATGCCACCAGCATTTGATGGAGAGTCAAGAACACAGGAAATCAGAAGCAGAAGGGGCCTTGGACTACAGAACTTATTGTGATGGAGATGGGTAAGAGCTTGGAGATCACCTGATCAAACTGGCTCACTTGACAGATGGTCAAACTGAAGCACAGGGTGGTGGTAAGTGACACCTTAGCCCATTGACGTTGTCACTTTTCCAAATCAGGCATGTCTAAGTGCTCTGTGTCATTAACATTCATTTTCTTCAAGGAGGGAACAGGGTTGAGGGAGAATCCAACAGCAAATTATGGATAGTGTCCAGAGGCCTTTTAAAGTTTCCCTGTTTATCTGGATCAGTGCTTAAAACTAATTGCCCTATTAATGTGGAAAAAACAACCCTCGTCATCGTGAGTTTTCCAAAGGCCAAGCTGGCTTCCAAGAAGAAAAAAGCTATTTTCTGAGTCTCATAACAACAACAATAATAATGTAAAAAGAAAGATCAAGAAAAAACTCCCCTCTGGAAAGAGTTTATCCCCTAACACCCTAATGACTCTCAGGCTGACGCCTGCCTTAACCACAAAATGTTAGCATCTCCCCATCTGCTCTTAATCAAGTCAGAGGACAAATGGAACAATGAGATCCACATCTGCTTGCAGAATGCCCGGGTTTTGTGGCGTCACCCCTGGCTGCCCACCCTCTCTTCCTCCCGATCAGATGGGTGTGGAAAGCCAGGGCCCAGACCATCACAACGTTGCTGGAGGATGTTCTTAGAGCAGGCTGGGAGTCTAGGGACTAGGAGACACTCAGAGCTGGAGAGGATATCAGCATAGCATGTTAGAGACAGAGGGGACTTTAGAACATTCGTGCCAGAAGCTCGAGTAGAAAACATGAATGCCAGGACAGACTTGAGCACACAGAACAGAGAAAAGCCCTTCTGGAAAGTCACTCAGTGAGAAGAGCCTTTGAATATAAAATATAGCAGTCAGAACTGGAAGGAACCTTAGATGATGGCATATGATGGGCTAAGAATTTAGCAAAAGAAGGAGTCTGGGAAGTTAGGTTTGGACAGAGACAGAGATGCTGGGAGAGAGGCCTTCACCACTCTGATTCAATTCGATAAGGACGGGTCAGTGAGACGAGGAGCTTGACTCTGGATGGGGTAAGGATGACATAGACTGGGCCTTTTGTCCCTGATCATTCATTCATCTGCCTAAGATCCCAAAGAAATATGGGGAAGAGATCTGACTGTATTAGGATGTATCACACCAAACCATCTTTTGTATAATTGTGCTTTAAAATGCATGAAATCAAATACAAAGGATTTCCAAGGAAGCCAATTATATTGAAATTATATATATATATACATAAATATGCACACATACATATACATGTATGCAAGTGCACAAGAACACAAACACATTCATATGCATGTGTGTGTGTGTGTGTGTGTGTGTGTGTGTTATACTGTTGTTATTCAGCTGGGACCAACTCCTCATGATCCCATGGGCTGTAACATGCCAATACTGTTCTTGGGGTTTTCTTGGTAAAGATACTGATTTGCTATTTCCTTTCCCAGTGGATTAAGGCAGAGGGTAAGTGACTTGCCCAGGGTCACACGACTAGTAAGTATCTGAGGTTGGATTTGAACTTAGGAATTCCTGACTCCAGGCCCAGCCCTCTATCTACTGAGTCACCTAGCTGCCTCATATAATATACATCCCCACGTATAATGCGTGGCACTATGATAATGGGCTTTCTTGAAAATTCTTTATACTTGATTTGTATTTTTGTGTGTAAATATATAAACTAAGTTCATGGAGCCCAGGTTAAGAATTCCTGCTCTAAGATAAGTGCCTTCCTGCAGGAAGGGGCTTTTAGGCCAGGAAAGATTTTTGGAACCTGAGAGGCAAGTCTCAGTCAGATCTAATGATGCCAAGGGAATGTTTCATTGCCCCAGGTGAAGGGCTCTGTAGGGATCCAGCTGAGGAGAGGGCAGCACCAGCCAGATGCGCCAAAGTGGAATAAAGTCTGAAACTACTGTGCCCGGAGAAAAGCTCAGCTGCTGATGGACCTGCCTGGCACCCTCCATCGGTAGAACAGGCCAGGGGGAATGCCCGCAGCAGCAACAGTAATGGTAGAAGCAGCAGTGATAGTAGCTGCTTCTAACTATTGGGTCTGTTTGACTGCCCAGAGAGGATTGGCTAATTAAGGTTAACTGACTAATGGTCATTTGGGCATCTGCCCTGGCTTTGATTGCTCTGCGATATAGATCTCTGGTTCATAAGGAATGCACAGTTCAATAGCTTTGTATTGTGGTGGGTTTTTGATTATCTTTTTGAGGAGACAACAAAAATGTCTCCCCCTCTTTGAGTGATGTCTCCATTTGTTTTCTCTGAGCTGGAGGAGGAGGGTGGTTACTTAGCAGGTTAGGAAAAATCTAAGGCCCTCCGGGGCCTCAGAAAGGTCCCACCTGCCTGTCCCGCTGACATCACTGCTCCCCCCGTCCATCACCTCGGGCCTCTTTGTGATCCCTGCTCCCGGAGTGAGGAAGACCTCAGTTCAAATTGCTCCACATTGGTTGTAACCTTGGTCCATTAACCTCTGTATCTGTGTCCTTATCTATAAAATGCCAGGGAGGGACATTCCAGCTCTAAATACACGCTCCATCATTTACTTTTCATGATAACGCGTTATGTCCAAAAATCTGTTCACTTCCCTCATCTTCCCAAAGCCTCTTAGTATTGCCTACCAAGTAGATGTCAGACTCCTCTGCCTGGCCTTCAAGGCCCTTCTGACCTACCTCTTACGTGCCAACCACGCATTCTATGCTCCAGCCAGACTGGGCTCTCCTCTGGGGCCCAAATTTGCTCCCTACTCTCAGTCTCTGTTCATATTGGTCCCTGTGCCTGAAATGCCCACCCTCCCACCTGCATTTCATCTGTCAACACGCCACCCTTTATTTCTCTTATTTTTTATTTATTTATTTTTTGCTTTTTGGAGGGGGGAAGGCAGGGCAATTGGGGTTAAGTGACTTGCCCAAGGTCACACGGCTTGTTTTGTGTTAAGTGTCTGAAGCCGGATTTGAACTCAGGTCCTCCTGATTCCAGGGCCGGTGCTCTATTCACTGCGCCACCTAGCCGCCCCACCACCCTTCCTCTGGAGGTAAATTCGCACGCCAATACCTCCAAGAAGCCTGCCTCCTCCTCCTGAGCCTCTCCCCTCATGCTGGGCACAGCACTTCATACTGAGACTCCATTAGATAGATGAAATGTGTGTGTGTGTGTGTGTGTGTGTGTGTGTGTGTGATTCCTTATCAGACTATCAGCTTCACAAGGCCAGGGTTGTATCTAGTATCACCTAGAACAAGCCTCTCTGTACATAATAAATGCTTAGTAAGTCTCAGTCCGATGGCTGAATGAATGCCTCTAAAACACTTTGCCCAATCCACTCAATCCTTCTTCAAGGGGCAGCTAGATAGAGCACCAGCCCTGGAACCAGGAGAACCCAAATTTAAATCTAGCCCCAGACACTTAACTAGCTGTATGACCCTGGGCAAGTCACTTAACCCTGATTACCTCCAAAAGAAAAGAAAAAAATTAAGGGGTGGCTAGGTGGCTCAGTGAGTAGAGCACTGACCCTAGAGTCAGGAGGACACCCAAGTTCAAATCCAACTTCGGACACAATGCCGTGTGACCTTGGGCAAGTCACTTTAACCCAACTGCCCTATCTTCCCCCTCCAAAAAAAAAATCCTTGTATGAAATTTCAGCTCCAAATTACCCACTCCAGGTGAGGCCCCCTCAGCTAAAGGTCACCTCAAGCCCAGCATGTCTCTGTTACATGAAGAGCTGTCGGGTAGAACTGGGCTTTATCTTATTCTGTTTAGCTTTGAGGACGGAACAAAGAACAATGGAGGAGGGTGAGGCACGAGGAGAACGTAGATTTGAAGTCAGGAAAAACCTTCCAAGGACTTGAGTCTGCGTGGAGGGGCTGCTGGGCAGGGAGCCCGGGGGCTTCCCCTCCTAAGCCCTCGTCAAGGTGACCATGCAATGGGTGTGTGGAGGACCACGCTCATCCAGGCAGCAGCAGCTGGACTAGCTGCCCACCAAAATCCTTTGATTCTGGCCCCCTCCTCCCTGCTGCCCAATCCCCCAGGCATTTATCCCCATGCCACCTTCCTTCTCACCCTACCACATCTCGTCAGCGGGTAATCAGTGGCCAAGTCCCATCCATCTCCCTTCTAAATAATTCTCACATACAACCAACTTGACAGGCATTTATTAATTACCTTCTGTAAGTGCTAAATAAATCCTTTTTGATTGACTGATACATTCCCCTCCTCTACCCTCCTGGCCACTGCCCGTCAGGCCCTCATCATCCCTGTTCTAGACAAATAATCCTCCTTCTCCAAACCACCCTTCACAGGGCCAGGAAAGACAGACCCACTTCATCTTACGAAACTGAAAAAAAAAGTGAGAATCCCGTTTAGGGCTTAAAGCCTTGTTCACAGCCCCCCTCCCGCTCCCCACGGTCCCACTGTCTTATACCACACACACAGACGTGAACCACGCACGTGCTTTGCTCCAGCAACACTGACCTCCCGGCTGTTCCTAGCACAAGGCACTCCATCTGCCACTCTGGGCCTGGATGCTCCCCCTCCTCATCCCCTATCCCCCTTCAAATTCCAGCTAAAATTCCACCTTCTACTGAAAGCCTTTCCCAAATCTAGTGCCTTTCCTCTGTTAGTAATCTCCGATTAACCTCTTATCTTCATCTTGTTTCCCCATCGTCTCCCTCATCAGACTTCCAGTTTCCTGGAAAAAGGCCCGTCTTCACCTTTCTTTCAGCTTCACCCACTTGCCAGAGAAAGAACAACCCTTCCACCCAGGACAAATAAAGGCATTAGATTGGGTTTTTTTTTTTATTGAAACAGTGAACAGTCCCCCCACAGCAGAGCAGGAGGGAGGCTGAGGTTACAAGCTTGAATACAGCTTCATTTTGTTTGTCGAGGTCAAAGCCAGTGCCCTGGAACAAATTTCCTCACCTCGAAATCACTATAAAAACAGCAAATCGCTCAACATAGATCAGAACTCAATTTCTCAACCGAAGAAAGTGTCTTAACAATAGACTTAAACAACAAACATTTTTGTCTCTGACTCAACTGGCTCCCCATAAGGAAGGGTGCGTATCTTGGCCCAGTGACTGAGCAGGGGCTGCCAAGCGGATTGTCCTGTCCTGAGGTTGGGTAGTTGGGTACAGGCGGTAAAGGAAGCGGAGGGAGTTAGGATCCTCTCTCTTACACGTAGATGATGATTTCAACCAATGGGGCTGCATCTCCCCCCCCCCCCAACTCGTCTGTGACCTGTGATCAGGATATCTAAGGGGGAAGAACAGTCTCCATCCCTGGGAGTTGGGGACTGCCCACTTCTGGTCCCTTACAAAATTCTAAGAGGGGAAAGGTGAGCCAAGTGGAGAGGTAAATTAATCTTTGGAGAAGCTTAGGGGCTGGCCCACCCCTTCTCTCTTCTGCTGGGGAAACTGAATTCATTCTTGGCCCAGTGAAGTCCGAAGCTGGCTCAGATCACCTTTCCCCCTGCCCCTCAAGGGGAACACAACCTCTCTTTCCTATCCCAAGCTTGGCCATCCCTGTGCCCCATTTTTCCCAGGTTAATTATCCAGAGTCAAGGAGACTTCTCCTAACATAACATTTAACTAGTGACCGTCAGCACCCTTTAGTGGCACCTGTCCCTTTGCCCCCTGGTGGTGCAGCCAGGTGGCAGAGTGTGCCCTGAGGACCCGTCCAGGCACTCAGTTGGCCGGCTCCTGGGGAGGCGGCTGGCTGTGCTCACACATCACCCCCGAGTCTGAGACATCAGTCAGGGTAGCTAAAAGGGAAACACAAGGTTTCATTTTTAGTTTTGGTTTGAAAAAACAACATGACAATATTTATTCCACGATTCTTCCAACGTACCAGGCTGCCCTTAGTTGCTGAGCTAGTCCAAGGCAGTTCCCTGTCTCCTATCCAATGCTCTGTTTACTAACCCTCTGCCTCTCTGGGGTGGGGCCCTGCCTCAATGGGGTTCCAGCGTCCTGGGATTCTTTGGGACAAATGACAAGGGATTGGGAGAAGTGCATAACTTGTCTGTCTGAATCAGCTCTATTTTCTCTAGGCACACACAATTCTGAAACCGGAGTTGGCAGGAAGACAGCAGGTCTGTCAACAGGAGCCGGTCTCTCTCATTTACAAATCCTTCCGTCAGCTTCAGGCAGGACCAGCCAGCACACAGTAGGCCTTTCATCAATGTTTGGTGCCGAGGCTTCGCTTTCCTTGAGCTCCTGCCAGGCATAGGCCTCTGGACCCTCGTTCCCATCCCCTCCAAGGCAGCCCTCCCAGGTGGGGCCACTCACCAGTTGATTCTTTGGCCTCGGCCAGAACATTCAGTGGGAGAGGAGGGGGGATATAGTGGATCCCTGGCAGAAAGCCTGGAGGGATGAACTGAGGCAGTGGTGGGTAGTAGCCTTGTCTGAAGTCTCCACTAGCATCCTGCATTGTTGAAAAAGAGACCAGAGCTGTGAATCCTCACCAGGGTGGGGGCAGGGAAAGGCAGTGCCCAGAGCTGAGGTCCCTCCCCATCACTGACTCCCTGGGCCATACTTGGGGGTATTTACCTCTTTTCATTTGTCAGATGGATACCAAACAATCATGTCTCCTTTCTCTCCCTTCTTTTTAGAAATAATTTATTTACTTACCTTCAGTTTATAGCATTTGGTTCCACCAGCTTTCGAGTTCCAGATCTCTCCCTTCTTTTAAAAGAGCAGGCGGTGGGATACACTTTGGGACCAAATGAAGCGGTGGAAGGGCAGCTACTGCCCTAGGTGGGTAGAGGTGGGAGGGATGACGCCAGAGCCCAGCTGTGCGAAGGCCCAAGGATCTTGGACCACACCAGTCAAGAAGGGGCCCAGGTCCTCAAACTTCAAACAGTCCATCCCAACCCCCTCTCCTTCCTCTGGGCCTTGGATGAGCGATTTAAAGTGATTCTGTCCCAAGCCACAAAGAACCTGCAGGTGTAACCCAGTCTGTCTCGGGAGTGACTGGGCTGTCTGCATAACCCAGCCCAGATCATCAAATAGAAGTAACAGGCTTAACAAAGACCCTGTCTAGCAAACCTGTCAATCAGACCCCCTGCTCCCAGAGTTAAGAGCTGCAGATGGAGCTGTCCCTGTCTTGGCCCAGCTGCTTCCTTTGTGCCAAGACCCCCGGATGTCCCTCAGAGAGCCAGCAGTCACTTAAGTTAAGGGAAGGATTCCAGGGCTCTGGGTGATCCTGGGATGGGGGGGACACCCTGTTGGACCTAGGGGTAGGCATTAGAAACGCTGGAAATGAGGGAAACCTTTATGTAGTTTTTAAACGAATGCACACATTTCCAATGCCAAAAAACTCCCCATCTGTGGCTCACAGAGATTTATTTTGTGACAAGACAACTCTGTGAACAGGGAAGAGGTTAATCTAGATGCCAGAATGTAGAACTGAAATGTGCCACCATGAAGGAGAGAGGGCATGGTGTGGGTGTGGGCTGCAGAAGGGTGAAGATCCAAGGGTTGGGGAAGCCTAAATTGAGAGTTAGAGGGGACCTCAGAGGCCTCCCTCCTTTTACAGAGGAGGAAACCGGCCCAGAGAGCTGAAGGGACTTGTCCAAACACACACAGCTAGGAAACAACAGAGACAGGATTTGAACCCAGCTCTGCTCCAGAGCCTGTGTTCTTTTCATTGTTGTCATGCTGTCTCTTTTCTAAGCCTCAGATTCCTCCTCTGTAAAATGGAGTCATTCTGGGGGGCGGGAAGGGGTCAATCAAATCAGCTTTGGCTTAGAAAGGGAACTCACTACTTCAAAGGTCAGCCCCAGTTGTCAAAGGACAGCTCTGAAACATAGGCATTTTCCCTAAAGTCAGATCAGGTGGAAGCCAGAGAATGCCCAACCCTCTACTCACTAGCAAAGATGAGGAGGTTCCGGCTCCATGGTTGCTAGGAACATGGCGGAAGCCCCTCTGGAGGGGGATCCCCGGGGCAGCAGAGGAGCCCCGGTAGCTCTGCTGGTTGACGAGGCCCAGCGGGAACGGTCGGTAGTGGTACATGTTGGCATAACCAGGGTACACTTTAGATGGCTCCCTCTCCAGATATTCAGGTCCCATCATGCACTCTGGGGCAATGTTGGAAGGGTGCCCTAGCGTGGGGAAAGACAGAATACCAGAGTCACCTACAAAAGCAGGGAAGCTCCAAGACCCTGCGACACTACCTATCCAAGAACAGTGCTCATAAAAGAAATTCACTTGACACAGAGCCCTAGAAATTCACTTACAAAGCATTTTCCTCCCGCCAGATCTTTGAGGCCAAAATACCTATTACATTTCACAGTCAAGGAAGCAAGAGTCTCAGCCATGCCTGGCCCAGCAGAGCTGGGGTGGGATTTGAACCCAAGTCTTCTGAGTCCAAGTCCCAGCTTTTCCCAGAACACCATGGGGTTGAAATCCACATATATGATCTTTAAAAAGCCTTTCTTATTTCCGATTGTATTGAGGTATATATAAGGTATTTAGCTTGGCAGATGGATACCCACGTCTTACCTATAGCACAAGAGTATGGTGGAAAATGTGCTTTGTCAATATCAGAAGTCCCATACAACTTAAGGCACTAAAGAAAATCAAGTTGTAATTATCATGGCCCCTCCCCCACCACTCTGTGTGAAATGTACCAGGTTGAGCATAGTAGAAAGAACCCAATAGAGAGGGGGAAGGGAGAAGTGGGGAGGAGGAGGGAGGAAGGAGGAGGGAGGAGGCAGGAGGGAGGGGGAGGAGGCAGGAGGGGGAGGGGGAGGAGGCAGGAGGGAGAGGGGGAGGGGGAGGGGGAGGGAGAGGGAGAGGGGGAGGGAGAGGGAGAGGGGGAGGGGGAGGGAGAGGGAGAGGGGGAGGGGGAGGGGGAGGGGGAGGCGGAGGGGAGGCGGCCCAAATTCTACTACAGAGTGACCTCAGGAAATTCAGGGAACCTCGCTAGGCCTCAGTTTCCCGCTCTGTAAAATAGAAGGTTGAGTCGATATGGTCTGCAAAGTTCCTTCCCACGTTGATATCGCGTAATTCAAATTCAACCGTTAAGTTTTCAAAGCCTAAAACTGCACCACGACATTCGGATTCTATAAATGGATAATGACCCCTCCCCATATCGCTTCCAGGTTTGCAGAGTCTTCTTTTCTCGACCCCTAGGACTCGGTTTCCCCAGCTTTAAAAACAACAGGTTTGGACTGAAGGGCTGCCGTCTAGGATCGAACGAGGTAGTGGGGCCGGGCACCGTCAGGAGCCCCATTCTCTCCAGGAAGAAGGCGAGGCTCGGACGGGCTGGGGACAAGTGGCTGGTCAGGCACTGGCCTGCCGACCCTGTGGATAAGGCGAGTTCCGCATTCCCCTAAGAAGCTTCTCTCATCTTTGGAGATTCTGGGCCCCCGGAGGGAGGAGCCTCGGTCCCAAGCCGTCGTACCTGGGGGGTGGGGAGGCGGAAGGGAAAGGGCTATCTTTCTAACCCCATCCTCTCTTTCTAGAAATAGGGAAACTGAGGCTTGAGAAACGGCCTGCTGAAAGCTACAGAGGCAACAAGACGGGAAAAGAAGCGTCCTCTGGGCGTAAACGAGGAAGGGGAGTCCTGGAACCTCGCTACTGGGTCACTGTGAGCAAGGCTCCCACCCCTCTCTAGGCCTCGGTTTCTCCTTTGTAAACCGGCGGAGCTGGCCTGGATTATTGCAGCTGCCGGACCCCCTTCCATCCCCCAGGATCGCGGGCCCAGGGGCCCGCAGGGCCGGATCGGGGATCCTTACCGAAGTCAGCATAGGGTGGGCTAGGGGAAGCCGAAGTGGAGGCGGTGAGCGGCGGCGGCGGGGGCTGCGGCGGAGCGGGCAGAGGCATGGGCATGGGCAGCGGCAGGGCCCGCCGGGGCCCAGGCTTGAAACAGCCATCAAAGCCCCTGGCGCTCACTCCAGAGACCCCCACGGTCGCCTCCGCGGCGCCTACGTGGCCGCCCCCGCCGTTGTTCCCCGGCCCCCGCTCGAAGAGCCCTGGCGGGCCGGGCCGGGCGCCCACGTAGGAGGTAGCCCGGCCGTCGGGGCCCGCATCCGCGGGGCAGGGACCGGGCCCGGGCCCGGTCCCGGGCATGGGCATCGGCAGGGGCAGCGGGCGCGCGCAGGGCGCGGGCCCTGGCCCAGGGCCGCCCAAGGCGGCCGCCCCGACGGCAGACTCTCCGGGTGGTTCGTCGGGCTCGTCGCCGTCGTGCATCTGCCTCTTGAGCACCTTCTGCGCGGCCATGATCTTCTGACGCTCCGTAATCAGGTAGCACTTCTCGCAGGTGCACTGCTTCCAGCGGCACTTGCCCACGTGGCCCTTGACGGGCACCAGAAAGCCGTGGTTGCGGCAGCGGGAGCACTTCGGGGTGCGCAGCATCTTGTCGGCGGGGGCCTCCTTAGGGGGCTCTGTCTTCATGGCCCAGCCTCCGGGGCTGGAGGGAGATGGAGGCGGTGTGGAAGGAGGCGGCGCCGTCGGAGCAGGCGAGTGCGGCGGCGGCGGCGGCGGCTGCTGCTGCTGCTGCTGAAGCCCCGGCGGAAGCCCCGCGTGCCCCAGGTCGTTACACTTGTAGCAAGTCGGCGCCTCTGCAGACCATTTGCACAGCAGCCCCTTTTTCGGGTGCAAAAGCGGCAAAGGCCCCTGCACCCCGGGAGCCCGCGGAGGGGAACCCCCAGGGGTCTCCGTGCTCATCGCTGCCGGGCAACCCGGACAGGCATAGGCTCCAGCCGCCTGCTCGGACAGCAGGGGAAACTGAGGCTCAGCGCGGGCTGCCTCCGCCGTCTCTGGGCTGGAGGAGTGCATGGCGCTCACCTCGAGTCCCCGGGAGGTCGTTGTTGCATGGAGACCATCTGGGTGGGGGAAGGGTGTGGTGGGGAAGGGAGGGAGGGGGTTGCTCTGGTTGAGCAAAGGGCTCTGGGTTGGTTTCCCTCCCCAAACTCTGCCAGCCTGGGTTTCGTGCACCCCCCACCCCCACTCCCGGCCCAAGTTAGGAAGTCTCTTGAGCTTGGGAACTTTGGAAGGGTGGCGGGCGCCTTGCAGCCCCTGACGTGCACGCACCTGCCACCTCCTTGCAGAAGCTGACACCGAGGGGGCATTTGTGCAATGCTCAAGTATAAAAGGTTCCCCTGGTGCAAAGAGTCTGGGTTCACACCCTCGCTTGCTCTCTCGAACCTACGTGACCCTCGGTAGGAACTCCCCCTCCCTTCTGTGCAAGGGGAGGCGTGGCACGAGAGAGCTCCAAGGGCCCTGCCCGGAGCAATATGAGGGAATCCATCTTAGACCCAGAGGAGCCCTTCCCCTATCTCTGTGCCACCAGCACTGAGTAAGCGCCTACTGTATTCAGGCAATACATATGTATATATGTATATACCCGTATATACAGTTATATGCATATACATATATATGTAAATAAATATACATTTATAAAGCTATCTGGGGGAGACAGTGATGGCATACATAAAGGAGATATAAAAATAAAATTTCCAAAGGCAAAAAAGGACTGGGGCACCTAATTACTGATTCCTCCAGTTTGCCCAGGATATCCTTTGTTAATTATTATTATTATTATTTTTAAAATTTTTGTGTACTTATTTTGCACACTAACTGAAAACTCTGTACTTCTGAAAGTCTGGCCTTTGTTTCATGATTTTCCTGGGAACGTCAGCTTAATTCGACTTCGAAATCTGCTCAGTTCTCTCCTGGGTCACCTGCAGAAATCACCAGGCTAGAGGGACTGGCCTTTCCGAAGGTGGGAGGTGCCTGGCTGGTTGAAGGCAGCCCTGCAGTCTGGGGCTGGCCTCTTCAGGGAGCTGCTGGCGGGCTTGTCTCTACTAGGCTCTCAGATTTAGGTCGGGAACACGAGTGGAAATCCCCTTTAGATTAGTGAGTGCCGGCTCAGAAGCGTGCCCTGGCCAAGGCTCGGAATGCATGGACACTCCACGGATGTCTGGGGTCATGCGACAAGCACTGACCTTGCAAGCGTTGGGAGTGCCCGAGACCGTGGGGATACACAAAGTGTCCCTGCCCCAGGACCACACGATTGCAATATGTAGACAGGGAAATAGGAAGTCTTGGGACTTTGGGGGAATCAGAAGCCCTGATAGGTGGCCCAGGCCACCAAGGGAAAGTAGCCCTTTCCCCTGCTCGGGACAACCACGAGGTGCAGGACACTGGGGTGGGGGGTGGGGGTGATAAGACAGTCTCTGCTCTTATTGGCTATGTAAACTAACAGGGATGAGGGAGAAGGGTGAGTGAGATGTGGGCCAAGGACACCCAGAAGGGGTGGGGCAGGGTGGTGGTATTACGGAAGGCTTCCAGGAAGAGGTGGCACTGGAGTTGGTCCCTGAAGGAAAAGAAAGAGCACAGTGGGCAGGGATTTTAAGGGAGTGGAATGTCATTTCCCAGCCCTGAACTCTGAGCCTGCCAAAACCTTCCCCATCCTTTAAGACCCAGCCTGGGTGGGGTCCCCCTGCAGGAAACCTTCCCTGACCCCTCCCCTGTCTCTGAGCATTCTGTATCCCTCATTTGGGACCCCTCCTGCCAGCTGTGGATGCTCCCTGTGTTGGATGAGCCAGGAGCCCCCAAATTCAGTCCTTTCTGGGAAACTGAGGCACCAGACCTTGCCATCCCACCTGACTTTGGGGCCTGACCCTCCTCTCTGCCTCTGAACTCTCCCCTCTCCTGCCCCGGTGTTGGGATGTCTCCCTCTTTCTGTTTGTGCCCCCAATACTTAGCACCCCACCAGTGTAGGAAGTTGTTAAAAACTTCATTCATTCGTCTCCCAGCTCTGTAGCTTGTTAGCTGGGAGATCTTGGGCAGTCAGGTAGTCAGGAAACATTCATTAAGCACCTACTGTATGCCAGCAGTGGCTGTACTAAGTGCTGGACTACAAAGAAGGGCAAAAGACAGGCCCTGTCCTCGGGAAGCTCACAGTCTAATGGGGGGGGGGGGAACAACACCTAACCAAGAGGGTACCATGATCTAGGAGAGGGGAGGTCATCTCAGAGAAGGCACAAGTGGCTAAGGGGCCTGGGGGCCAGGGAATGGCCTCCAGCTAAAGGCAGAATTTTAACTGAGTCTTGAAGAAAAGGGATCACTGTAGACATGAGGGCCCGGCTGTGCTCAGGAATAAAAGTAGGGATACGGTTTCTTTCTTTCTTTTTTTTTTTTTTGGTTTTATTACTTTACATTTTTTATTTGTTTTATATTCTACCTCATGGTTTCTTTTTTTTCTTTTTTTTTTTTGCTGTATTAATTTGTTTGTTTACTTTTAGTTTTGCAAGATTTAGTTCCACAATCCCTTGAGTTTCAGATGTTCTGCCCCTCCCGCTCCTCCCCCTGCGCATTGAGGCATGCAGTCAAGTTTAGGATCTGCAACTACTTTCACATTAGACATTAGTCAGGTTGTAAAGAAGAGTTGTAACCGATGGAATGAACAATGGGAAAGAGGAAGCAAAACCAAACAAGAAAAAGAAAGAGAGAGAGAGAGCAGGTAGTTTGCTTTGGTCTGCATTCAAACTCTGCTCTTTCTAGTTCTTTCTCTGAATGTAGACATCTCTCTCCATCATGAGTCTTTTGGAGTTGTCTCATAACCCTGCATTGCTGAGTCCATCTATTAAAGTTGGTTGTCACACATACGATGTGTCTGTGACTGTATACAGATTTCCCCTGGTTCTGCTCTTCTGACTCAGCATTCGTTGGTATAAGCCTCTCCAGGACAATATGAAGTCCGTCTGCTCCTCATTTCTTATAGCACAATAGTATCCCATTCCATTCATATACCACAACATATTTAGCCAATCCCCAATTGATGGGCATCCCCTTAATTTCTAATTCTTTGCCACCACAAAAAGAGCTGCTATAAATATTTTTGTACATCTGGGTCTTCCTCCCACTTCTATGATCTCTTT
>CM053586.1:342877377-342905063 GCA_028646515.1 Pseudochirops corinnae | reverse complement strand
ATATCCTTTGACCATTTATCAATTGGGGAATGACTTGTATTCTTATAGATTTGACTCAATTCTCTGTATATTTTAGAAATGAGGCCTTTATCAGAGACATTGGTTGTAAAAATTCTTTCCCAATTTTCCACTAGAGATAGAATTTCTTGTGCAAAAGCACCATAATTGTGCTCTAGGGAACAGGAAGGGGAGAGATGTGAGAAGACTGGAAAAATGGAAGGAAGGGTTGGGTTTGGAAGAACCTTGAATGCCAGAGAGCTCTATATTTGGTCTTGGAGATAACAGTCATTGAAGTTTATTAAGTAGGCCTATGGTGTAGGAGAATCACTTTGGCAGCTGGATTGGAACAGAGACAGATTGGAGGCAGGACAGTGAGGTGATGAGGGTCTGCACCAGAGTGGCAAAAGGGGGGTGGACGTGAGAGATGCTTTGACAGTGGAGTGGACAGACCTTGGTTGCAGATTTAATATGGGGAGTGAGGGTGAGTCTTCAGGAGAGACCTGGGTTTCTAGTCAAGCAGACAGAGAGGACCGTGATACCTTCAGCAATAATAGACTATGATCTCAGAATCTCAGAGTCTAACCCATCTCCTTTATTATATCCTTCCCTATCCTTCCCCACCCTGATAACAGCCACCTCTCCGCTAGATTTCTCATTGCTCTCTCTGCATTTCGTCTTTGTACATTTCACATTCTGTCTTGTGTTATAATATTAGATTGTGTGCTCCTTGAGGACAGGTTCTCTGTCTTATCCCATTTTTCTGTCCCTTATACTTAGCAAGTCCTGGAACATGATAGGGGCTGAATAAGTATTTCTTGAAATGGATTTAATTTAGTTTCATAGAACGGTAAAACCAGAAGGTGACTTGGAAATTGGGTTCTACCTCCCTCTTTTTAGAAGTGAAGAAAACTGAGGCCTGGATTGTTTCGTTTTTTATCTTCGTATCTCCAGCTTGCAGCACTGTGCACAAAGTAGCCTCTTATTAAAAATACTTTTGGCTTATTGATTGGCAAAAATGATTTTTTAAAAAATGGAATTCAGTGCTGGCAGGGCTGTGGAGAAACGGGTATACTCATTTGTTGCTGGTGGTATTGCAAACTCAGAATCTTTCCAGAGTAAAACCTGGTAGTTTACAGGAAAGGTTACAAAAGTAATCATCACCTTTGAGCCAATTATTTGTTTCTGAAAAATAAAAATAAGAACTGTCTGTCCAAAGATTTCCGTGGCAGGACTGTGTGACTACAAAACCAGAAAAGCTAACCTGGAAGCAACCCAAACATCTGACAGTAAGGGAAAGAGTGAATAAATAAATGGTGGTGTATTAGTGTAATCGAAAACCGTAATTGAATTAGATGTATGAGGATGCAAGGAAACAGGCAGAGAACTTTATTAAGTGAAGCAAAACGGAAGAATGGAGTCGACAGTAATTTCAGTCATCTAACAGGAAAAGTGAATTAGTATGAATGAAGAAGGAATCCTGATAAAGAAGGGGTGAGAGAGGGACGGACAAGTTATGATGTTTTACATGTTGAGTTTCATTTATTGAAGTTGCAAAGCAAATTTAAGCTATTGTATTGATGTTTAGGTTAAATATTAAAGGAGAGAGACTAGACCTGAGAAAATATTGATACAGGGAACTCCTGGGTGAGAAAACTCTACCCACGTAGATCAGCATCTTCTCTGCAACTAAAGGTGCCTCAATCACTGAGCGTTAAATGACTTGTCTAGGGTCTCACAGCCCCTTTGTGTCAGAGTCAGAACTCGAACCCAAGATTTGAGCTCAGATCTTCCTGGTTCCAAGGCCAGCTCTCCAGCCACCATTTTAGCAAGTTATTTTCCCAGAATTTAAGGAAGGAATTGGATGCTGAGAGAGGAAAGGATTTGCCTTCTGTCACTACAAATTCCTCCTATGTTGACTCCATGGGTTTCAGGAAAATGCATTATCTGGCCATATGAATTTTCATTGCACTTGAAGAGTATTAGTAAGCAGCTAATTAAAAGACTCCAAAATTTCAGGGTTTGAATGGGACCCTGGGCAAGTCACTTCCCTCTGTTTACCTCAATTTCCTTATCTGTCAAATGAGCTGGAGAAGGAAATGGCAAATCACTCCAGTGTCTTTGCCAAGAAAACCCCAAATGGGATCACAGTGAGTCAGACATGGCCGAAAAATCCCTGAGCAGCAGCAACAGAATGTTTCACAACCGGCTTTCCCGGCAGTCGTTATCTGGTTCTAATGCAGCCCAGCTTGCCCAGCTCTCTCTGACATTCCGAATATCCAGAGGGACGGACTTTGAAATGTCAGTCTGCTCCTGTGGGAATCAGCAGTGGAGTGGGAACCAGAGGACCTTGGTTTAACTCTACCTTGGGAGCATTGGACAGCTCTTTTCTCTTTCTGGGCTTGTCTTCTTGTCTAGGAAATGAGAAGACTGGGCTAGACACCCTCTAAGGTCCTCCCAGTGGGACCATTCACAGATACATTAGAGAACTCTAGGAAGAGTTGCTTCCTTTTTGATGGTCACCAGTTCAACCTGGTGTAGTGGTGAGAACCCCAGAAATGTACTACCTGGAATCAAATCCTGCCTCTGTTCGTTACTGGTTGGGTGACCATGGGCAAGTTACTCAACCTTTTGGCCTAAGTTCCCTCTTCAGCAAAATGAATAGAATTGGGGATTCTTAACCTGGGATCCCAAGATTGATTATTCAGCGTACTGTGTTGGAGCTAAGGGTCAGAGTGGACCAGAGCTTGAGAAAACTGAGATCTTAGTCTTCTGTTTTCCAGCTTCAGAGATAAAATAAATGTGTAGAAAAGCTTGTGCCATCACTGGGTCCCTATCCCTAGCTTACCACATCAGAGACCTTGGGAAATTTCCCCTTTGGTGAGATTGGGCTCTGTCTGTCTCCCCCTCTCCCTCCCTGCCTCCCCATCTCTCTCTGTCTCCACCCACCCCATCTCTCTCTCTCCCTATTATCTTTGAGCTGAGATGCCTCTCCTCATGAGATAGTTTTGTCTGTGTGTTATCTGGCACACTCTCCTCTATATAACATCTCTAATTTCTCTCTGATGTTGGCTTTAATAAATGGGTGTATTTTCTATTTGCTATGTGTGGTCTTTGTGGGGCTGGCATTTGGGAGGAAGGATGACAAGGCTTGGATAGATATAGAGCTTGGATCCTTCTCCCCCATTAAGGGATAGGGATCAGAGTGCAGCCTGAACCGAAATATTATTTCCCCTAATAATTAGAATTATAATTCTAACCTGGTACCTCTTCTCTAAGGAGAGGAGAGTGGTCAGCCTTATGGCCCCAATTTCCTGCTCTCCTCCTGGCAGGAATCAGAGTTTCCCTTAGGGAAGAGTGTGTTAAAAAGACCCTAGAGATAATTTATTCATATCTCCCTGACAGTCACACTAGATAGATTGATGTGGCAACACAGAACCTAAATGGGCAACGCATTTGGTTGTATGTGGTTTGTATGTGGTTATTAGATGGAGTCTCTCCCCTTAGAATGTATGCTCCCTGAGGACAGGGATAGTTTTCCCCTTTCTTAGCATCTTCTGCACTAGAAGAAAATTAAGTCGCTGAAGTTCATAACAACAAAAAAGACATTTTGTAAAAAAAAAAAAGAAATCAAGTTGTTTCTTCTTTTACAACGTGACTAATGTGGAAATCAGTTTTACATCATTGCACATAGATAATGCATATCAAGATGCTTACCTTCTTAGGGAGCGGGGAGGGAGAAAATTTGGAACTCAGAATTTTATAAAAATGAATGTTAAAATTGTCCTTACATATCATTGGAAAAAATAAAATATCAATTGGCCAAAAAAACACCGTAAAAATTTTTAAGAAGAAAGAAAATTTGCAAAAAAGCAGGTCCCCTTTAGGATCGAAAGGATGGACCCATGTGACCCACTAGGGGGCAGTTTTGTCCCCTGCATCATCTTCCACACTTGCTCCTGCTAGGGTTACACTGCCTGATGGAGTGAGATCCATTCTGTTTGGAGGGTCCCTCTCATTTCTGTTGTATTTTCAGCATCCAGTACAAGCACTTAATAAATGCTTATTAAATTGATTTGGAAAACAGGCTGTCCTATCAAGGACCCAAGCTCCCTGGGATGGGCTCCTCCCCTCCTCAGTCATTCATCACTCACATCCCACGGGGGCCAAAAAAGGGAGAGTGGGGGTAGCACCCTACCTGACCTTAGTGACAAGGATCCCCACAGTGATTCCTGTCATTTATTGTTCTTGAGACCTCCTGAATCTCCCCCTAGCTCTGTCCTTGTCTTAGAGGAGATAGATTTCACAGCACAGTGGGATATCTAGGGGCTAAGTACTCCCAGGACCACCAACTCCCTGCGTGACCCTGGAGAATCCCTTCCCATTCCCAGGCCAAAATGACCTATCAATTGGTGAAAAAAGTAAACATACTTTTTTAAAAAAGAAAGAAAATTAGGGAAAAAAGCAGGGCCCTCTAGAATGGAAAGGACTGGACCCAAGTGACCAACTAGAGGGCTTTCTGGTCCCCTGCATCCTCTCAAATACTGGCTAATGAGGGATGATGGGGGTCAAGCCAGGTCACTGTGCTGATCACTTTACAATTATCTCATTTCGTCCTCACAACACTGGGAAGTGAATGCTATTATACAATTGAGGAGACTGAGGCAAACAGAGGTTAAGTGTCACGTAGCTCGTAAGTGTCTAAGTCTGGATTTGAACTCAGGTCATTCTGATTCCAGACCTAGCACTCTGTTCATTTCACTGCCAAACTGCCAGTTTTGTCAGTCTTTAATATTGTAAAATATTCATGTCTTGGTGAAAAAATTAATACAAGGAAAATACAAAAAATACAAGGAAAATAGAGAAATCTAGAGCAATCTTTGAGAAGAAAGGCAAAGCAAAATAAATTAAATAAATTTAAAAAACCCAACCAACAGACATGGAGGAAAGAGTCTTTTCTACCTGCAGCATATAAAACAAAGTACATTAGAATGAATGGACAAAGTAACCAGGTGGAACCTTAGAAGAAAAGACTGAGCAGTTGTTATGACATTGTGTGTGTGTGTCTGTGTGTGTGTGAAATGTACTTATTTAGATGTTATAGTAACAAAGTTATTGTGTTAGTGTTTAATATTCAGTTTATACTAAATCTTGCAAGTCTGTGTGTTCACCATTCCTTGGATGGAGATACGACATAGCTTCAAGTATCTGAAGTCATTCCAAAGGGGGGTTAGGTTTGCTCTTCTTGGCCCCCGGTGGGCGAGCCTGAGAGCAGCAGGAGAAGGGCTGATCTAGGCTTGATATCAAGTTATGTGTTCTGCCTGTGAGAGCCACCCTGAAGTAGAATGGATTTCCTCAGGAGGTGGGGGTTCTCCGTCCTTGGAGGTCTTTAAGCAGAAGCTGGACCACTTAAAAAATATTTTTTTCAACTAACAAGCATTTTTTTCTCTCCTTTCTACTTCTTCCCCTTGGGGGTGATGTGGGGAAAGAGAAGACAACCCTTGTAACAAGTGTGCTCAGTGAAGCAAAAAAATTTTCCTGTTGGCCATGTCCACAAATGTTGGCCTCATTCAGCATCATGAGCCCATCAGCTCTCTGTCAGGACATGGGCAGCCTGCTGTGTCATCTCCTCTGGACTTGTGGCTGGTCATTGTGTCGGTCCAGTCTTAAATCTTTCACAGTTGTCTGTTTTTGTAAATGTTATTGAATAAACTGGCCTCCTGGCTCTGCCTACCTCCCTCGGCATCAGTTCATAAAAGTCTCCCCAGGTTTTTATGAACCTATCCCCTTTTCATTTCTTATAAGACAATAGCATTCCATCCCATGAGTAGATCAAACTTTGTTCAGCCATTCCCCAGTGGATGGGCACCCCTTCAGTTTCCAGTTCCTTGGTGCTACAGGAAGAGTGGCCATAAGTATTTTCGCACATGTGGGTCCTTTCCCACTTCCTTTGATCTTCTTGGGCCATGGGTGTAGTAGGAGCAATCACCGGTGAAAGGGTACACAGGGTTTAATGACTTAGGGGGTCCTAGTTCCAAGTTGCTTTCCAGAATAACTGTCCACCCACAGTGGAGCCTGTTGTCCGGCAGTCCCTCCAACCTTGATCATTTTCCTTTTGTTGGATAAGCACACGTTTCATAAATTGTAGAGGGGATTGTTTGGTCAGGCAAGATCACTCTGAGAGTCTGTGAATCTGTGATTAATAATTTTAATTGTAGCCTAATTAATTTGTTACAATTTATTTTATCTTATTAATTTATTACAATTAATTTAATTGTAACATTTCTCAACCTTCTGCGATCTTTCTGACCTAGTCATTCAACAGTAACTATTCTCTGCAAAGTTACTACTGACCTCTTAACTGCCCTATCTAATGACCTTCTCTCCCCCTCATCCTTCTTGACCTCTCTGCAACCTTAGACGGTATCCACTGTCCTCTTCTCCTGGGGGGACAGGGCATACGTGTAAATGACAAGGTTTGTTAGTGACTACTTGTTCAGTTAATTTGATCGATGTAGCCAGCCAGGCAGGTGAATTTAGTTTTCTAGATACTTTTTTTGGGGAGGTGGTGCAGACTGAAAGACAGATAATGCAACAATACTATAGCAGGTCACAACAGCCTGTGAACATAGCAGCTTTTCCGGGGGAGTCAAGCCATGTAAAAATAAGAAAAAACAAATTGCCCCTGATTTCAACTCAGGAGAGCGTTTTCAATTCAAATCCCTCCCTCTTTTTTAGGTGGCTTTGCTTAGTGCTGAATTTGGGTATCTCCGTTGAGTTTTTATAGGAGTGTGAGCAGGTGAGCAAGAAGTCTAAATATACTGGAATGTGGAGGCCAAGAGAGGGATAAAAAAGCAACGAGGCTGGAAAGGTAGGTCAAGTCCCGGCTGTGGAAGGCTTCAAACAGAAAAGCTAGATCCCGGAGTAACCAGAGTATATTGAATACCTTTTCAATGCCGTGGTCAGACCTGCAGCTTAGGAAGACCACTTTGGCTGGGGGGGAGAGGATGGATTGGAATGGGAAGAGAGTTGAGGCCAGGAGACCAATGAGGAGGTGATTGTGGTAGTAGTAAGAGGGCCTACACTAGCAGAATGTTTTCCTAACAGCCTGTGAAGCACAATATATATATATATATATATATATATATATATATATATGCATATATATATATATATACATATATATGTATATATATATATGTATATATATATGTGTGTGTGTATGTGTATATACACACACACACACACACATACGTACACATACATATATATCCATTATACTCCAATATATAATCCCCATTATACAGATGAGAAAACAGGCTCAGAGACAGGAAGTGAGTTTTCCATTTTGATAGACAGCAAGTCTGAGAGCCAGGCTTCAAATCCAGTTCTGTCTGGACTCCAAACCCAGCTTCTTTTCCATTGCAGCAGGAATGTCACCTACTGAGTCAGGTTCCCACCCTTTAGGTCTGGCATTCAAGGCTTCCCACCATCTAGCCCCAGATGTCCCTTGAAGCCTGATGGACTGCAGTCAAACCCTTTGGAACCCCAGTTTCTCCATCTGTAAAATGAGGGTGATCATACCCACGGGTCATTGCAAGGTTCGAGGAGCATGTGGAAATAGAACATTTTGTAAACTTTAAAGAACCAGAGACGTGATTATGCTTGTTGTCATGATTATGATTTTATCTGCTGTGGCCCCCCCACATATGTTACACTCAGTTCAAACTGGGCTCCTCTCTCCTACTTCATCCATTCTTTTGCTCATACTGTCCTTGATGCCTGGAAGGCCCCCCCTCCCCATCCTCAAGGCCACCTCCTCCTAGAAGCCTTATCTGAGCCTCTTGGTTCTGGCCGTGAAGGAGCTTGTCATCTCATGGTGGGGGGATACTGAGGGCAGAGATAAGACGGCAGAGATGAGACGTACCCAAACAGTGATACTGTAAGGGAGAATGTCTACAGAGTCAGCAAAAAGGAGAGAACCAGACAGGGAGGGTCCTAGGACATAGAGCCCGAGAGGCTATCCCATCCGAGCAGCAGGGACCGTTTTCCACAGGGGCGCTTAGGTTTTCTCTTCTGTTCACTTTACAGTGTGTACAGATGTGGTAACTGCAGCAGTAATCTCTCCCAGAGGCATAGAAAAAAAGGCTTCCATGGAACCTAACTATATGCTTCCCTAGGTCAAAATAAGACTGGATACCTCTGGGCTTAAATCCAGCACTTAAATGGGCAGAACTCAGTGAAATGAGCAGTAAAATATTGCTATATACCCAATGCAAGGTCTTCAGGTTGGACTGAAATGTAGGCACATGGAGACCCACACGTTTCGGGGAATAGTTACCAGCTCCACAATGAGGTTATTTTCATTCCCGGGGAATTGTGTGCAACCACTATTAAAGCTAAATCCCTTGGAGATGTAAAATGTTGGCTAAGTCAAATTCATGCTTTCTGGATTTGTCCTATGGAGTGACCACATGGGGCTGACTGGGGAAGCCAGACCTAGGGCCTGATAGGCTGCTGCATCTGATTTTTCAGAGCCCAAACCTTGCCTTGTGATACACTGTCCAGCAGCCCCCTGTGAGATGGGATGTGGGGTACATATGTACAAACACCTCTCCATTTGGCACATGAGGAAACAGACTGGGAGAGAAGGGAAGTGACTTCCCCAGGAGAGGCCACCCAGCTAAGTAGCTGACCTGTCATTCAGTTCTAGGTCAGTGATGCCTCAGCCGCTGTAATTCATACAGAGGCTTAAACCCTGGTTCTGCCCCTTCTCACTCCAGATCACTTTGAGATCACTTCTTTGACCTTCCTTTTACTCATCTGTGAAATGGGCATCTGTCCAATAAGAGGGATGGACTAGCTTCAGTGTTTCTTTCTAGTTCTAACTCATCTTGTGACCCTGATAGACCCGTCATTTAATCTCTTCAGATCTGACACTTTATGGAAAAATGTTGGTTTTTCAGGCACATATGAACAAATGAGGACTTACATACACTCTGGGGAGTTCTTATCCCAAGTCTCATCAGCATTGAGGAGCAGGGTCCCCAGAGAGCTTGCTAGCAACCCCTCCTACCCAGACTCCAGGGGCTAACCCTGAGGATTATGGGTTTTCTCTAACACTATTGGCTAAATTGTCCTCTGAGTCCCATCGTAATGTGTGCCGGTGACCCTGAGTTCTTCAGTCAGGCAGCCACAGCAACCATTGACTAAATGCTGACTGTGCTCTGGGCACTGAGCGCCACACTGTGGACATAGAAACAAGCAAAAACAAGGATAGACCCTGCCCTCAAGGAGCTTACAGTCGAAGGGAAGAACACACTGCAAACAAACCATGTGTGATATTAATGTACGTATACACACATGTGCATTGCAAGTTGGAGGGAATTTCATAGGAAAGAGCTTATAAAAAGGTGAGATTTTAGCTAGGACTTGAAGGAAGCCAGGAGGGAGAGATGAGGAGGGAGAGGAATAAAGGCGTAAGGGACAGCCAGAGAAAAAGTGGGGAGTCTGCAGACAGATGGTCTTGTTCAAGGAACAGCAAGGACCCTAGGGTCCCTTGACTTGGGTCCTCAGTTGTGCTCCTGAAGACCTAGCCTGCAGGTACAAGTTGAATCCAAAAGGGGTCTTCCCAGTAACTTCCCCAGAAAGGTGATTAAAAGGAAGCCAATCTGAGCACCAGAATACCCAAGGATGATCTCAGAGAACAAGAGAATAAAACCTACCTTTCTTCCTCTTGTAAGAGAGACCGGGGACAAGTGGGAAGTTTTGGATGCTGGTCATGGTCACTGTATAGGATGTCGTGGCTGAACTGTGTCGTGTTGGGGAGCAGGGGAGGAGGGGAAAGGCATTTCCAGAAATGGCAGTGATATTTGGGCACAAGTCACAAAAAATTCATTTAAAAAATAAATCACATTGAAATGAAAGGTTTGGTTGGACAAGATACTTTTTCATGCACCCTTCCAGCTTTCAGTTCTATGAATCCTGGCTTTTCTAATTAGCTGACATTTTTAATAGAAATATTTCCATGTTTATCTTCGTGTGGGGCCATTTCTCAGTGAAGGATCATATAGAATAAAAGGAAAAGTTAAGACTCCCCTGTACCTGTTCTAAATGTACTGGAATCTCTTGAGAGCCTGAACAGAGTTCAAGGGCGAATGATGTAAAAGTTACATTATATATGCTGTCCCAAGACCCATAATAATCTTAAGTACCTGGAAATTTAATCAAACTTATTTATTTAATTTATAACTTTCTCCCTCCAACCGCAGGTGGAAATTTATGACGGTGGTGAATACTCAGCTCGCTCCTGCCCAAAGCAATCCCTTTAAGCCACGAGAAGCCAGAGGATTTGTTGGACCCATTTTTCATTTGGGCACATAGGGATCGTTTTACTTCCCACAGTCCTTTTCTTTAAATATGGCTAGACTTACTTTGTTTAATGAGGTTTGAGGCTGTTGCTTTTTCCTCTCTTTAACTTGCAAGATAAATATTTATTTCCAGTCGCTCCCAAACTGGCACAGCTTGACAAAATCATTTCAGCTGAAGGCTGGGCATTGTTGTTACCAATCTGCCTGGGCAAAAGAAAATTAAAAGGCCCGTAGCACATCTGAATAATGAGTTTGAATAGGATGAATAACTCTAATAATATCTTCCCTCTCCCTCAGGCCCACCAGAAACCTCCTGGAGTGGGAACCATTTTAAAGGATGTGTGCTTGAGTAAAAGCTTTGCAAATACGGTACTTAACATGACTGGGAATGTAGGACCCATTAGATGAAGAGTTAAAATTGTGTACTCAGAACCCCTCTTCACACGTTGGCCCTGCTGGATTCTGCCCCAGTTTGATGCACATTGAGACTTGGGGTCAGCGACCACTCAGAGCCACAGCTCACGAGCCCCAAACAGTGTGTTTCATTCACCAGTCAATCAGAGGACGCATTAGTTCAAAGCAGAAGGCATTTAGTTAAACAGCATAGTCACACAAGCGACAAAGAAGATTGCCCCTCATACCCACAGGAGTACACTTTGCACAGATTGCCATAATGCTGGTGGGTAGCAGAACACATGTAGGGAACATGTGATGAAAGAAGACATAGTCAGCACAGAGTCAAGTCGACAAGCATTTATTAAACTCCTACTCTGTGCCAGACACTCTGTTAAGTACAGGTGACACGAAGAAAGACAAATGAGAGTCCTTGCCCCCAAGAGGTCACAGTCTAACGGGGGAGACAGGAAACAGCCAAGGCGCCTACCGGATACAGACAAGATACTCTGCAGGTGACCTCAGACAGAATGTGATGCATTAAGGGGGATTGGGAGAAACTTCTTGCAAAAGAGAGATTTTAGCTAAGACTAGAAGGAAACCAGGGAAGTTGGGAGGCAGAGATGAGGAGGAACGCGCTCCAGGCATGGGGGACGGCCAGAGAAAGCGCCTAGAGTTGAGTCCCAGGATCAAAGAGGACAAGAAAAGTCAAGACTGAAGAGGTATGAAGGGGCCAAGTGATGAAGGACCTTAAAACCAAACAGAGTGTTTTATATTTGATCCTGGAGATAAGAGGGAGCTGCTGGAGCTTATTGAGCAGGAGAGAGACACAGTGAGATTGCTGCTGTAAGAAGACAGCTGAATGGAGACTGGACTGGAGTGGGGAGAAACTGAGGCAGGCAGACCCACCTTCGGCTATTGCAGTAATCCAGGTGTGGGGGCGGCTAGGTGGTGCAGTGAATAGAGCACCCGCCCTGGAGTCAAGAGGACCTGAATTCTAATATGGCCTCAGACACGTAACACTTACTAGCCGTGTGACCTTGGGCAAGTCACTTAACCCCAACTGCCCTCCAGAAAAAAAAGCAACAATAATCCAGATGTGAGGGAATGGTCTGCACCAGGGTGGAGGCAAGGTCAGAGGAGAGAAGGGGCAAATACCAGAGATATTACAAAGGGAGAATCCACAGGACTCAGCCCAGAGGGTGTCACTGGGTGCTGCTGAGCTGGGCTCCTCCCCAGTTCTGTGCTCTCTACCACACTGCTCTCTGCTGATGCTGATGCCTTCTGCTCCCATTTGCTGGCCTTTGGCAGAGGTCTGCCATTCTTTTTACTTTGATAACCTCAGGGACCATCTTTGCCTCTTCTGGGCTATAACTTTCTCCTGCAACTCTGCTCAACCAGCTAGTTATGGAAGCCATTATTCATCTGAAAGTCTGTCTTTTGAATGGTTCTTCTCTTACGAAGCTCGGGATTCCTGATCCCAGTTTCTTGTCTAACTTGCTGTTAGAAAATCACTTTCAACCCATCATACCCTGGGTTGTCAGCAGGGTCCTTTTAAATAGATAACAGGGCATTCACTTGGGGAAAAAACTGTAAAGGGCCTTTGTGAAGATGGGATAAAAGTTTCAGCCCCCCCTGCTGTGCGAGTCAACTTAGGGTAAGTCCAAAAGAGTCCAGTGGAGGTACATCTGCCAACAACAAAATCTCTGGTCTCCCTTGAATTTGGGAGTTAGCGATTTTTAGTTCTGTGGCCTTCTGCTTTAGATAGCCAACATCTGGAATACTGTGTGAGTGCCACGTTTCAAGAAAGACAGTGACAAAATGGATAGCATCAGGAGCAGTTGAGTGGGGATTCAACGGGGACCTTGAGATCAGGGTGTGGGAGGACTGGTTGAAAGGACCAAAGATGTTGGTCTGGGGACAGCGAGGCCTGCATGAAAGTAATCTCCAAAGGCTCTTGGATGCTCGGGCTTAGCTTGGACTGCTTGGCCCAAAAGTGCAAAACATGGAGCAGCAGAGGAGGTTTCAGAGAGGGAGGTTTAGTATAAGAAATAAGGCAATCCAGGGGTGGAAGGAGCACCCCTGGAGCTTCTGGGTTTGTTCTCTTTGGAGGGCTTAGTACACAAAAGACAGTCGGGGATAGCCGTCAACCATTTATCAAGGCTGGGGGCTAGTTTATTAGGTTTGTTTGGGGAGAGGAACCTGAGGCTTCAAGGCTACATGTGGCCCTCTAGATCCTTGAGTGTGGCCCTTTGTTGGATTCAGTCAAAGGGCCGCACTTGAGAAGCTAGAGGGCCACGTGTGCCTCGAGGTCGAAGATGCCCCTCCTCTGGGAGGTGAAAGGCTTAACAAGGGTAAAGGGTCTCTTTGGGACTTGGGAGCAACATACAATTCTGGCTCATCCAAAGAGAGAACTTCAGAAGTCTTCTCGGAGCAGACCCTAGGGACGTGTGAACTGGAAGTCTAGGGACATGTTGGATAACTGGCTTTCTTCACACGCCTGGGGCTCCAGAAGGCAAAACGGGGAGCTATGGAGTCTGCAATAGGGAGGCAGGTTTAGGTTGGATGTATGGGAAAAGATCTAATCCAAGCTGTCCAAAAGCCAGGTGTGCCTCCCTGGAGCTCTGCCCCTGAGGTCCCTGCCAGTGCTAAAGGGAGCCCTTGAGAGGGAAGGCCAGCAGGTGGGGGTCGTGGGCACTCTTGCAGTGTTATTCAGCCAGGCTTATTCAAAGAACAGGAGCTATTAAAAAACCAAAACAACCAGACCAAGCCCTCTCAGTTCCTGCACTTTCTGAGTTGTTCTCTTCGCCAGCCAAGAAGAAAGCAAAGCTAGAGCCTGCAAGATCGTTAGGCTCCAAACAAAACTTAATTCACAATAATGGGTCATTTAACTTCAAAGCACTTTCCCGAGGCACAGGAGATAAACTGGCAGGATTGCAAATTGCGTGAAGGTACTCCTGTCTTCCTGGTGAACGTTCCATTTTCCCTCAGGATCTTATGCTCACATTTATTAGACACGTTTGCAATGCGTGTGTATATACGTATTTTTTACACTGGAGAGATCAGATGCTCTCGGGGAATCCCCAGCCCCCTGCTCCCAATGGAGAATTCTTCCTAAAACGCCCATTCTCCGGAGCCCACCAAGCTCCCCACGCCTCGTGTATTTGATGTTTTCCTACAATAGAAGTGAGTTCCTGGACCGCTAGAGATTTTCTTATCTCCCCCCCCCCCCCAGCCTCAGGCGAGGCTCGCTGTAAACACTTAATAAATGCGTGTTGGTTTGACTGCCAGATGACAAATGGCTCCCACCCACTGGACCAAACTGAAGGGATTTACAGTCTTGCTTTCTCTTTGCTCTTCTCTGGGAGCCTCTCCACTGCTTTGGGCTCCGCTCTCACTCTCACTGTCCAGACCAGGCCATCTGGGTTTCTGCTAAAGCCTCCCTCGCACCTACAGAGCCTGCCCCAAAGTCCAAGCACTCACCCGGGCACGCTTGGCCCTCAGCCACCCACCAGGCTCAGGAAGAGGGTGAGCCTTCTCCAGGACATGCTTTGCACAGCCAAGGTGACACCGTGGCCACCTCAACACGGTGACCACCCCTCCCCCCTCAGACACTTCCTAGCTGTGAGACCCTGGGCAAGTCACTTCACCCCGTTGGCCTCAGTTTCCTCATCTGTCAAATGAGCTGGAGAAGGACACA
Organism: Pseudochirops corinnae; assembly: GCA_028646515.1. NCBI lineage: Eukaryota > Metazoa > Chordata > Mammalia > Diprotodontia > Pseudocheiridae > Pseudochirops > Pseudochirops corinnae. The sequence continues at coordinate 342,890,603 of CM053586.1, read as the reverse complement.
GCAAACCTCTCCGTTATCTCTACCAAGAAACCCCCAGCGGGGTCACAGAATCAGACTCAAGGGATATCCACAGGATCCCCAACCTGAGGGCTGATTTTACCGATGAGTTTCCTGGACCAAAAGCTGTGAAGTATTGTCGCCCAGTCGTTTCAGCTGTGTCTGACTCCTCAGGACCCCATGTGGGGTTTTCTTGGTAGAGATAATGGAGAGTTTTGACATTTTCTTCTCCAGCTCATTTTACAGATGAGGAAACTGAGGCCAATGGGGTGAAGTGACTTGCCCAGGGTCACACAGCTAGGAGGTGTCTGAGGCCGGATCCGAACTCAGGAAGGTGAGTCTTCCTTGTTGCAGGCCCAGGGCTCTGTGCACTTTGTTGGCACCACACAGCTGCCTGAATTATTTCTAGGATTAGGAAATAATGAGAGAACACCAAAGTCTGCAGGTTACTTTATGGAAAGCTCAGCAATGGTGAAGGGAGAACTTCAGTGATAAACAGGTCTGGGTTCTAGACCCAGCGAGGTGTCACAGTGTGTAGAAGACTGGGCCTGGAGTCAGGAATACCTGAGTTCAAATCCAGCCTCAGACATGGGACCAAGGGCAAACTGCTTAACCGTGGTCTGCCTCAGTTTCTGCCTCTGTAAAATGATGCCTGTTTCACGCACCTCATAGCGTTGCCACAGGAAAGGCACTTTGTAAACCTGGAAAGTTTATTAGAATGGAGACTGTCAGCTCCCAGAGGGCAGGAATCATGTTGTTGTGAGTTTTCCTTGTCCTTCATTTCTGTAGCCCCAGCAACAGGTCCAGTGTCCCGCATACAGTAGGTGCTTAACAGCGGCTGGTTGAAAGAAGCGGCTTTTTTTAGTGTGGAGGAGTCATTGTCTTTGGGCGTCAATTTTCTCATCTCTAAAATGGACGTAAGCCTTGTTTTGTCTCTTTCCCAGTGTTGTGTTGGAAAATGAGCTGGTGTAGATGCCGGGATTTGGGAACAGCAAAGGATTCTGGGAGTATCCTCTGTCACTGTGAAATAACTGGCACAAACCTACAGAGGCCTGCTCCTGCTCCAAGGAGGAAGGGAGGGGGGACATGTCAGAACAGGCTTTCTCTTATTTGTAAATGTAAATTTTCTTTAGAATTCTATTGAGTCATCCAGGACGGTTAATTAGCTCAGCCCTCCTTTTCACTAACTGGTCTTTCAGCCTTCTCTGGATAACTGCAATAAACAGTTGTATGCCTTTGATACTGGTTAAAAAAAAACAACAACCCAAAACTAGGGACTCGGGATTATAAATAGATAATTACCCCAGGCAGGCTGCGAGGGGGCTCCTCAGAGGCCTAGGTACAAATGGAGATTATATTAGCGCCTACTTCCCACGGGTATTGTAAGGATCAAATGAGATAATATGTGTAAAGTGCTTAGCAGTGTCTGGCATACGGCATACAGCAGGTGTTTAATAAATGCTTATTCTTTTTCCCCTCTCCTCCATTTACTCTTTTTTTCTTTATTTTTAGTTCTCAACATTCATTTCCACAAGATTTTGAGCTACAATTTTTTTATCCCAGTCTTTCTCCTACCCCCACCCCAAAATAGCAAGCCTACTGAATACCCTCTCCCCCAATCTGCCCTCCCTTCTATCTTCCCCCCTCTTATCCTCTTCCCCCTATTTTCCTGTAGGGTAAGATACCCCCATTGAGTGTGTATGTTATTCCCTCCTTAAACCAAATTCAATGAGAATAAGGTTGACCCATTCCCTTTCACCTTCCTGCTCTTCCCCTCCATTGTAACAGTTTTCTTTCGGCTCTTTTATATAATTTACCCTAGTCTATTTCTCCATATCTCCTTCTCCCAATAAATTCCTCTCTCGCCTCTTAATTTTAATTTTTTTAGATATCAACCCTTCATATTAACCTCATCCTGTGCCCTCTGTGTACACATGAACATACATATGCCCACACTCACATATATATTTATACACACATACACCCTCCTATACATACATATATATGTATGTGTACATATATACATATATACTCCCTTCAACTATCCTCATATTGAGAAAAGTCTCATGAGTTACGATTATTGTTTTTCCACGTAGGAATGTAAACAGTTCAACTTTAATAAATTCCCTATGATTTCTTTTTTCCTGTTTACCTTCTCATGTTTCTCTTGCTTCTTGAATTTGAAAGTCAAATTTTCTGTTCAGCTCTGGTTTTTTCATCAAGAATGCTTGAAAATCCTCTATTTCATTGAATAACCATATTTTCTTCTGTAGCATTATACTCAGTTTTGCTGGGTAGGTGATTCTTGGTTTTAATCCTAGCTCCTTTGACCTCTAGAATATCATATTCCAAGCCCTTGGATCCCTTAATGTAGAAGCTGTTAAGTATATGTGTTATCCTGACTGTGTTTCCACAATACTCAAATGGTTTCTTCCTGACTGCTTGCAGTATTTTCTCCTTCACCAAGGAACTCTGGATCCTGGCTACAACATTCCTAGGAGTTTTCTTTTGGGGATCTTTTTCAAGAGGTGATTGGTGAATTCTTTCAAGTTCTATTTTGCCCTCTGGTTCTAAAATATTAGGACAATTTTCCTTGAGAATTTCTTGAAGGATGCTTTCTAGGTTCTTTGTTTTATCATGGCTTTCAGGTAGTCCAATAATTTTTAAATGGTCTCTCCTGGATCTACTTTCTAGGTCAGTGGCTTTTCCAAGGAGATATCTCACATTGCCTTCTATTTTTTCATTTGTTTAGATCTGTTTTATAGTATCCTGATTTCTCATAAAGTCATTAGCTTCCAATTGCTACAATCTAATTTTTAAGGAGTTATTCTCTTCTGTGAGTTTTTGTAATTCATTTTCCATCTGGCAAATTTGGTTTTTTAAGGCATTCTTCTCCTCATTGGCTTTTTGGGACTCTTTTGTCATTTGAGCTAGTCTATTTTTTAAGGTGTTATTTTCTTCAGTGTATTTTTGGGTCTCCTTTAGCAGCCTGTTGACTTGCTTTTCATGGTCTTCTTGCATCATTCTCATTTCTCTTCCCAATTTTTCCTCCACTTCTCTTACTTGATTTTCAAAATCCTTCTTGAGCTCCTCGATGCCCTGTCACCAATTCATATTTTTCTTGGAAGCTTTTGATGCAGGAGTTCTGACTTTGCTGTCTTCCTTCCACTCCATGCCTTGATCCTTTTTGTCCCCAAAAAAGGATTCTATGGTCTGTTTGTGCTTCCTTGCTTGCTCATATTTCCAGCCAATTACTTGACTTTTGAGCTCTTTGCCACAGTAGAACTCTGCTTCCAGAATAGAAAGAGCTTTGTCCCAAATCACTGGGGGTTTTGCAGCTGCCGGAGCTATTAGGAGGGTGCCCTCTCTACAGCTCCCATAAGCTCTGGCTCACTGGCCACCCAGGACCACCACCCAAGACCGTGATCCAGATCCAAGCAGGTCAAAGCAAGAGCAGTTACCCTATGAATGGTCGCTTGGTCCCTCTATCATCTGCAGGCCAGGAGCTCCTGAGGCAGCCACGCTGCAGTGGCTGCACAGACACCACGTCTCTGCTGCTTCTTGCCCTGGGGGCAGGGGCTGCACCTCACTCTCCTGTCCCCCCATCCCATTCCAACAGAGTTCCACACTGACTTTTTACTTTGCCTTTGGCATTTATTGGTTGAGAAGTCTGGAAGCCGTCACAGCAGCTGGTGATTCACTCTCCTGAAGTCTGCTCCGGCTGCTGCTGGTCTGGGCCAGCCTGGGTCCAGGACCTAGTGTCTCCCACAGGACTGCACTGAGTGACTGCACTCAGCTCCCCGCTCAGTGCAGTTGACCCTTCCTGCTGGGCTGCCTTTGCGGGAGATGTGTTTCTCTCTGTCACTTTGTGGGTTCTGTGGCTCTAGTTTGTTTGGAGTCCTTTTTTTACATAGATGGGAGGTGGCTGGTGCTGGAGCCAACACCCAGTCTGTGCCACTGCTCTGCCATCTTGGCTCTGCCCCGTTTACTCTTTCATATCTTGTCAGTATCTACTTATTTGCATATTGTCTTCCCTCATTAGACTGTGAGGGCCTTGCCTTTCTTACTAATAATGCTGTGCTGGTGAGGAATGGGCTACTTTGGGAGGGGGCCAGTGACACATTTCTCATTGTAGGATTGGGGTTGGGGCCTTTCTGTAGCGGCTGGAAGACCACAAGCAATGTGAGAGAGGAGCTGCCTGCTCAGGGACAGGTTGCGCTGGATGCCCTCTATGGTCACTTCAACACTGAGATTCTGAGAGTCTGGATTGTAAAGGGCGCCCTGATCCCGGTAGCTTAAATGGAGATGTGTTTGTAGCTCCTCAGTCTAAAATGTTAACCCCCATCCCCACTCCACATGCACACCTCCACTGTTTTTGAGACAGAAGCCTAGGGATACAAAGGAGTGGTCACTTCTACTGTTTTAGTATAGGTAGACTTGAATGTGGGAAACCTGAAGTCAAAAGGCCTGGGTTCAAATCTTGGCCAACAGTGAGTTACACATAACATTGCTGTATCTCTTTCATTATCTGTAAAGTGGGGATTATTCCTGTGGCGCCTGCCTTCCCATGCTTCATCCATCCTTCCATCCATCCATCTCTCCTTACTCCATCCATCCATCATCGATCTATCCATTTTCACTTATTTATCTTCCAGTCTATCCCTGTTTGTGGATTTGTTTGTTTGGGGCTGTAAAAGGCTTAGACATTCTTTTGTTCAGACCCCTTCTTTTGAAGACAGGTAAATGGAGTTCCAGAAAGAGAAGGGGATGCAATTCACAATTGCCTAAGGTTATCTAAGTGTTGCTCAGGATTGGAATCTGAGTCTGTCAGAGATCTTCGGGGTTGGGCGGGTGCTTGGAGGCGGTCCAGTGGGGTCTGCAGCATCCAGCCTCCAGCGATAGGGAGTGAAGGGAGGAAGGAAATGAAAGTGCAGTGATTAAGCACCTACCACGTTCAGAGCCATGTGCTCCTTGCTGGGGACACAGAAAGGCTCATTCTGTTTTTAGCAAGCTCTGCGATGACTGGCTCGGAGGGGGAGCATCGTATGTGTGGATGCTCTGCTGCAGTGAGTCAGGAGCCCTGGGTTCAGATCCAGCCTCGGTCCTTCACTGGCTACCACCGCTTCTCTCTCCTCTGGTCCCTCATCTGTAAAATGGGATAACCAAAGTGCATTATCCACCTCTTAGAGGGAACTGTCGAGCACCCCAACCTTCGGAGGTGACGGATTGAGGGGCTTCTGCCTCCTGCTCTTCCGAGTTTTCTGCTCTCTGGTCTGTCCACAAACATTTATTAAGTGCTTACTGGGTGCCAGGTGGGTGCAGAAGGCTAGGCACACAAAGAAAGGCAAAAAAGTTGCCACAAGCAGAAGAAAACCAAGGGCTGCTTCCCAGCCAGGTCCGTTATGGGTCAGTATTTATTAAGTGCCCAGTAAGTGGCGCAGTGGATAGAGGCCAGGCGTGGAGTCAGGAAGACCTAAGTTCAAATCCAGCCCCAGACCCTTACTAGCTGTGTGACCCTGGCTGAGTCACTTCACCTCGTCTGCCTCAATTTCCTCCTCTGTCAATGAGCTGGAGGACACGGCAACCCCCTGCAGTGTCTCTGCCAGCAAAGCCGCAGATGAGGCGCCCGGGCCAGCTCTCAGTCCCGGCGTGGGAGTGGAGGGGCTGCCGAGACTGGGGCACTTGGCTCCAGCCACAGTAACCCCGGGCTCCTGGGCGGGCTGCTCCGGCTGCCCTGGGGCCCAGCCCAGGTTCCAGTCCAGGCAAGGCGGTGTAGCACGGTCAGCGACGGGAAGGGCTTGTTTGCTCTCTGCTTACAGAGGGGGAAACTGAGGCACGGAGCCAGAGGCCCCGGAGCCAGGTGTCTGGCTTCTCTGGCTCCAAAACCAGTATGCCCGTATTTGGGAGGGGGCAGGGGCTGGCCCCAAGCCTCTGACGCTCCTGCAGCGTTTACCTACCGGCTGGGGCACCGGCCAGGCAAGGGACTCGCCCAAGGTCACCCAGGTGCGGGCTCCCGAGGGGGCTGATCACCCCTGATTGGCCCGTGACCGCTAGACTGTAAGCTCCCTGAGGTCACTGACCAAGCTTTCGCTTCTCGTCTATCCCTGAGGCGTAACACAGGGCCACGGACACAGTAAGCGCCTCATGAATGCTTACGACTGGGCCGGCTTTCGGGAGGGGCCTGGGGGGAGGAGGGAGCTGGACGCGGGGCAGTTCTGGGACCTGTCTTGTTTAGACCGAGGACACGTGGGAGGCCAAACATCTGCACGCCGGCCCGGCTGGGGGCGTGGCCAGCCTAGGGTGTGGCCCAACGAATGGCGGGGGGGGGGGGGGGGGGGCACCACCCTGCCCGGTTGCCATGGTAACAGGCGGTTGTGAGCTGCGGTTGAAGCTGCTGGGCAGGACAGGCTGCCGGTGTGCGCAGGGCCCCAGGCTCAGGGCACCGTGCATGGAGCCACCGGTCTCTACCCCGCACTTATTGACCTGCTTCCTCGCCTACTTGTGCGTGTACGCCTGCCTGCATATGCTGACTTATCGCTTCCACGACCTCTTCCAGGAGGAATAGGCCGATCCTTCCCCCCTCCTCTCCCTCTCTCCCACCCAGGTGAGAGTGAAGCCAGGGGCGGGCAGAGTCAGGAGCAGCGCGTCCATTGGGCACGGTAAAGAGACGGGAGGAGTGGGGCCGGGCCTGCCGAGGAGGCGGGGAAACGCCGGGTAAATGTCGGGATTGGCTGACATGGGGCGGGAGCTGTGGCCATTGGTCACCCCTAGTAAAGTGGGAGGGCAGAGAGGAGCCAGGAAAGGGGACGGAGAGAGTTTTGCGACTTGCGTGAGCTTGGTGATTGGCCGAGAAGGTGTAAGCAGGGGCGGAGCCTCGGAGAGCGGGAGACTAAGGCCGCATGCCTATTGGTCACCCTGGTGTAAGAGGGAGAATATTCCTTAGAAATGTTTATTGAACATAGTGATTGGCTGAGGAGGTGCAAGTTGGAGAGGAGCCCTGGGGAAATGAGTGCCTCAGCACAGGATTTTCATTGGTCACCCAGGGCAATGGAGGGAAAACTCTCCCTTCAAAATACCTGTTGAATATGGTGATTGACTGAAGACATAGTAACGGGGTGGAGCTTCAGGGAGCCGGTGCTTCAGTGCAGAGATGCATTGGGAGTCTGAGAGTCTGAGTTCAAATTTTGTTTCCAGTGAACCCCCCCCCCCCGCAAGTGACGTCACCATCCATTCTCAGTTTTCCCACCCGTAAAGGGAAGGCCTTGTAGCTCCAGAGTAAATCTAATGAGAGTTGGGCTAGATGATTGTCTCTGAGGATTCTAAACAGGGGTTCCTAGGCGCTTATGGCTTACTGCTCCCCCCCCCCATATTGGTTTAAAATTGTCTAATGGACGGGTTGGACCCGAGGGGGCCAATAGTACTGGCTGAGGAGGTGGGGGAGGGGGTGGAAGCACCCGGGAGTACTAGCTTCTGGCAGTGCTCCGAGGGGGATGGAAAGTGAGGCACGATGTCAAGATGGTCATTGGCTCAGGAATATGTCACTCTAGAAAGGAGGGAATATGAGCACGATGGCCATTGGTTTGAAGACTTAGGGAAGGTGGAGTTAGAAGAAAGCGGCCTGGGCTTGAGGGGAGGAGCAAATATGATTGGATGAGCAAGTGCCAGTCAGGGCTTTGCCACAGGGAGGGAGGAGCATGATTTTTGGGTGGGGGTGGAAGGGTAGAAAATAGACCGGAGGTGAGATAGATTAGAAGCCAAGCAATAGGACGCCGATTGGCTAATGGTGTGCAGATGATGATTGGCTAAAAGGAAGAGAAAGACCACTGTGAGGGAAGATGATTGGATATGGTGAAGGCCCCGAGTGAAGATTATGATTGGCTGAGAAAGGGTGACCTCCGGGAAGTGGGAAATTAAGCACGATCGCCATTGGTCAAAGGTGTCTGTGTGTGGGGGGGGGGGGGGGGAGAATGGGATGAGCAAAATAGATTGGCCTTTCAGCAAGAGGGCAGACATGATTGGCTGAGGAGAGGCCAGGCCCAGCGGTACCTCCTGGAGCTCGGCTCCATGGGCTAATTTCAAGCTGGCCTGAAGGGGAAGAGCCTGCTTCAGGAATCCGACATACCAACGGTCTCGGCTGGCCCGTCCCTCCCTCCGTCCGCGGCCATGGTCCCCGTGTCTAGCAGCGTGTGGGCCGCGGCATCGCTCAAGGACCGCGTGTTCATGTCGTGGGCTGGGGAGAGGAAGCGGAAGCCGCCCCAGCGCAAGGAGGAGAACAGCTGCGAGTTCGGGTCTCCCAAGTACCTGGTGCTGTGCAGCCTGGGCGGCTTGCTGAGCTGCGGCCTCACACCCACGGCCATCGTGCCCCTGGACCTGATCGAGTGCCGCATGCAGGTGGAGCCAGCCAAGTACTCGGGCCTGCTGAGTGCGTTTGGCCTGAGGCTGCGGGAGGAGGGCGTGGCGGCACTGCTACGCGGCTGGGCGCCCTCGCTGCTGGGCTACTCGGTGCAGGGCTTTTTCAAGTTCGGCCTGTACGAGCTCTTCAAGCTGCGCTATGCCGCACTGCTGGGCACAGAGGTGGCCTACGAGTGGCGCACCAGCCTCTACCTGGCAGCCTCGGCCAGCGCCGAGTTCTTTGCTGACGTGGGGCTGGCGCCCATGGAGGTGGTCAAGGTGCTCATGCAGACTCAGCTGGGCTTCGCAGGCACGATGCGCGAGGTGGTGCCCAAGATGCTGGCGGAGGAGGGTATGTGGGCCTTCTACAAGGGTATGGGCCCCCTCTGGATGCGCCAGGCTCCCTACACCATGATGAAGTTCACCTGCTTCGAGCGCACGGTGGAGGCGCTCTACAAGCACGTGGTGCCCAAGCGGCAGAGCCAGTGCAGCAAGGCCGAGCAGCTGGGCGTTACCTTTGTGGCGGGCTACATCGCCGGCGTCTTCTGTGCCTGGTGTCGCACCGGGCCGACTCGGTGGTTTCGGTGCTCAACAAGGAGAAGGGCAGCTCGCCCGCTGGCCGTCTGGAAGGGCTTCATGCCACGCACCATCATGATTGGCACGCTCACGGCGCTGCAATGGTTCATCTACGACTCTGTCAAGGTGTACTTACGGCTGCCCCGGCCCCCGCCGCCAGAGTCCCTGAGCAGGAAGCTGGGGCTGCCTCGGGACTAGTGATCGGCTCCTCCCCGGAGTGCCGCCCCGTCCCCGCCATGGTGACACACCCCCCCCTCCCCCCTCCCCCGCCCCCGTGGTTCCAATGTTCTCTTCCGTTGCTTTTGTTGCAGAAGAAGAAGTGACCGGCTGTGTGCCGCGAGGGGGAGGGGGAGGGGGGAAAGCGCGTGTTGGGGAGCAGACTTCGGAGTTGACTTGTAGTGACTAGGCCCACGGACGACCTGGTCTCGTGCTGCCACGGAGAATGCACCAGACCCTGGAAAGGGCCGCCTGAGCACACCTGCCACGTTCCATGTACTGACCGTGTGTGGCCCTTTACAGGAAGAACGTGTGGGTGGATTGTGGCGTTCCTCGTTCTTTCGGGTTGACTCTCAGTGTATGTTAAGCTTTTTCTAGGAAAAAGTAGATGCTTTCTCTGTTCTTTCTTTGCTTTCTGCCCTTTTCCTTATGATGTTGCTGATGGCTCCCCCACAGAACCGCTGTGCTTGGATCGAAGTGGGAAGTCAAAATGGATTGAGAGACTTACTTGGGAGTCTCAGGGAAAAAGTAAAGGAAAATCTTTATTCTCCAAAGTACTGTTCTGTGTGACTCAGCTTTCAACAACCAGATGGCCAGAGAAGACCGCCCTGCCTTATATATGTAAACCAAAAACTTGGCAAACTCTTGAGGGTTTTTTTTCTGTTGAGTAAAAAGTATGGTTTTGTAAGCTTCTTGAGGGGGAAAAATCAAGTTTACTGGTCAATTATTTTTCATAATTTTATTTGTTATAGGAGTTATATTTGAAGTTTATTCAACTTAATTCAGAAGGCATGAGTCAGTCCTCAATTTGCTATAGCTTACATACCTGTCTTAGGAGGTTTCTCTGAAATAAATGGGATTCTGAAAACTAAATCTGTAGATGTGGTGAGGAAATTTTAGTGCACAAAAATATCCCATGATAGTCTTAGAAGTGTAGGATATTAAACCTGTTAGGCATTTGCAATATGTTGGATATTTTTAACTTTTTTGTTAGCTAAAAATGTTCATTTGACCAAAATGCTTGAAAAATGTGTTTTAGACTTTCCATAAGCATATTTGAAATGTTTTGAGTGGTAATAAAGACCATGGTAGACAATAAGAACAAAGGGAGTCAAGACTTGTGAATAAAAAGGTGAAATTGATTATTTTTCAGATTTCTTATCCTGTTTTCATGAAATCTTTGATTGGCAGAGTATTAAAAAAAAGACACGGATGTTGTGTTGGCCCGCTTAGGCTTTTCATTGCATTTGAAATTTTGGATGGAAAATCAAAACAGTTCTTTTAAATGGCAATTTGTGATAGAGTCTCACTTTACCAAAAGCTGAAACATAGATGTTCATTTCTCCCCACAGTTGCCACATTACTAAAATGTGGCAGATACTTGCTGTGACCAGAAACTTACCAAGTAAAATAATTTGTTAATAATAACTTAAGGAATTGCTTCAAATTGTGTGGATTCTCGACATGGATGCTAGGTGAATGGTCTGTGGTATTCTTATGACAGTTGTTGGTTGAGGTTTGTGGCCACAGCAACCCCATCAAATTTTGTTTTGGGGAGGAAGAGGGTATTTTAGGAAACTTCTATAAGGCATCCTTTACTCACTTAGAGAATGCAAAAATCAGCTGGAGGGAACCATCTGTATGATCCAACAATTTCTCATTTTCCTGCGTTTCTAATTCAGCCTTTTACTGACATTTAATACAAGTAATGTAGTCTGGTGCAGCAGGTGCCTGGTAAAGAATGAAAGCTTGGAAGGCCTTCAGGAAGGCAGCCTGGCATTGTGCAGGGAGCACTGATGCTTGGGGGACCTGAGGTCAGATCCTACCTTTGACATTAACTGGGACCTTGAGCGAGTCACCCATCTTGTGGGGCTCAGTTTTTTCATCTGCAAAATGAGGGGATTAGACTAGGCCTCTGAGGTCCCTTCTATCTCTGATCTTAGGATTGTTATCCCCTCAGCTTCATGGACCCAGCATCTTGTGTGGTCTCCATGCTGAAGAAAGCCCTTCAGAATTCAGGAGGGCCATGCATGCATTGCTGGTTCTTAGAGTAAACCCGATGTGTGTTTGTTCTCATCACTGTCTTCTGTTTCAGGGGGTGGTGGTATACACTGAGGAGAGGACTGAGCTTGTTTGGAGTCACTGGGCCCAAGTTTGAACTCCAGCCTGCCCCTTAGTACTGGGTGACCCTTGGACCTTATTTTCCTTAACTGTAAAATTGAGGGGGTGATTGTCAACCTCTGTAAGGTCCCTTCCATTCCAAGATCTATGTGTGTCCCAAACAATAGCCCTCCTATGTGTGCAGCTTAGCCCTTTGAGCTCACTCACTCTTTGTGCCCAGACTCAGACAGACTGATCTGGAAATGCCCTCAGAAGCTTAATCCAGTAATGATTTTATCGTTTGGGGGAGGGCCACTGGCTTTCTGGCTAGCTTGGTGGTTTGATGGTTGAACCAGGCCTAGGATTCAGGTCGGGTCCTCAACCTGGAAGACCTACCTCATGGCGGGTTTTTATGGTTGAGAATTTTGTGAAGCGGCTGAATTCTGGGAGAGTTTCAGGCACGAGTTCCTGTGCAGTGGTCCTTACCTGATGCATTGGGGGTGTTACTGAAAAATCGGGTGCAGAGAAGGCTGAAGGAGGCAAGGCTCAGTTTTCTTCCTTTCCTTTCACTGGTTTTTGTAGCTCCTGCAGAAGCCGGTTTAGAGTGTTTCTCCTTTCCCCCAGGTGATGGTGAAAGCAGCTTTCTGGAGGATGTAATTAATTTCGTGACAGCCAGTTGGGATGTCAAGCACTGAGCAGTCCTTTGAGAGGTGAATAAGGGGGGAAAGTAGTTGAGCACTTGAAAAACAAAGGCCATATTTACATGTTAATGTCACCAGTGATAAAGATTTGGAAGAATCCAGGGATAATGATTGTAATAATGTTATGAATATTTTTCCTTGAGGCATAAGGATGTTCTTTAGAAGATGCTTCTTCCAGCCCTTCCTCTAATTTCTCAGTTTTCAAAGGCAAGAATAATTACTTAAAGCGAAAGGCTATCTCATCTGACTGCACTGCTTTGTTTTCTGTGGTCTCAAAGATGAATGCTTTCTTGATTATATGCAAAGAACATTTTAAAAAGGAATTTTAGCGTCATTTAGGAAGGTTTTTAAATCGTTTTGTCTTGAATTCTGTCACCTTGGAGAGAGGAGCTGAATATAACCTCAGTGGGTTTCTTTTATCCGTTCATTCTAGCACAGAATTTTGTGAACTCATTATCAGGTGGGCTTCCAATTTTCCTGTTCCTTTGAAGCCTACAGCTCTGCTCGGATCCCAAAATTCGAGGGAAGGATCTGCTTTTAACTTCATGGAGGGAAAATGATGAATACCTTTGAGCAAACATCAAACCAAAGTAAAAATGGAGGCGGATGGTATACAGGCGGAGAGATGTTCTGAACAGCGGCCCTCCTCCCCCGCCTTCAAGCTCTTCTTTTCCTTCTAGAAAAAGTGAGGATGTAATGGGTGAGGAGGGGTAAAAAGGCAAGTGTTGGTGACTGCTGGGACTGTCTCTTTAATGTCTGCCTACACCAGGGAATGCTGTTTGGGCGTGAATATGGTCTAAGTGTGGCCTGTCCTCCTTCTATGGGACCCTTGGATCACTTAGCAAACTTGGGTGAATTAGCCCATTTTATGACGAAGATTGCTAAACAGTCTGAAGACGCAGAGAAGTCTTGTGGCTGATGGCTCTGTGGGCTTGATATAGAGTGTTCTGGTGCCATACCATAATTTAGACCAATCCCCAAGGGGCAGGGGACTCCCCCCGGGTTACTTGCACTGGTAGTAGGTCGCAGAAATCAGAGCTGCATTTTTTAGGTATAAAACACTGGCTATCAAGGATGTCCATAGCCTAGGATTTAAAACAAACAAAATCTCTTAATACTGATTTTTATTTCCTGTGGTTTTTAAAACATACCATAGCTTAAGACAAGGACACTAGCATGGGGCCTAAAGTTATTCCAAGCCTAAAAGAAATAGTGAAGGGAACTGGTCTTATGACATATATTATC
>CM053586.1:342851550-342876877 GCA_028646515.1 Pseudochirops corinnae | reverse complement strand
AATAGTATATATGATATCTAATAGTATATGTGATATATACTAATAATAATATGTGCTATATATCTACAGCATATGTGATATGTAGCTGTATAGACGATATATAACAGTATATATGGCACATAACAGTATATATGATACGTAACAGCATATGTAATGTATAATAACATATACATGGCATATAACAGCACAGGAATTCTGGGTAAGAAAGCTCCTGGTGCCCTCACCTCTGATTGATTCAGGCTCTATGGTGTTCTCAGCGGGGCATTTGCATATTGACTTCCCCATTAGACTCTTGAGTTCCTTGAGGGCAGGGACTGGCTTTTGCCTCTATCTTGGCACAAGCAGTGCCTGGCACCGAGTGTATACTTCATAAATCCTTATTAACTTGGCTTCTTTGCAACTCGTGGGGGTCAGACCCAAATAGAAACAGGGACACTAATCTGTCCATAACAGCCACCCTTGTGGGCCACATGTTGACTTACTTTTAGAATGTATTGTCCACATTTTATTGTATTTTAATTTGTTTTGTTAAATGTTTCTCAATTACATTTTAATTAGTTCTTGTGGGGGTTGAGAGTATTATGGACTTCCTGTAGCTGAGTACCGCTTCTGGCCTAGAGCACTGAGGGGATATGAGACTTGTCTAGGGTCACACAACCAGTAGCGGTCAGGTGGGATCTGAACCCAGATCTTTTTGTATTTGAGGTTGATTCTCTCCACTAATGGGGTAACTAGGTGGTACTATAGTGCACAGAGCGCTGGACCTGGAGTCTGGAAGACTCATCTTCCTGAGTTCAAATTGGGCCTCAGACACTTAATAGCTGTGTGGCCCTGGGCAAGTCACGTAGCCATGTTTGCCTTGGTTTCCTCCTCTGTAAAATGAACTGGAGAAGAAAATGGCAAATCACTCTAATATCTCTACTAAGAAATCCCCAGATGGGGTCACTCGAAACAACTTGACAACTATCCACTGATGCCCCCTAGGAAATCATGCTCCTTAATGCCTGATGGATTCAAGATGCAGAATAATGGGAAACAAAATGACCACTTTTGGGGCACTACCAAAGTGGGAATATATTTTGCTTCACTATGAATTTGTTACAGAGACTTTTTCTTTTTCCTCAGTAGAGGTTAAGTAGGAAGAAGGAGGGGGCCAGGAACAGGGTGGTGTTGGTGGTGGTGATAGTAGAAGTGGTAGTAGTAGTGGTAGTGGTAGTGGTAGTGGTAGTAGTAGTGGTAGTAGTAGTGGTAGTAGTAGTGGTAGTAGTGGTAGTAGTAGTGATAGTAGTAGTGGTAGTAGTAGTGGTAGTAGTGGTAGTAGTAGTGGTAGTAGTAGTGGTAGTAGTAGTGGTAGTGGTAGTAGTAGTGGTAGTAGTGGTGGTGGTAGTGGTAGTGGTGGTAGTAGTAGTGGTAGTGGTAGTAGTAGTGGTAGTAATAGTAGTAGTGGTAGTAGTGGTAGTAGTAGTGGTAGTAGTGGTAGTAGTAGTAGTGGTAGTAGTGGTAGTGGTAGTAGTAGTAGCGGTAGTAGTAGTAGTGATAGTAGTAGTAGTGGTAGTGGTAGTAGTAGTGGTAGTAGTAGTGGTAGTGGTAGTAGTAGTGGTAGTAGTAGTGGTAGTAGTAGTAGTGGTAGTAGTAGTGGTAGTAATAGTAGTAGTGGTAGTAGTGGTAGTAGTAGTGGTAGTAGTAGTGGTAGTAGTAGTAGTAGTAATAGTAGTAGTAGTGGTAGTAGTAGTGGTAGTGGTAGTAGTAGTAATAGTAGTAGTAGTGAAAAGATGATCATTGAAGCATCTTTCAAAAAATGCACAGAAGGGAACAGAAGAAAGGCCAGAAAGAATCACAGACAAGCAAAGCTACAGGCCTAACCTATTATAGATTTTCAAAGAAAAGCAAGTTCTGTACAATAGAGACCTGCACTTTCATGTACAATCCTATATAAAGTCCCATGATTTAGTGCTTAAGTTCAGAATAAAAAGAAATAAAATTTAAAAATAAGTGATGCTCCTGAAAATTAAAATTTTTGATAAACACGGGCGTGACGACATGGCCTGAGTATGGCCTACAGTATAGCCAGTAGTCTGCCAGCACCGCCTAGGAAGGCCCCTCGGCAGGAAGACCCCCAAAGACCTTTTGCTGTGTTGGGCCCCTCATCCCTTCTTGAACTGTTCTGCCTTCTCTCAGGAGTTGGTTTGAAAGTCATAGAATTGGGGCTTTAGAGCTGGCAAGACCTGAGGAGAGCACCGAGTACAGATGAGCAGTTGAGGTCTGGAGAGGTCATGCTTGGCCCACGGTCACACACAAGTCTTTAAAATCAACATGTGTCCTTGGCACGTGTTTTCAGAGCTGTGGGAAAGGCCCGTGGCACTGGGCAGCAGGCAGGGCTATTTCTGGGCCATGTCACAAGAGGTTTAGCATTGAACCTTCCTGCACTGACCTGTAAGATAATAAGTAGCCATGGTGACAGCCAGCATTTATATCGTGCCTTACGGCTTGTCTCATTTGAGCCTTCTGGCTCCTCTGGGAGGTAGGTGATTTTATTCATGCCCATTTCACAGATGAGGAAACTAGAGTCACAGAATATCTGAAGGAGGGTTTGAACTTGGGTCTTCCTGATTCCAGGCCTACCTCTATCCTCTCTGCCATCTACCTACCTCATGGCCTAAGAACGTTGTATTCTAAGTTAGGCAGGCTAGCATTTAAAAGTAACATTTTTTTCCCTGCCTTAGTTTTAAGAAAAAGCAATGTTTCACTGTTTTTAGTGTGTGACTTTACCTTTTGTTTTTCATTTGGTCCTTTTTTTCCCTTCTGGTTTGGCTAGACGCGAGGTTACTTTTAAATCTTCTACCCTGAAGAAATTAAGATGATTCACCAGGTGAACCCATCTGAAAAAGCCAGATTTAAAAAAAACCAAAAAGGCGTCCAGCATTGACGGGTTCCTGATCCGTTCTCTGTTAGTGCTGTTGTAATCAGGAAGGCTGTGGGTCCGTTCCAAGAGCCCACTGGGGTAGAGGCCAGTTGGTGAAAGGCCTCGAGGGGAGCCTCCTGCTGATCCTGAACCTCAGTTACCTCACGTCTCCATCCCTGAGACTTCTTGGGGCGTTTCCCCCTTTCTTAGTTTGCTTCCACCTCGCTGCTGTTGCCTAGTGTGGCCGTGTAGCCAGCAGGCATCCTCAAGACCTTAAATGAGTCAGAAGCTGCCTCTCTCCGGGGTGTGACTGGCTTAGACCCGTCAGTGTCCCTGGGCTAAGGAAGGACCCAGAGGAAGGCCGAGGCACTTGGGCTGTGTTTCATTAACAACACATCGACTCAGAATCTTTTAAAAATTAGATGATGTCCATCCCAAAGTGGATAGTGCTTGATGTATCAAGGAAGGGGTCTGGAGGTTTTGTGTTGCTGAAGTCTTCCAAGGCAAACCCTATTTCCCCCTGGCTTTTATGCAAACAGGTTTCTTTTACAAATGGGTTTTTGGTATGTAACTGAGTCCTCTGATTCTTGGTGTGTGAAATACCAGGGTGGGAGAAGACTAGGGCCTAAGAAGCAAGCCCTGGTCTGATGGTTCCTGTGAAATGACGTCCCAGAAAATTGGATGCTTTATTAACTGTTCTTTCTAACAATCTAGGACGTAAGCATATCTTGGATTTGCAAAAATTAAGACTGCTCCGGTCTCTGATTTTGAATCCATGTGAGGAGAGTGTGCTTCTTGAAGCTTGTGATGAGCACGGTCCTTGGCCGTTAGGCAGAATGCAGGTGGGGAATGCAGACGGTCAGAACTTTTAATGATGTAGGGGCCTCTGTCCCAAAGGAGCCAAGGCCTGAGCTTCAGCTGCTGGGCTTGACCGGAGACCAGCGAAGCCTCCAGCTTTTCTGGGGCTTCATTTGATACTCTGGGAAATGTTTTCCAGTCGTTGTGTTAGCACATCTTTTTCAGAGAGTAATGTAGTAAATGGGAAGGTGTGCCTTTAGAAGTGGGACATTTCTTCACTCTTTGGTGAGCTAAGAAGACGATCCCTTTGCCCCCTGGAGGTGACAGGAGAGGAGACACCAGAAGACTCCCCCACGTGGAGCACTTTGGGAGCCCAAGTGTCATTTGGTGCATGTTGTCCCTTGGGTCCTCAGTCTCTGGGGAGGCAGGTTAGAAGACAGAGCCAGGGAAGTTGCTCAAGACCCCACTGTCACGAAGTTTGGAACGGAGCTGGTTGGTGATTGTCCAGAGAGGCAGAAGATGCTCCTGGCTGAGCCTCAGCCTCCAGGTGGAGTGGCTTGTGCTTCTTCCTCCCCATCCAGCTCTAGCCCTCCTTGGTCATCCTCTTCGTTGGTTCTCTCAACGTCTTTTCTGGGCTCATTCATTTTACAAAAATACGCTTTCAGTTTGGAGCAGTTTTCCAGAGCAAGTATCCTGAGCAATAGAAGCAGGCCACGGGGATGGCTCCTTTGCCATGAGGTGGTGCTCTCAAGTTTGGGGGTTCTGGATTGATTCTGGGGATCTCTAAACATTCAGTTCTGTTCTGTTCAACAGATGTGGGCGAGATACCAGAGTGGTGCAGATGGAGGGGGGAAAGGCTGCTGGTGTTGGACAGTATCTGACATTTCTGTAGCCTCTATAAGGAGTAGATTTCACTGCCCCCGTTATCTCCTGGGAGAGTCAGCATTGGCCGTGAAACAGACAGCACCCCTCCTTCTGACAGCCAGGATGGCCTGCCTCGCATGTCTTGTCTGGTGGTGTGGCCCAGGCCCTCCCCTCCCCCCAGGCTCACGGGTCCCACCACCCAGTCGAAGGAGCTTAGCACTTCAGGTGTAGAGGGAATTTTCTTCTGGTGAGTGCCCTGGTCTGATGAAATGCCAGGCCTGGACCACAGAGTGTAAGGGAGGCCGCCTGTGGTGAGGACAATTGTGGTGGGACTTGGGGGAGGCAGAAAAGACATCTGTCTCCCCTTCTCCCCCCCATTCCTGCAGCATGGGAGGCAGGACAATGGGGCTGAGACTGCTCTCCTCAGAGAGAGGGGCTGTCAGGTTAGAAGGATCTCTGCCTGCTCCTAAGCTTAAGTTGGGTTTGTCTAGGGGGCATCATCAGATTCCGGCTAAGTTCTGATCGCTTTGTCATTTGGGGCATGAGGGGCCCGCTAAGTTCCACATCTAAGGCTTGAGCTGTGCTGTGAAACGGGCTACAAACCCTGTGAATTCCTCCCTCCTCCGAGCCCCTTGACAGCTAGACCAGGCTCTGTTTGTCTCTCCAAATCCAGCTTGACCTCCCCAAAACGTGCTCTTTATGGAGGGGTCTGTCCCTCCTGAGATTAAAAACTCATCTTCCCTGGTAAGTAACAAAAGCCTGAAAAACTTACAGCAAACTTTGGGCAGCCTCCATCAGATCTAGAGATTAAATGGTCACTTTTAAAAAGTCTGGTAAACACACTGGTTGTAGAACTTTTAAAATTCCTTATTTGGCATCTACGTCATAAGCACTTAAAACTCTGAGAACAGTCGTAGAACTTGGATGCTGAGCGGAGTTTGGAGGTCACTTATTCCAGCCCTCTCTTTGTACAGGTGAGGAACTGAATTATTCGTGATGTAGCTTGGCTGAGGTCCACATCAGTTAGTCCTCAAACCAGGCCTGGAACTCAGTTCTTTTGACTGGTGTTCCGCTTGACCCCAAAGGGCAAAGTGAGGAGCATTAGTTAGAGTTGAGTTTCAGAGAGGCAGGTTTGTCTTGGTGTCAGAAAGCTTCCTGGATGTCCCAGAGCGGGAGGGGCTGCCCCGGAGGTGGGCCGCTGCCCCTGAAGCAGACACTGAGCGGCCACTTGTTGGGGGTGAGCTCTGTCTGGTCCCTCCCAGCCCTGAGGTTCTGACTTTGTAGAGCTGGACCCTGTGTATAACCTCTGAGGAGGAAAGTTCAGACTACTCCAGCTAAGATCTACCTTGGTGTCATTGTAACAGGAAATATTCATTAGAAAACTGACATTTCATCCATTGTCAGAAACTTGAAGCAGCAGCCATGTTATTTTCCCCTCGTATAAAAAAGGAAAGACTTAAACCAAGCCATTTTCTATAGGCCCAGAATCCAGTAAGACCAATAGAATGTTCCTCCCACCTTGGGAACTAGCATTTACCAAATAAACACTTGAAAGGGTGCCCAGATTCCTGTAATCTTATTACTACAACAAAGACCCAGGGACTGTCCCAGCCCCGAGATCCCCGTTTACCATGTAATTTTCAGCAAGCCGATAACATGCTCCTCCCCACTTCTGGATGTCAGGCAAGGGGACAAGCCAAGCCTCCTTCAGAGAGGTCAGTGCGTTGCTTTATAGTCTGGACATGCCGAGAGACCTGTTTAATTTGGCGAGCATTGCTCAGCACCCGATGAGTACGAGGAAAAGCCTTCCTCGGTGCTTGGTGGGGGAACCCAGAATGGATCTGAGCTGGCCCTGCCTCTGAGGTCGGAAGATGACCCATAAACACACAGACAAAAGGCAACTTCAGATCTAGATACCAGTTCTCAATGCTAGGGGAAGACATGTCCCATGGCTGGCCCCCATTGAGAGGTCCATGATTATTCTTCAGCAGGTAGTCATAATTCCGTCATTTCTCCACCTTTTGACCCCACCCAAGAGGAAGGCAGCTCCAACATTGTCTTCCCCATTGTACAGATGAGAAGACTGAGGATGTGCAGAGTGATTGGCCGAGGACGACAGGCCAGGCAGCAAGAGGCAGCCTGTGGTGGTGCAGGGAGAGCATCACCTGCCTTCAGTGGGCCTCTGGGGTCACATACCAGCTCCTCCCCAGCCCAGCAAGCCAGTGGCCAAGCTTGTCGCCTGTCCCATCTGGCCCACTCTGTTGTCTCTCAAGCGCGGCGTCTTATCTCTACCCTCTAAGCTTTTGCCTAGGCTGGTCCTCTCAGCTTGGCTTGTTCTGTTCCTCATCTCTGCCTCTTAGAATGCCTAGCTGTCTTTCAGAGCTTAGCTCAGGTGCCCCCTTGCACCCTTCCTGGCCCCACTTCTATCTCAGGAGGCTGCTGCCTCCCTCTAAAGCAGGGGTGGGGAACCTGTGGCCTCAAGGCTGCACGGGCCCTCTGGGTCCTCAAGCTCAGCCCTTTGAATCCGATCTTGAATCCCCCTTAATAGAAGGATTTGTTCTGTCAAACTTGGACTCAGTCAGAAGGCTGCACCTGAGGACCTAGACGGCCACATGGGGCCTGCTCTAAAGCGTTCTGTGTCTCCTTCCGCCTGTGCATGTTTCCCCAGCTAGAATGTAAGCTCTCTGATGTAGGGGAATTTATTTTTGGTCTTTGCCTGGTGAGTGCTAGGCACTTCCTAAATATTTATGGATGGATGGATTAACTTGTTTGAGTCTCAGGTTCCTTCTCTGTGAGATAGGCGTAATAATACTCATAAGTTTGGATGGTCAGAGGGTGTTCAGTCCAGCCCCGGACCCATCACAGCCAGTGGGCCCCCTGTGGGGACTGGCCATTCCCTTTTGGGGGGCAGCTCCTTGTTAGGGAGCTGTTCAAGATCTGGAGCTCTGAGATTTGCCACCCCTGGCTCCTAGCTCTTCCCTCTGGGGCTAAACAGAGCCCACCGGATCCCTCATCCCCAGGCTCATCCTTCAGCTGCTTTCAGACCCTGATCCTTCCCCACAAGTCTGCTCTTCCTCAGTCCATACGCCTCCCCCCCCTTCCTCACACATGTCACCCTCCCCGGGGCCTCTGGACATTCTCTGCCCTCAGCCTTCTTTCTAAAGACACGAGGCACCCAGACCTGTGTCAAATGAGACTACAGATGGTGCGTGCCTTGTAAAGCCAGGGCAATAGCTAACTGCCAGCTGGCATGGCGGGCAGCCCCTCCTGTGGGTGCACAGCCTAGGTGCTGAGCAAATGTTGGGACTATCTGGTCTGCTCCGTGTCAAAGACGCAACGTCCAGTCAGTCCAGTGGGTGAAGCCAACCAAACCCACGCCTAATCCACTAAGTGCCCATTAATCGCCTACTGTGTGCACAGCCCAGTGTGCCCTGAATTACTGCTGGTGTGCCTAACAAGATTTCCTGTCAAAAGGTTGGGGAGGGAGAAAAAGATCCTGCCAGGCGTCAGGGAAGAAGTTGCTTTCTGTGATTGGCATCTCATTTTACCAGATGTAAGTCGCTCACACCCCCTACCCATGAGCACGCTGTAACTGAGCAGCAGTTGTAGGTGAAAAAATATTCTAATTTATGTGGAGCTTTTCATTTAGTTGTCACTCACTACGAGGCCCTTTGGAATACTGATTCCCTCTCTAAGCGGTCATAGACGCTTGTGAGGGAAGGGGGCTCTTTCCTTGCGAGCCGCTGAAGACCTCAAGGTGCGATGCCCAGTATCCCCTCACCTGTGACCCATGATGACCTCCAAATAGAACTGGGAAGGGGGCCGCCAGACCTCCCCCCACTGAAGCCCCTGATCCTTCCCTGTAGATGCCTCCTTTGTTCTGCAGCTGAAATTAGGGCCTGGATTTAGATTCTACATGGACTGGATGGGAACTCTGTTTGGTTGTGGGTTTGTGTCTTCCTTGCAAGAGCCCCTAATTGTCCATCACTTTAAAGGGCAGGAGGCTACATGAGACAGCAGTGTTAGAACAAGGCCTGGCAGCCCCACGGGGCAGACAAGGCTTCTAACAAGGCCTTCAGGGCAGACATTCTTAGGGGAACTTTCTAAGGAAGGGAGAAAGTGGGGGGATTCTTATATACCATCTCTGTAGTGCATGTAATGAGGCAGGCAGAGCACTGGGCCTCAAGCAGGAAGACCTGTGTTCAAATCCTGCCTCAGGTACTTAGTATCTGTGTGACCCTGGGCAAGTCACATACCATCTCTCAGCCTCCACTTCCATATCTGCCCAATGGGAATAATAACACTTGTAACACGTGCCTACCGGGGTTAAAGTGAGGTTCAAGCACCATGTGACACAGACATCTTCAGGCTGCACTGACAAGCTTGTTCCCGACCCTTCCCTTCAAACCTGGAGCCACCAGATGGAGCAGACCCCCTCACCCATCCTGCTTCTTGTAGAGGGGGCAGCATTTGTCACTGGGCATCAGCAGGTGTGTGCTCTGCCACTATGGGCAGAGGAGGCAGGGCCCTGGCACTATCCAGCCTGTCCTTGGGCAGGCACCTCACGGCAGTCAGTGAAGCTGCCGATCGCCCTTTGTTAGCAGGCCGGCCAATGTGTCCACGAGGGTGCTTCCAGCTGTGGCTGTGCTGGCTAACGGCAGCTTGAACCTGAAACAGGAACACAGCAAGGGAGGCTTCTGTGTGGGAGGTGTCAGGCCTGGAGGAGCTCGGCTTCCTTCACCTGGACTCCCATGAGCTCCTAGGAGGGACTGTGGTGCAATAGAAGGGGTATGGCCTCAGCAGGCCTGAGTTCCAGGTTCCAGTGTATGCCTCAGTTGTATTCCTGCTGTGTACACTGCTACAGGCTGCAGTAAGCGCTGGAAGGGTCTCCAGAGGCCATGGACACCTCCCACCCTGTCCATGTCTCTGGAGTCTCAGAGGAGTGAAATGTCTCCAAGTGTTGAAGATGATTTTGAATCCAGATCTTTCTCACTCCAAGACCAGAATCCTTTCTCCTATGCCTCAGCTCAGTGTGACCAGTAATTAACTCTTTAAAAACACATTAAGTTAATTTAATATATTTTCATATTTTATAGTCATTTCCTGCTTCTCTCCTCCAGATGGAACCTTTTGTGAAACAAAGATAAACTATTACACAAAAGCATCCCACCACATCGCCAGGTCCTGACTGGCGCAGTGAGCAAAGTGGCCACATGTGCTCACATGTGCTGGATGTGGAGTCATAAGTATGCAAAATGTGGCCTTTGGTTCCAACCCAGTAGAAATATATGGTGGGAACTGGAATGATGCCACTGCTTCAGGGGATGTCATTCACACCAATCTAGACAGCTCTTCTGTCCTTGGGTCTCTGTTTAATTATCGCTTTTCTGGGCCCTTCACTGGTTTTTCCATGATTCAGCATCCAGCTTCCTTTGGGGATCTTTTCATTTGTCTAATCGTAGTCACTGAGTCTGTTGTTCTTTTGGTTCTGCTTTTTTTGGCTCTGTATTAGTCCACAGATCTTTCCAAATTTCTCTGAATTGCTTGTATTCATTTTTTACTGCACAATAATATTCTATGATGTTCTTGTATCATGGTTTTTTCAGCCACTCTCCAAGTGATGGGTACACATATGGTTTTCAGTCCTTTGCTGCCGCAGAGACTGTGTCTCTGAATATTTAGTTACATATTGGACCTTTGTTTCTGTCTTTGACACCCTTGTGAGCTGTGCCCAGCATTGGGATTTCTGGGTCAGGGGATATGGACAGCTCGGTCACTCACATAATTCCATATTGAAATGCTGAACACTTGGACTGCTTCTGAGTGCATCCATGTGCCTGCCTTTCCACAGCCCCTCCTACATTGATTATCCTCATTCCTTGTCATCTTGCCAATTATGATGGAGAGACGTGAAACCCCCAAGTTGTTTTAATTTATACTTCTCTCACAGTGAGTGATGTGGGCCATGTTTTCATGGGGTCATTTATATCTTTATATTTCTTTTTTGTGATTATGTTCACTTTTTTTTGTAAATATGTTTATCTTCATATATTCTTTAGAAAAGTCTCTGTTCATTTTTTTGACCACTTAGCTACTGAGGACTGTACTTAGTGCTTCCAGCCGGCAGCTACCCCACAGAGAGTAATAGAATAGAGTTTTAGGCAATGGAATCTTCATGAATGTTGAATGAATACATAGATTTTGTGAAACATAGCACACAAATCAGCTGTGGGCCTTGGCTGGCCCAGGGGAGAGCCTTCCTCTCATTGGCAAAGTGAGGTCAGTGAATGTGGGAGGAAAAAGATCCAGCTTGCCCCCAGCCCGGGATTTTCTAGGTGCTGTGATGCTTTGAGCTCTGGAGGCCCCTGGCTTGGGTTCAAGCTCCAGTTTTGCTTCTCACCACCTTGGGACCTCTCGTCTTGTCATTCAATGCCTCTGGACCTCAGTTGCCTCATTTGTAAAGTGAGTGATTGGACTAGCGTTCATAGGTCCCCTGAAAACTATCCACAAACCCCTTCAACTAGCTGGTCTCTTGGGCCCTTTCCAGTTCCAGATCCTAGGAGCCCAGGTCTTTCTGACTCCAAGGCTTCCTTTCTACCACCACAGGCTTCCTCTCATCTTTCTGAGATATAACTCTGAAATCCATCTGTTCAAAAATAGCATAAGCGCGTGCACACACTGATTGAGGCCGTCAGCGTCTCTACGCCTTGTGAGCAGTGGGCTGGGCCCTGGGGTGTTTAATGAGCCAGTGAATGAAGGTGTCGTGTTGAAAAACCATCTTGCGTCCTTATTGAAAGCGCCGATGAGTGTCAGCCGAAGAGGATCGTAAATGTGGGGCAAACGTTGTCTGGGAATCGTTCGGGAGCTAAAAATAGGAAACGGTGCAGGTAGTGGGAGAATAATGGGCAGGGAAGCTCCGGTGCCCGGTGCTAGGACATCAGGGAGGTGGGAGGAAGCGGGGCAGCTCCGTCGGTGTACACAGGGCTTCTCTTTGCAGCCTCGTTTTGGGTGTAATGGCAAGGCTCTTGCTTGGGCATTCATTACTCCTGTTCATGTTCCCTCTCAAGTGCCTTCGTTAAATCACAGTTGTGTGAACGATGGCATGTTTTAAAGTCGGCTGTAATAAATCAGGGTCTGGGGAGCTTTGCAGTTAAAACATGAAACACCAACAGACAGAAAGTTGTAATAACAGAAGAAGAAAGAAGGAAAGAAAGAAGGCAGAATTCTAGGATTTGAAAGAGGGAAGGAAACCTAGAGATAAGCAAGCCCAAGCCCTGGTGAGGAAACACCCAGAGAGGCCCAGTGATCTTTCTGAGGTCACACAGCCAGGTCCTGGCAGAGCCAGAACCACAAGCAAGGTCTTCCAAACTGCTGCCAGCCCAGTGCCCTGGGGCCAAATAGAGCTAGAGGCTAGAGAGAGGGGAAGAGTAGCCTTGGGCCCAAGGCACAGAGCAACAGAAAGGGGAGGCTTAGCCTGGAGAACTGCCTTCAGAAAGTCAGAGGGTACAAGAGGGAGCAGGTAGAAGATGGAGGGAGGCTCAGAGGGCGGGGAGGGCATTCGAGCCACCTTTAAGGGAGGGGGCTTGGAACTGTTGCATTCCCTGCCGTGGTGGTCTTCAAACCAAGGCTGAGGCATGAAAGGGCTTGTTCAGATTTTCTTGCAACATGCCAGGACATCTTGAGGAAATTCCTTTCCCCAGGGCTGAGAGAAGCCCAGTGGCCTATTTTTAGAAGCACCACACAGCTTGCTTCTAGGGAAGCTGTTCAGACTGCACCTGCCGTCGCTGCCATCCTTTCTGTGCCCAGTGTGGCCCAGGTAGCATTATTATCAGGCAGAGTTATATCATGGCCAGGGCCTTTGCCCAGGGGTGGGGCCCTGGAGCAAAGTACTTCCTCATTCTAAGCCTCAGTTTGCTTGTCTGGGGTAATGCCACCTGTAACAATGACCTATGTCCCAACTGTGTAGTCAGCAGGCTTCTCTTAAGTGCCTAGGATGCACTAGGCACTGTGCAGCACCAGGGATACAAAGTCCTGCCCTCAGGGAGCTCACAGTCTGCTGGGAGACACAACCTGCAAACATCCCCATGTGTATAAGGTACCTATAGGAAAAGGTGGAACTCATTTGAGAGGGAGGACACCAGCATTAGGGGCAACTTCTTGGGGGGGTGTTAGGTGAGACTTGAAGGAAGCCGGGAGGCAGCAGGGGTTGGGAATAGAGTGAGTGCTAAGGGCTGGGGATTCATATGAGAAAGGGAGACTCCCTGCTGAGCTCCAGGGCAGAAAGCAAGGCCAGCAAGGCCTCAGGTCGCAGGCCCAGCCCAGGGGGCCCTGCCTGGTTGGCCTGAAGACAGAGGCTGGACCAAGGGGAAGTCCTGGAGGACTTGGGAAGGCCTGACTGGGCTCGCTAACCCCAACATGGAAGAGTTTGTGACTGTTCTCATCCAAAGAGGTCAAGCAGTCTGAGTTCTGGGACGGGCCAGGGAGAGGGGCACCTCCTGGTGGTGCCTGGCTTTATGTGCTAGGCAGGTGTGGACCATTCTAATGGTTAAAGGCCCCATGCGTCCCACACGGGATGTGTGTTTAACTGGTGATTTGCAGCTGCTTTTAAAACGAGTGTCTCTCTTGCTCTCTCCTAGGCCTCAGCCCAGAAGACACTGGTTTGGGTGCGATGTGAAGCCTCTCTGGCGTTCTCCAAATGTGGGCCTTTCTCAGTGGTCACAGAGGCTTCTCCGGGCAGCTGTAACTTAAAATGCCTTCGTTTGGTTGTTTGTCGTGGCTTTAGAGCTTGTTTTTGTCAAAAAACCAGTTGACAATTGGTATTTTCCTTTCTCTGAAACTCTCTAAATTTGATGAAGTGGGAAAAAATGCCTGTTTCTTTCTTGTGATAAGGGCCCCCAACTGAGTGCAGTTAGCTGTGCCAGCTTCAGTCTACTCAGTGCTCAGTGGAGGAGAATCATTAGCTCTGTAGTTTGCGCCTGATACCTCTGCTAATAGAGACCTGCCACAAGCCGAGGTTTATTTTTTTATAGGGATACAGTATCATATAATTATGCTCCTCTCTTATTTTTCATTGACAACACTCCAGATCCTCCACAGGCTCTTTTCTGGGTTGCTGCTGAATACTCAGGCTTCTAGTCAGGATCCAAACTGGCTTTATTTTTGGAGGAGGGATATCGTGGGGGACGGCCCTCTAAGATATGAGTTCACCGTCACTCAGGTTCTCTCTTGGAAATCTCAGACTGTGGATTGTGTAAAAGACGTGGGTAAAAGGGTCCCCCAGATCCCACAGAAGCCCTCGAGGTAGTAGTGCATAATCAGTATAGGACAGCCTTTGTTCTTCACAGAAAATGCAGTAACTTATACAGGGGCTTGTAGTTGCCTCTCAGTAATGCAGCAACACACAGAAAGGTCTCATAGGAGCCCAGACGTGAGCAATGCCATTTTCTTCCCTCTCTGGTAGGTCCTGCTTTCTGTAGGATGCTACTCTGAGGTTTTCTTTAGAAGAGAAATGGGATCAGGATGGAGCCCATAAGATCAGGCAGCCCATAGCATGGTGGTTGGTCTCTCCTTCCCCAGAGACCTTCCCTTAAAGGCTTCCAGCCTAATGCTGCTCCTTTGAGGGCTTATCTTAAGACTGACTGCCAGTCAGTGCACCGCCCTTTCCCACCAGACCTGAGCCAACCTCATATTGTGGGTTTAGCTCTTTGTTGCTGCTCCAGCTTTGGGGGCCATATGAGGTTGGTTCAGGGATTCCCCCTCTCCCTGGTAAAGGGCCAGATTCTGGGGCTCTCAGCCTTGTGGTTATTAGAGAGACAGCCCCAGCAGTCCAGTTCTTCTGGCCGAAAGTCAAGATCCTGGGATCCAACGGTCCAATCCCAGGAACTGTCCTCACTTGGTCCCCTCTCTGTGGCTGTCATGTGGTCAAAGGGTTGGAGATAGACCTCTCCTGGCCTCAATCTCCTCCTCTGCAAAATGGGGAAATAATGATGTTTGCACTTCCTCCTTGACAGGAGGAAAGGACTTCATATACCTTCCTTAAAGCTCTATAGGAATATGGAAAGGAGGGAGGGAATAAGCACCTATGTAGCGCCTACTGTGTGCCAGGCCCTGAGCCAAGCGCTTTTCAGAGATAATATCTCATTCTCAATTGTGATGTTCTCACAGAGCCTGTTTATAAGCTCAGGGGGCTGGCAGGAGACATGAGCCTGGATGCCTGGGGCACAGAGGGAGGGAGAGGCATGGTACGTGCAGGGGAGATATCCATGTGGAGTAGGGTACGGAATCTGTAGAGGAAACCATTCTGCTTAGGCAGTGGGTGGTCGGGGGGCTTGGGAAGGACTTCATGGTGGAGGTGGCATATAATCTGGGCCTCGAAGGAGAGAGACATTAGTAACTAGAGACTGAGAGGAGACAGAATGGCAGGGTGGAGGTAACAGGCATTTATTAAGTACCTATTGAGTTCCAGGCACTGTGCTAAGCACTTTACCAGTATGATCTCTTTTTATCCTCACAACCCTGGCAGGTGGATGGGACCAGGATCCCCATTTTGCAGTTGAAGAAACTGAGGAAGACAAAAGTGAAATGCTCCCCAGGGTGGCACAGCTAGCAAGGCCCTGAACTCAGGTCTTCCCGACCCATTTCCAGTGCTCTGTGGCTGAATGGAGAATGTTGTCAGCAAAGTCACAGAGAAGGGAGAGGGCTGGACGAGAACAGCAGTGATAAGCGATTCTGTCTGGGGCCTGGAGTGGGAGCCAGACCGCGGGAGGCCTTGAAGGCCAGCTTTAGGCATTACTTCATCCAGTCAAGAATGCTGAGCCACTGCCGGGTGGCACAGTGCACAGGGTGCCGCTGAGGCAGGAAGATCTGAGTTCAAATCCTGCTTCAGCCTGGCCTCAGTGTCTGCATCTAGAAAACAGGGATGATGTTAAAGGCACTTACTGTGAACATCAGATGAGGTAATATGTGGGAAATTGCTCTTCTGCAAACCTAGTGTGCTCTATTAGGAAATGGCCCATGGAGGAGCAAGGTGGCACAGTGGATTGAACACTGGCCCTGGAGTCAGGCAGACCTGAGTTCAGATGTGACCTCGGACATCGTCTGACCCTGGGCAAGTCAACTTAACCCCAACTGCCTCAAAAAAAGGGAGACTGCCCCATGCCTGCCCCCCAGTAGACCCAATGCTGGGAGACTCGTGGACTGAGAGGTATTTGTTTGGATGTGGGGCAGGTGAGGAGGGGGAAAGGGTCAAGGCTGCCCAATTCTAGTACCATGGACACAAGCCAGAGGGGTGAGGGGAGGAATGTGCTCAGAGAGGACCTGGGCCAGGACTTGGGCAGCGGGAGCTTCAGGGGGAAGTCGGGGGAGGTGGAGAGAAATAGGGTCCGGGTCATCTGCAGAGGTGCGGTCATTGAGGCTGAGGAACCCAGGGAGGTGTGATGCCAGGGGCTTGGTCAGGGACCGTGAGGCCAGGGCCACAAGGGTGCTCACTAGAAGCCGCCAGCTTTAGGAGACGTTGCTGGTCCGTTGTGTGGGCAGGGTAGTTCTGTCTGCTTCTCCTGCAATGTGGATGAAAGGCGGTGGGCCTTGACTTCATCTTGGTGGTGTTTGACCCAGAATGACCTCTAATTTCACAGAATGGAGTGTCAGACCTTGAGGAGACCTTGGGCAGATCTTCAGGAATAGGGAAGATGTGCTCCCCCCTCATCAGACCTCCTGGGGAGGTCTGTGTTCAGGTCTGGGCACTGTCGTTTAGGAAGGCTGCTTCTGGCTGAAGGGAGATGGGGAATGCTCATCTTCCAGGCCAGGGTGCACAAAGGTGGAGAAGTAAGACAGCCTGCGCTAGGCTCCAAGGCACAGAGAATAAGCCAGTTAACCCAGAGCAGAGAGTTCATGCAGGGGAGTTGTGTGGGACAGACAGCAAGCTGAAAAGACAGGTCGGCGACAAGTGCTGGGGGCTTTATAGGCCAGAGGGAATCTGGTCTCTAACCTCTACTAGGGGTGGAGAACCTACAGCCTTGAGGCCACTGTGGCTCTCTAGGTCCTCAAGTGCAGCCCTTTGACTGAATCTAAACTTCACAGAACAAATCCACTTAATAAAAGGATTTGTTCAGTAAAATTTGGACTTAGTCAAAAGGCTGCACCCAAGGATCTAGAGGGTCACATGTGACCTTGAGGCCACAGGTTCCCCACCCTGGCCTAGGCAATGGGGAGCCATTGAAGGTTTGGAGGCAAGGGGGTGATGTGATCCAAGTGATAGTTCAGGTAATGTGGTGCAAACAGAAGTCTGAAGACTGGGGGGCCCAGCTATCCTGGGGGTGGTGGTTACAGGGCAGATTAGGGGGATGGCCATGGGAAAGCATGGGAGAACCAGATGCAAGAAAAGCCGGGGAAGGAAAAGCGGACAGGCAGGCTCCTTGCAAACAGAACATTAATCATGAGAGTCACAGGCTCTTTGAAAAGCCCAAGCCTATGTTCCGTTTTCTCCTCGAGCACTGAGAAGTCCAGAGACCAAGCTGTCACCTGGGTGGTTTTTCTTTGGATTTTATTTCTTTGTCTGACGTGCCTAGTCCTGTCATAATGCCTGGAGATCGTTCTGTCTGACAAGTGATCTCTGGAAAGACAGATGAAGCCACAAAAGTGGCTGGCTCAGCCCTCCGCACCCTGCTGAGGCCTATTCAGGAGCCAGCCTGAGAGCCTGGCTGGCCTAGAGAGAGAAACGAGCCCTCCCCTGCAGGCTGGTGAAGCTTTGCTCCCTCTCCCCACTCAGAAGAGCCGTGCAGACTTCAGAGGCGTCCGTGGGGCTGCTGTTGCTTTTTAATACCTGCACGTTAAAAGAAGACCATTTACAAAGAGAAAATTAAATGCTTGCACTTCTCAATAGGCTGAGGGCTGGGGAGGCGCTTGATGAGATCTGGGAAAACAACCAGTCAAAAATAATTTCAAAACCCCTGATGGGAAAAAAGAAACACTGACCCCATTCAGGCCAGATTTCCTAACGGAACAGATCTGGCCCTTGGGCTGGACCCAAGCAGCGGCCGGCTCGCTTCTTTCCTCCCCAGGACCATATTATCTGAAGTCACTTTCTGTGGCCTTTCCTTAGAATAGAAGTGTGGTCTAAACTGCACGAGCATCAAAGGCTGCTGCCAGGGTCACGAGCAGGGCCAATGCCGGCCAACCTTGGGATGAGGCTCTGGGCTTCTCCATCATGAGATAAGGGTGGGGGGAGGGTGATGGAGGGGCCAGTCCTGCTGCCACCTGTACTGAGCAGACTGAATCTAGATGGGGGGGGGGAACCTGTGGCCTTGAGGCCACATGTGGCCCTCTAGGTCCTTGAATGTGGCCCTTTGACCGAATCCAAACCTCATAGAACAGAATCCCAAGGATCCCTAGGCAATGGGGAGCCATGGGTCCCAAGGACTGCACTTGAGGATTTAGAGGGATTCCCCACCCTGATATAGAGTATTGGGGTCAGTTTTGGGGGCCACAATTTAGCAACAACATTGATAAGCTGGTCCAGAAGAGAGCTGCTATAATGGTAAAGGGCACATGGTCCGCATCATGTGGGACTGATCGTTTCCTCAAAATCCTGATTTTCTAGTTTCTCAGTCACACTGCCATGACCTAGCCCTCCACTCTTCTCTCTGGGGTGGTCACACCCTTGATCTCACCATCACTCACATCACTCTTCTATGTTCATGAACCAGGGCGCCTCCACATTCCCAGTCCCAGCTTCCCTGTGCTGGTGTCTGCCTCGACTCCTCCCCCTCCCCCCCTCCTCATTGCCAAATCCTGGCTTTCTCCTCTGACAGCTTCTTTCCTAAATGCCCCCCTTTCCCCACTCACAAAAGCTGCCCCCTAGTTCAGCCCTCCCTCCCCCATCATCACCTCTCACCTGGGTTATTCTGATGCCTTCCTGACCGGTCTCAAATCCTCCTCCACTCCATTCCATCCTCCAGAGCCCCGTCGAGGGGATTTTCCTAAAGAGTGAGGTGCCACCCTTCTGCTCAGTCAATTCCGGTCATTCCCTGTTGGATCAAATGTAAAGTTCTCCTTTTGGTATATAGGGTTTTTCAAAACCTGCCTTTCCAGGCTCCTCACTCCTTCACTCCTGTCCACGCTCTCTGTGTCTTACCAATGCTGACTTCATGTTCCTCACAAAGTATACACCATCTATCACCACTGGCTGTGCCCCAGCCTGGAATACTTTTCCTTTCTCCCTTCAACACTCAGCCCAAATGCTCCCTTCTGCAGGAGGCTCCCAGGTGCCTTCTCCAGGTGCTGGTGGCTCCCCCAATCCATTCTCCCTCTATCTTGTATCTACCAAACAGTCATTGACGTGTTTCCCCAATTAGAATGTGAGCTCCTTGAGGGCAGGGACTTTTTTTGACTTTTCCTTACCTCCCCAGTACCTGGCATGTAGTGAAAACTCATTAAATCTTTGTTAATTGATTGAGAGATAGGCAGTGGAAAATGCCCATCAGGCAACTGGGATGTGGGATTGGAGCTCTAGAAGAGATGGGCTGGACAAATGGGTCTGGAGATGCTTTCCATAGAAATTCCTCCATGGGAGGTGATGAGCTCCCCAAGGGAGAGAGCATAGAGAGCAAAGGGAGGAGGGCCCAGGGATTCTGCAGTGCAAGGGAGGGAAATGGGGACGGGACCCTGGGCGGGAGCCACAGAGGACCTCACGCATTATGGGGAAGGGCTTCCTAGCAAATTGGGATGTCCACCAGTCAATCAGCAAGCTTTGGTTCAGCCCGTAGGATGTGCCAGGTATTGTGTGAAGGGCTGGTGATACAAAAAAGGAAAAAGAACAGTTCCTGCCCTCAAGGAGCTCATGGTCCTATGGGAGAGACAGCATGTAAATGATGCCTCATGAGGTGGTGAGCTCCCTGTCCCTGGCTAGATGGCCACTTCTCAAGGGACGTTTTAAAGGGGCTTCATGCTCGTGTTGAGTTGAGCCAGATGACCTCTCAGGCACCCTTAGAACTCTGAATTTTTTATTTGCTCAGAGTAAGCAGTAAATGCTTGTCACATCAAATTGAGGAGAAGTGGGCAGGGAGCTGGAAAAGGGACGATGGAGCCCTTGGAAAGGCTGCCTGCTGACACTTGTGCCCCAGCCTCCATCAGCCCAAGGCCCACTTTCCCTCCCGACCTCTGCCAGGCAGCTGAGGTGTCAAGACTCCTGTCAGGTCTGGCTGTGGGCAGCAGGGCTGATGTCTCCTAGATCTGGCAGCTGGCTGTCAGGCCTGGTCCCAGTCGAGTCCCCTGCAGCCCCTGGCAGCCAGTGCGCCCGGGCGCTTGGGAGAACCATGTGGGGCCCAAGTGAAGAAATGTATGAATCTTGGCCTCCATTGTGACCAGACTGATTCTGTCCTTGAGACTGGCCATGAAATCTTGGGTCAGCCCAAATACTTGAGAAAGTGATTTCCTTGGTGGCTTTGGACAGGTGTCTTTCCCTTGATCTCAAAGGTCTCTTAGGTTTTAAACGATGTCTTGGTCCTTGAAGGGCTCTCCCATTGTAGGACTAGAAGGCAGAATCAGGAGGCCAGTTAAGGCTTAGGAGTAAGAAGAATTTCCTAACCATGAAAACTGGCCAGGAGGGGAATGGGCTGCCTGGGGAGGGCTTCGGGCAGCGGCCGAGTGACCACACTTCTCCAAGAGAATATAAGCTCCTTGAGGGCAAGGCCCCCCACAGTGCTTGGCATACAGTAAGTGTTTAATAAATGCTTATTGACCAGTTGTAGGGAGGGATACTTTTCCTTGTATGGGTCAGATGACTACAGAAGACCCTTTCAACTTTGAGATTCTGTGACTTGAATGCTTCTTCTCCTTCCCCTTGATGGACCTCAGTTTCTCCATCTGTCAAGTGAAAGAGTTGAAGGGGATGGTGCCCAGCCCTAAAGGCTGTGATCTCTCTGCTGGCTGTTCTCTGTGATTCCAGCAGAGGGCACTCTGTCACCAACAAATTCTCAGTGCCTTCCTTCAGGAGGTGGTAAAGAGAGCGCTGGCTTTGGCTTCTTCTGTGGCCTCTTCAGAAACTCAGGCTTATAATTTGTCCCTGGCCAGTGGACTCCGAGGGGCCCTTGTGGTGCCTGGTGGGAGCCGTGCCTGGGCCTGCTTAAGTGGATCTTGAGAATTCCCCTCTACCTGAGGATGGTCATGTAGTAAAATGTCTCCTTCCAGCCCATATGAACTCAGGCTTTCCTGACTCCAAGTCTGGTACTCTATAACCTGGATACCCTAAGAGGGGCCTAGGCTTCTAGAAATAGAAAGGTGACAGTCCCACTTAGCTCTACATTAGCCAGATACTGTCTGTCTGGAGAACTGGGTTTAGTTCCTTGAAAACCCCATTTGAGGAAGGACGTTGATGACCCAGTCAATGTCCAGAGGAGAATGACCAGGACGGGCAGAGGCCTCAAGTCCTGACTTGAAGATCAGGTGATGGAGCTGGGGATGTTTATCCTGGGGCAGAGGGGAGCTGCCTTTAAGTTGTTACAGGCTTAGCCTGTGGAAGAAGGATTAGCCATGTTCTACCTGATCAGAACTTGTGTGGTTCTGTTGAGCAAATTCCACCATGGAGCCTGGATTGTCTAACCTGGACACAGTTTATCGGGTCCCAGTCTCTCTTACCTTGCCCAGGGTCATCCAACTCACCCCAACATCTACAGGTGAAAGCTCAAAGCAGGCCTCAGCAGCCTGTAGTACACACGCCGGAGATGGTGTGGGGTCCAGCTTTCAGCGGCCCATGTGTGGCTTGTCACTGCCAAGCCCGCCTCCTTGCCATTGGCACGGGCTGCCCCTGGCCGCCTGCCACCTGGTCCCCCCACCCACCTTCCCCACACATGAGGGCTTTCCGAATGAGCTCTCACTCAGTGCCACCCCTCTCTGGCTTGCCAGAAGGAAAGGGGTTGGAACCTTGGCATGCCACTCTTGCAAAGGTTGCCAACCCCTGATCCAGACAAAGAACCCAGGCTCCACTGGTGCCCAAGAGCTAGTTCAGTTCTGGCCCAAGCTCCAGCGGGGCAGTCCCAGACCAGCCTTGGGTCGGTTCCAAGGTCATCCTCTGGGAGTCAGGGCTATTCTAAGGGGGATCACAAGGAGGGCATTCTGAGGTCTGGGGCAGCACCCCTCTAATTTGTTAATGTCATGAATGAGTTACTACGTCCCATGCCCACTAAAGTAGGAAGACCGAAGATGCCCAGATGGACGTTAGTGTTGTAATCCAATAAAACTTATAACCAAGCCGATCTGACACAGAGAAGACAAGCACCGTCATCTCTGCCCATCCTAGCCATCAGGCACTAGGGGAAGCAATTCTGCAGTTGCTTGTAGTTAATATTGGTTGGCGTGGCCAAGCCAAGCATTTAGGTTTTCTTTTCAGGGTCCACGATAGTGTCGGTTTTCTCTGACAATGTCAGAGTCAGCCAAGCACCTACTATGTGTCGGGCACTGTGCTATGAACCTGGGACAAAAAAAAGAGAGACGGGAGCCCATCCCCTCCTTCCAGGAGCTCTCAGTCTAATGAGGGAGACAATAAGCAAGCAACTCTGTACAAACCGGAGACAGGATAAATAGGAGATAATGAACCGAGGGGAGGCCCTGGGATCAGGAGGACTTGGGAAAGCCTTCCTGCAATTGGGATTTGAGGGAAGGCGGAAGGAGGAGGGGCAGCTAGAGTGAATAGAGCACTGGCCCTGGAGTCAGGAGGACCTGAGTTCGAATGCGACCTCAGATACTTAACACAAAAGCTAGCTGTGTAACCTTGGGCAAGTCACTTAACCCCAATAGCCCTCCAAAAAAGCAAAAAAGAAAAAAGAGGAGAAGAAGAGGGAGAGCATTCCAGGCTTGGGGGAGAGCCAGAGAGAATGCCCAGCGCCAAGGGGTGGAGGGTCTTGTTGGAAAGGCCGGTGTCACTGAATCAAAGGGAGGAAGGTCTAAGGAGACTGGAAAGGAGGGAGGGACCAGGTTATGGAGGGCAAACAGAGCATTTTGTATGTGATCCTGGAGGTGATGATGAGGCTGTCACCTGTTCTGTGGTCCTCAGTATGGCCCTTTACAAGACAGGGATATTGTAGCTCAGGGGTGCTCTACCCAGGGCCCGTGGATTTTTTTTTTAATGCCTTGAAAATAGTATTTCAGTAAACTGTATATTATTATATATATGCATATATTTACCATATAATATAATATGTAATAATTGTATATATTGTATAATACTGCATATATTCAGTATATTGGTCATATTTCTAACCTAATGTCTTTTATCTGATGCATTTATAAACACTTGTTGGAGATGGGGGTACTAGGCTTCACCAGACCTAAGAGACCCTGGCACAAAAAAGGTAAAGATCCTTGGTCTCAGCTGGTCCCCGAGCTGAGTTCTAACGTTCTCTTTTCTAAGGTCCTTCAACACTGTCTATGTTCCAGAGTCTACTCCAACATTAACACTCTATTGTTCTTGCATTTTATTCCAAAGTTCCTGCTTGCTCTATACTATAGAGCAGTGGTTCTCAACCTTGCTAATGCCACGACCCTTTAATACTCATATCTGCATGTGGGCAGACCCGCCTGGAGATGGATAGAGGAGCGGTGTCTCAGTTCCTAAGACCATCAGAAATATGTGTTTTCTGATGGTCTTAGGCGACCCCTGTGACCCCTGTGAAAGGGTCGTTTGACCCCCAAAGGGGTCACGACCCACAGGTTGAGAACTGCTGTTCTATAGTTTTATTCCCATTGATAAATACGGACACACCCCAAGGATATACCCCAAGTCTAGGTTTCCTGGTGCTCAAGGGACCCAGGATAAAGGACCAAGGATACCAGTTGTGGGTAGTCAGCCCAGTGTGGGGGCAGTGAGGGACAGGCCCATTGAAAAGGGACCCTAGATTCTTGGCATCTGAGAGTCTTGGGATACAGAGGGAAGAAAGTGGATGATAAGACAGTCTTTGTCTAGACAAGTATACTTGCCACTTCCAGAGGCTGTAGGCAGAAGCTGGGGATGAAGAAGAAAGCATGCTTTGGGAGTCAGGACCCATGGGGCCTTGCCTCTGCCCCTAAGGGCCCTCCTTTGCTGTCTAAGACATGATGACTTTGACCCCTTGGACTTTGGTTCCCTCATCTATAAAATGAGGGGGCTGAAATTAAATTGTCTCCAAGATTCCTCCCAGTCCTGACATTCCCTCTCCTAAGCTCCCAGCTCTGTCATCCTCTGAGTTCTGAGATCCTCTCTGTTCTGCTCTAATGTTCTGTGTTCTCTTTAGAAACTAGGCTCATCCCTCTTCTCCCCCTACCCTGCCCTCTAAAGTTACAGGACCCCCAGTCCCATATGTTTTCTCTGCTCATGTTGCAGTAACTTCTTGCTGGTGTCAAGGCTGCTGTCTTTGTTCCTTTTTTCTGCTGTCAGCAGTAGGCAGGCAGAACCAACCCACCAGGCTGTTTAATTGCAATATGAAAATTCATGCCTTTTGGAAGGAAGAAAAGGCGGCTGCATCTCCCTTGCTGCTGCATGCACTGATTTGGTCTCATTCAAACCAACACAAGGATGTTCATTATCCAGAGAGGGCCATTAAGCTGGGTTCTCAAGCAGGCGATATTTCACTTTAAACAGCCCGAGAATTGGGCCTTCTCTTAACCCCTGGGCTGCAGTAATGTGGGGGAGCCCCTTGCACCTGCTATATTGAGCTGTCTCCCCAGCAGAGCTGGCCTGAAGTGGAATGGGCCTCCTGGAGAAGTGTCGGGACTGGGGTACTGGACCATGGCTCACCCAGGATGCTCTGGGGTGGGGGTGGGGAGTCCTGCTCAGGCCTTGGTTCCCAAGCTCATGAATCTGTTGCTAAAAGGGACCTCAGAGGTCAGCTCATCCATCTTTACAGATGAGGAAACCAAGAGGGGCTGCAGCAGGGTTCTTGACCTTGGGACCGCAGACCCGAGAAGACATCCATGGATAGATTTAAGGAGACCCATGAATTTGGATTGGAAGAAATTACATCCTGGTGGCAGTATAGCTGATTTCCTTTACAATCCTATATATTTTATTTTATACATTTAATAATGTGATTTTTTGTCATTATTAGTTTGTTCACTTTTAGTTTACAAGATTCAGTTCCACAATCCCTTGAGTTTCAAATTTTCTCCCCCTCCCTTCCACCTGCCCCCCAACCATGGCAACATGCAATCAGGTATAGGATCGGCAAATACTTTCACATTAGACATTAGTCAGATTATAAAGAAGGATTGTAACCGATGGAATGAATGATGGGAAAGAGGAAACAAAACCAAACAAGAAAAAGAAAAAGAGAGATCAGGTAGTTTGCTTTGGTCTGCATTCAAACTCTGCTCTTTCTACTTCTTTCTCTGAATGTAGACATCTCTCTCCATCATGAGTCTTTTGGAGATGTCTTATAACCCTGCATTGCTGAGAAGAGTCCAGTCTATCATAGTTGGTCGTCACACATACGATGTGTCTGTGATTGTGTACAGATTTCTCCTGGTTCTGCTCTTCTCACTCAGCATCAGTTTGTATAAGCCTCTCCAGGTAAATATGAAGTCCATCTGCTCCTCATTTCTTAAAGCACAATAGTATTCCATTACATTCATATACCACAACTTGTTTAGCCAATCCCCAATTGATGGGCATCCCCTTAATTTCCAATTCTCTGCCATCACAAAACGAGCTGCTATAAATATTTTTGTACATACGAGTTTTCCTCCCACTTCTATGATCTCTTTGGGATACAACCCTAGAAGTGGTATTGCTGGGGC
>CM053586.1:342823724-342851050 GCA_028646515.1 Pseudochirops corinnae | reverse complement strand
ACATACGAGTTTTCCTCCCACTTCTATGATCTCTTTGGGATACAACCCTAGAAGTGGTATTGCTGGGGCAAAGGGTACGAAATTATATATAACCCTTTGGGCATAGTTCCAAATTGCTCTCCAGAATGGTTGGATCAGTTTACAACTCCACCAACAATGCATTAGTGTTCCAATTTTTCCACATCCTCTCCAGCATTTATCATTTTCCTGTTTTGTCATCTTAGCGAATCTGACTGGTGAGATGTGGTACCTCAGAGTTGTTTTGATTTGCATTTCGTTTCTCTAATCAGTAATGATTTAGAGAATTTTATATATATATATATATATGTATATATATATATATATATATATGAACTAGATAGATATCTTTAATTTTTATAATGTGATTTTGAGAAGAGGTCCATAGACATCCTAAGACTGACTGCCCCAGGGACCCTGGACACAGAAAAAGTTCAGAATCCCTGGACTGGAGGATTTCTGAGGTCTCTCAACTTTGAAGTTCTGTTATATTGCTACATGCTAAGCCCTTGGCTAGGCATGATAGGGTACAAAGAGCTTAACAGGACAGAAGTAGGGAGCTGGAAGGAGCCTCGGCAACCATCCCATCCAACCCACATACAAAAGGAATTGTTGCTATGGCATACATGAGAGGGAAAGTGTGGAAGAGAATGGAGTCTTATGGGGTCAATCAAGGAAGATTCCTTTGGAAGGATTGTCTTGAGAAAGGACTGGAAGTTGGGAATGGAGAAGAGCAGGGAGGGCACACCAGGCTGGGGCCAGAGGAGGCAGTGACTCAGACACCAGCATGAAGACACCAGCATGAAGACACCAGCATGAAGAAGGCACTTCTGTTGGCAGGAAGCAGGCTGAGGCAGCTGGAGTAAGCCGTGAGTTCCTGGAGGCCCTGGATGCTGGAGTGTGGCAGGAAATGCTTTCAATTCAAGCTGGGGAGGGGAGAGCTCAGACCACCAGCAATTTGCATCTCTTTCACACACTTACCAAGTCATAGTAATGATAGATGGACAGACAGACAGACAGACAGATAGATAGATAGATAGATAGATAGATAGATAGATATGAATAAATGGACCAATAGGTAGATAGTTGTATAGATGGATGGATGGATAAATAGGTGGATGGATAGATAGATGAATGGATGAATAATGTGTCACTAGATAGGTGGATGGATGGATGGATAGGTGAATGGAGAGATGGATGGATAGAAAGATCAATGGATGAATAAATGTATCACTAGATAGGTGGATAGATGAATGATGGATGACTAAGGTCAATAGATAGGAGGATACATGGATGGATGGATGGATAAATGGATCACTAGACAGATAGATGGAGGATGGACAACATATACAGGGGAGCTATAAAAGGAAGGAGGAGGAAGTCTCTGAGTGGGTGAGGCATAAAAAAAGATTAGAGCTCTGATGCTAGATAATAAAAGTCTTGAATGCCCCAGTTGGAAATAAGGTGGGAATGTTTGGAGAATCGGGTACAGGAGCCAGGAAAGAAATGAGCATGGCTGGTATGAAGGGTAGGGCTGTTGCTAGGACAGAAGTGATTCCATATTTGATCTGATGGACCTGCCTTTTTATCCAATAAATGACTCAGTCAGCTATGTTTCAGGGAAGGAATGCAAGGTCAGCAAATTATCAACTCAGCAAACGTCATGTGATCCACGAATGCCGGGTGACAAACTTTCCCAATCACAAAGCCTTTGTAGCTGATAAGGGGCCCCCACCTGGTCCAGACCACCTGCTGATTGGCTGCCCTTAGGGTTCCACCTCCCGCTCAGTCCCTGTGAATTAGCCCAGCAACAACAGGCAGAGGTGAGAGCAGAGACCCCGAGATCTGGGCTCTTAATCACATTACCATCCAACAGTGTGTTCAAGCTGCCTTTCTTGTGGGTCCCCCATGGAACTGTAGCTCGGAGAGCCACACGATTTCTTGCCTGTGAGTAATAGACTGCCTGACTTGTCCCTGTTCCTTCGACACCACACCTAATATCCCTTCACAACTGGTTTGGGCCCTTTCAGAGCAGAAACTCACCCATGTGGGGTAGGGGTACCAATGGGCAGAGGCGTCTCCAGGGTGACATAGCTTCTGGGGAAAGGGTGGAAAATAGTTTTCTGTGTTAGTATCTTAGATCCCTGTTAAGCTGCAAAGTACAAGAAGGTTCATAGAATCATACACCTAAACCTGGAAGGGACCTTAGAGGTCATCCAGATCACAGCCCCCCCTTCATTTTACAGAGAAACTGAGGCCTGTGGAGGTTAATTGACTTAGGGATGTAGATCCAGAGCTGGAAGGAGCCATAGAGATACCAGTCTCCTTATTTTACAGAGAAAGAACCTGAAGTCCATTAGAGGTCCAATGACATGGCTATTGTAATGAGTGTGAAATAGGATGACACCATCCAGTGCCCTATCCACTCTACTGCACAGCCTCTAGACCAATGGTTCTCAACCTGTGGGTCGTGACCGCTTTGGGGACCCTTTCACAGGGGTCACAGGTCGCCTAAGACTATTGAAAAACACATATTTCTGATGGTCTTAGGAACCGAGATACCGCTCCTCTTGTCTGCAGGCAGGTCCGCCCACATGCAGATATGCCCACATACGAGTATTAAAGAGTTGCGGCATTAGGAAGGTTGAGAACCACTGCATCTAGATGGTCTGAACTGTGTCTCACACTGTTCCCTGCTTCCCCCTGCATACATACACACACACAGATCACATGGCTCTGCACATAGTAGGCGCTTAATCCTTTATTTTTAAATGACAGAATGGTTTTAGGGAAACAGGTTATTGATTTAGTTTTATGGATGAAGAAAACTGAGGCTCATGTTAAGTGTCTTCTGAAAATTCTCCACTTCCTAAGTGGTAGAGCTGACCATGGAATCCTTTGCAAATGTTGTTAGTGTTTTTCTATCACCTTCTTTTCTGCCAGACCTAGCAAACTATCCCTTAAAATAAGTTCTTTCATCATCCGTTTGACTAATATTTATTAAACACCTACTACATGCAGAACCTGTGTTGGAGTCAGGAAGACCCGAGTTCAGATCCTGACCCTGGAAAAGCTGCTTCCCTCTGTAAGCCTCCATTTCCTCATCTGTAAGTGAAGGGAAAGCACCTTCCTGTAGATGTGGGGTATTTTGCAAACTTTACGATGCTATATAAATATCAACTATTAGCATCTTTTCATTTTAAAATGACACTCTGCCCTCATAACCAATATTTATGTAGCATTTCAAGTTTGCAGAACACTTTACATGCACCCAGTCTTTGGAGCCTTGTGAAGTCGTCAGACAGACTGCCGGGATTATTATCTCCATGTTACTAATGAGGAATCCAAGCCCCGGAGAGTTTAAGAGACTCTCCAGACTTCCAGGGGTACTGGAACTCAGTCCTCCTGATTCTGAGTTCACAGTTCTGTCCATATCCCTTTCACTGAACTCACATATAAACATAGATAGGCGCAGGGGATAATATTTCACAGTGTACTGGAGAGGTGCAAACATGTGAGGGCCCAGGGAGGAAGGGCATTTGGGATGAGATTAGGGAGGCTTCCTGGAGGAGGGGAGCATTTGAGTTGGACCTTGAAGACTGGGCAGACATTTAGCCAGTAAAGAAGGTGAGGGAAGGCATTCCAGGCATAGAGAACTGGGTAAACAGAGGCTTGGAGGTGGGAGAGCACCAGGCATGTTTGGTGGGGAAAGAGAGTACCCCAAACCTGGAGGGTCAACTTCTCCCAGATTTTATCTGCTGCCTGTAGGCAGCCCAGGAGAGAAACTTGCCCATGGCTGGTCTTTATCACCTCAGAAGCTCAGCTGTTTCCCTCCCTTCCTTTGACAAGATGCTGCCAAGGGGCTCTGATTTCCCCTAGAAGAGGGCATCCAACCCTGCCTGGACAGGAATTTTCTCTCCTAAATCTCTGAGAAGTGGTCAGCCCAGCTCTGCCTGAAGACCTCGAGTGATGGAGAACTATGGAGAACTAATTCCTTATCCATGTAGCTCATTCTGCTTTCAGAGAACTGGTTTATAATAGTTAGAATGTTTTTTCTTTTTCAGATTTTGCTTTCCTGGGTCCATATCACCTATAAAATCAGAAACAATAAGCTCCTTCTTGCCCACATCATTGGACTTTAGTGAGAAGAATGAGGAGTCAGAAAGTCTGGGTTTGAGTCTGGATTCTGCCACTTCCTGTTTGTGGGAAAGTCACTTTTCCCCCGGGACCTGAGAAACCAGGGTGGGGGTTGGGGGCTGGGGGCGGTGGACTAGGAAAGACAGGTGGAAGCCTATTGGTGAAGAGCTTTAAATGCCAAACAGAGGGGGTTGTGTTTCTTTGACCCTAAAGGTAATGGGGAGCCCTGGGGAGTTTAGGCATGTCCCACAAGAGAGACTGGCAGGGGGAGAGCCATGAGGCAGGGAAATGGGTGAGGAGGCTGGACCAGCTTTCTTTAGATCTTGTGGGGGAAACAGGACACAGCCTGAGCCAATCCTCTCCCCTCCTTGTCCTCCTCTCTTC
Source organism: Pseudochirops corinnae (assembly GCA_028646515.1). Classification (NCBI taxonomy): domain Eukaryota; kingdom Metazoa; phylum Chordata; class Mammalia; order Diprotodontia; family Pseudocheiridae; genus Pseudochirops; species Pseudochirops corinnae. The sequence goes on along the minus strand of CM053586.1, from coordinate 342,846,511 downwards.
CTGGCCCTCCACCCTCCAAGCCACGCCTGCCAGACACACTTTCCTTTATGGAGAGAGCATAAAGGAACCCTATTTTTAACAAGCACATGGAAATGGCTGCAGGCACCCACACTTCGGGTTTCTCCTGCCCAGTCACAGTCATCTGTTCCCTTGTGAACTGGACAGATTCCAGGGCCACATTTTGGACTTTTCAGGGCCTCCATCAAGTACTGGTCAACACCTGCCCTGATCAGTGCCAGCCCCCTCCCCCAAACCTCTCCCCAAAGGCCATGCTTGTCTCAAGTGTCTCCTCAGGACACCTGCAGGTCATGCCTTCCAGCTGGGACATTGTCTCTACTATTTGTGGGGGTGGCATCTTTGAATGTTTTGAAGTCCTTCCAGGTATCAGCAGGAAGCCCTGAGAATTTGATTGATAAGGGGACTGAAATTAGCATTGGGAAGGCCTGGATTCAGGATCTGGCCCTGACACTGGCTGTGTGATCTTAGGCAACCCTTCTCAGCCCTCAGTTTCTTCATCTGTAAAATGGGAAAAAATAATGTTTGTGATTGACTACAATGGGGTTAATTTGGGAAAAGTGTGCCTGAGAAGTAGTAAGGATTTTTTAGCTGATTTTGGAGTGAATTGTTTTAATACGACTTCTTCTTTGAGCACCCCGGATCTCCTCCAGCCCCTCTTGATGTTCAGTCCTGTCTGACTCTCTGTAGTTCCATTTGGGGCCATCTTGGCAAAGATACTGGAATGGTTTGTCATTTCTTTCTCCAGCTCATTTTACCTTCTCATCTTATACCTATGACTTCTCTAAACAAAGAACGGTTTCCGCATCTATAAAATGGGAATAAGAGTGTCTCTTGGCCTCTTGCCCAGGGATGTGGGACAAATCAGATGAGATTGTAGATGGGTTTTGGAAAACTCTTGTAACCGTGAACGGGCCCCCAAACAAACAACAATGCACAGGTCCAAGGGAGAGAATTTAATTCACTACTCCCTTATTGAGGTCCTACTATCTGCCAGGCCCTGTTCTAAGTACCTAAGACAAACACAAAATAGGCTGTTGTTGTTGGGTTGGTTTGGTTTGCCAGCCTTCAAAGAGCTAACACTTAATTTTTTTTCTCTTTAAATTTGGAACTTAATTAATACCCAATAAAATGAACATTTCTCTATATACAATAGAACAGAAAAAAGGGATTTTGCCTCAAACTGTACATGTCTATTAAGTACAACTTGCTGTCCTTTCAGTGTATGATAAATCCAACATGTAACTCTCAAAGCTGACAGAGTAAACCTTCTTGGGGTGGTGAGGGCAGGAAACAACATGTACCCAGATAAGGAAACACGCAGTGGAGGACAGAGTAAATACTGATGGGTTGGGGTTGGCTTTAACAAGTAAGGAGAGTGTGCTCTAAAGGCAGGGGCCCTTGGCCTAGGGTCACATGTGTGTGCTGGGCTGGGTAGGAGGCCTGCTCTTCTCTCACAGTCTGCATTGACCTATTTGCTAATGGAGCCATGAGTCAGTGGACAGCTCCCTTCTTGGTTGTTAATGCAGATGAGCAGGGGCTCCAGGGTGAAGGGATGCAGCTGTTGCCTGGTAGCTCGGCCCTCTTGGGTTGCATTCGGGGCAGCAGAGTTTGAGAAGGGATGACTCCAGCTCTGTCCCATTAATTTCTAGAGCGAGGCCCAGAGATGGCCCCAGTGGGGAATCTGCCAAGGATGCTGCCATCGTGTGCCAGCACCAAGCTCTGACATGCACAACGTGGGTCTGATTCGGCAGTGCCTCCGTGAGCTGTGGAGAGGTTACCTACCGCTGGGGGCAGGCTGAAAAGAAACCAGGCTGGGTCTGAAAGAATTGGGACATCAAACTCACCCCCAGACAATCACTTTCATCATCTCCAGTCTTCAATAGGAGTCAAGTGGGGCAGTGGAGGGAAGACAGGACTGTGGTGTATCTCACTTCAGCTCTGCCTCTGATTGCTGGGAACCCTGAGGATGGTCGCATGGCCTTGGGTGGGGGGAGGGGGGCATGATGGCAGAACTAGCTCTGATAGCTACCAGGGAAGACTTGGAGATCTCTTGGGAGATGCTGAGCTGGGGTCTTAGGAACACGCGCACAGGACGGATGAAGGGCAGCAGTAGGAGGCCAGGAGGCTGGCCAGGAGAGGAGACTGTAAACTGAGATAACCATTATTACAGCTGGCATTTATATAGCACACAAGGGTTTGCAAAATGCTGGACACACTTTATCTCATTTGATCCTTGCAACAGCTCTGGGAAGCTGGTGCCGTTATTATCAGCCTCATTTCACAGATGAGGACACTGAGGCACAGAAGGTCACATAGGAAGTCCCTGAGGCAGGATTGGCACTCCATCTTCTGTGTAAAGCCCAGCCTCTGTGCCAATATTGTACCACCGAGCTGCCCCGATAGAAATAGCCTCCTAGAAGGAAGAAGGAAACGGTAGTTAGCGTTCTGTGGGCTCACAGAATAGGTGGAAAGCTTCCAGAGGAGAGTGACCGGGCTTGAATCCCTATGCCATGAGGACCACCAAGGGGTCTTGTTTAGCCTGCAGGAGATCTGAGGGCAGGCAAAGGGTAGTCGCCATCAGATTGGATCTTCAGATCTCAAAAGGTTCTTTCTAACTATGGAATCCTAATATTCTGATGATTTCAAAGGATCCTATATCTCCATCTGGAAGGGACCATGGAGGCCAGCCTTCTGATTTTACAGATGAAGAGACTGAGGTCCAGGGAGGGCCTTAGAACAGGGAATGTCAAAGCTGGGGATGAAGAGGGGTGTGTATATGTGCGCGCGCTTAGAACATAAAATGGCAGAGCCGACAGGGATTTTAGGGAATGTTGGGGGGGGGGGGCAGGGTGAGATGCGAGGAGAATTAGGGCACAATGTCAGAAATCTAAGGAGCTTGAGCGCGATGCCGCCATTGTACAGAGTCGAAAGCTGAACAGGGGGCCGCTCACGTCCACAGCACACTGACGGCAGAGCCAGGCGTCGCGCTCCCCAGGGCTGTTAACTCTCAAATAAGCCTTTCTCTCCTCCTCCCGGATCTGATAGAAATGGTCCCCAGTCAGGTCCCCCCACTGGCGGCAGAGCCTGGCTGTGGATCCCGGCTGCCCCGTGGGGTCCGCACCTGCCCGAGCCTTCTACCTGCACCTCGGAAGCCTGCTGGCAGCTTCTCATCATCAAAGCTGCTCGGGAGATCAAAAGGGCCGGTCCTCCCTCGCCGGGCTGCAGCGCACCTCCAGCCTTTTGGATTATTAAACAGCACCTCTGGGGACGGCCTTCCCTTTGCCCACTCGCTCAGACTTCAGACGCTCACGTCGCAGGCCCAGCCGTGTCTTTCCTGAGTAGCGGGCGCCTTTGTACATCAAACCCTCGCTCACGGCATCTGCTTCTCCCCGTCTCTATTTATTTCCCCCTTCCTCGCTAGTTCCCAAGCACGGGCTCCTTTCATCTCCTCTTGGCTCGGCCTGCGTGTGTCTGGGCGGAGAACTTTGTAGTAGCAGTGCCCAGGGCGGAGAGTGGCCAGCGTGGGCTCCGGTGTGCCGTCGGAGCCCTCCGTGTGCAGCCCCGCTCAGTTTGACCTCGGCAGCGCCAAGCCCGCAGCCCACGTCTGGGTATTATTATCGGCGCCCAGCAGCCTGTTTGTCTGCCGCAGCCCAAGCACCGCTCCCCCGCCCCCGGCACATTAATATTGCACGCGAGGCTCCCGTTGACTTAAATATTTGATAAGCATATATGCCAGGCTGTCAGGAGATGCACGTTCAGCGAATTAAACTTACAGGTATCATCTAGCGGAGAACAATGGGGAATTATCGCGTGTGACCGCGCGGAGGGGGCCTGGTTAAGCGGCCGGCAGACTTGAGTACCTGGGCGCTGGCATCGCACCTTTCCCGCCCGGGCTTCTAGCTGCCCCGGGTCACCACGGGGTACCCTGTGACCTGGGGAGGGACCTAGGGACGGCACTGCACAGAGCTGCTGCTGCCGCGGTCCAAAGGCCACTCCAATCTGGGTCTCAGCACTGGTACAGTTCAGGAAGGGGGTGGGGTGAGGGTGAGGGTGCCAATATCCCCGGGAGGGCACTAGCCTTTGCTCCTCCCAATTGTCAGCAGCCAGCTCAGAGCAGCAGCGCTGGTGCAGGCCTCGGGGACCGTGTTTCTGCAGAGCTGATCATGTCCATAGGAGGGCCAATGAGAGCGACCCTTGGGACAGACCTCTGGGGGCAGAGCACTGTAACCCCAGGGACGCTGGTTGCCTAGACAGCCTTCTCTGCGTTTGTGCACGTGGGTTGTCCGGTACCTAAGGAGAGACTTGTGCGATGGGCGGGCGGCAGGCTGCCAGAGGTCCCCCAAAGGGCTAGCCAGTGATGACCCTGGGTGTCAGGGAGCCCTTCCCTCCAGGGCACCTCTCACTTTCATCTACTCAGCTCCTCTCCTCCCCTACAATCAGGACGGCTACAATAACCTTCCAGTCTACCCCTTCCCCAGGCCCTCCTCCACACGGCCACCCAAATGATCGTCCTTTTTCCCTTGGTCTGTAAGAGGTCTCAAGGCCCTGGCAAGAACACTGGTACCATAGAGACTATGAATCTTGCCCTTTAACATCCCAACCGTCCATCCATAAACCTAGAGGGTCTGATCATTGGTGAACAGTTACCAGAACCCCTGGGGTGGAGCCCTGTAGGGTTCCAGACAGGTGCCTGTGCCCACTTCTCTGAATTCCATTGTCAGCTCCTGGTTGTGGCTGCCTGAGCCCTCTGGCTGATGTACCCTCACCTGCTTTCCAAGGACAACAGGAGCAAACGCTAGCTTCCTTCCCCCAGATATCCTCCAACTACAGCTGCAAGAGAGCTCAACTCCTCATATTATAGTGGAGGGAACTAAGGCCTCAAGGGGAAGTGACTTAGCCAAGGTCATACATCTGTGTATAAGGAAAGGCAGCATGTCATAGTGGGTGGAACACTATGCTGATCATTGACACTAGAGATGTGACCCTAGGCAAATTGTATAGCCTCTCTGAGCCTCAGTGTCCCAATCTGTAAAATATATCTAAGGCAGTATCCTTAGCTCACAGGGTCATTGTAGGACTTAAATGAGATAATCAAGCATTTTGCAAACTTGAAAAGTACTCTAGAAATGAGGGTAGCAAGTAGTGGGCCCCAGATTTGAACCTAGATCCTTGCGCTCCAAGTCCCAACCTGTTTCTTAGGTCAAGCTGGTATTTAGGATCCCACCACAGACCTTTGCAGCTAAGCAGTCCTGAACAGAGAAGGGTGACCATTCTGCATCCTGGCCTAGATGGATGGCCCTTCTGATGGTAGCTGACTGTCCAGTGCAGCCCAGCTCACTTTGGGGCAGAAGCAACTTTTAGGACAGACCCTTTTCCAAACATCAAGCCTTAATATGTCTCTTGATAACTTCCCTCCCATAACCCATAGGTCTGCCCCCTACGACCAAGAGGAATAGGGACTAACCTGTGATTTCATTGGCCCAGGGATCTCCTGGGTGGGGAAACAGGATCCACTAATAAAGGTTAGAAGCTTTTCTGTAACTCATCGACTTACACTTGCCCAACTCTAAGCCAGGGGCAGGACTGGAACCTGAGTCTTCCTAGCCCCAAGACTAGCTCTCTACCCACCATGAAAGTCACACTGCTCTCTGAGGCCAAGCAGAACAATTCTACTTCCTTAGTTTCCCAAAGAAGGAAACCACTTGAGAAGGGAAGGTGGCAGGGACCCCCAGCTGACTGCCTTGCCTGCCTGTGGTGCCATATTGAAAGTGTTAAGAGTTTCCCTTGGTTCTGTTAGCCAAGCTGTTACAGCAGAGGAGTCTGGGTGAATGAGTGCAGGAGTGTCTGAGAGAGAAAAGAGGGTTGATTAATGTGAAGAATGGGAATGGAGATGAAGAGGAGAGAGAATGGCTTGTGGCTGTGAGCTAGTGGAAATAAATAAGGGAAAGGGCTAGAGGAGAAGCTGAGATTTAGTTGAGAAAGGAGGGAAAGAGTAAAGTCAGAACAGGGGTTGAGTGCAGAAGCATGTAGAGAAATGGTGCAGAATCAAGCAATGATGAGAGGGATAATTAGCATCTGGGCACCTTTGAGTCACATTTCTGCCCCCATGGGATGAGGGAGAGGATGGGCCTGTGGGAACAGACCTGTGCAAAATCAGTGGCAATGCCATGACTGCCAGCAGGGCATAGGAAAGACCCTGTGACATCTGCAAATCACTCAGTGTGTCCTTGGGCAAGTCACTTAACTTGCCTTGGTCCCAGTTTCTTCATCTGTAAAGTGTGGAGAGGGATCGGCCTGGATTAGCCTCTGAGATCTCTTCCAGTTTTACTTTGGGGATCTTCTGAGCCTACATTCATTGTTTTCTTTTCTCCAGCCTAAATACTCCCCCATTCCTTGGTCAGGGCCTGTCCTGTAGCACCACCATGCTGTGTCTCGAATTATAATTCTTTGATTTTTTTGTTTATATACTGTATCCTTCATAACTATATATGACAGGAATTTGAGCTATGTTTAGTTTTTTTGAAGGAAAGGAACAAAGGTGGAGAAGAGCATGAGAGGTAATAGGACCAGAGTATCTATGAGAGCATAGCAGGGGATCCCTGATCAATCAAGTACTCCAATCTGCTTTTTTTTTTAAATGTGCCCTAAACTAGGGCTTTTTTTTTTTTTTTTTGGAGAGGGGAAGGTAGGGCAATTGGGGTTAAGTGACTTGCCCAAGGTCACACGGCTAGTTTTGTGTTAAGTGTCTGAGGCCGGATTTGAACTCAGGTCCTCTTGACTGCAGGGCTGGTGCTCTATTCACTGCACCACCTAGCTGCCCCTACTCCAGTCGACCTGACAAAACTGTAGGGTGTCAGACGTTGAATGTGTGTCACTTTGTATGAGTGGGTAAGGAAAATGGCTGAGGATTGGCTGAAACAATGGACTTGCCTCTGGTCATGAGTTGGCGCCTTTCTCTACCTGTTAAGTGAGGTGATAGGAGAGTGATCTCTAAATTTATGAAGGGAATATTCTATTGTAAATCTTCATATGGTGTTCCAGTAAGTGTCTTTGCTTCGCGCTAATTGAGTCCTCTGGCTGACTATTAAAAGGAAAGTAAGTTGGTGGGGGCTTATGAGCCACGTTCCAGGAGTGTGCACCCAGCATGCCTTGAACCTGGGATAAGTATCTCCAGGGACTCAACCTACGAGCTGCGTGTTTCAGGGTGAGCTGGTCGCTGGTCGTGTCCTGTGGAGATCCCTCCCCTCCAACTCATACCGGCATAGAGAAGAACAATGAGGGAGGAAAGCAACAAAGTTCTTGGCTCCAACTGAAAAACTCACGCTTAGCCACGTGGATTCTGGGCGGAGCCTGCCAGGAAGGAACGCTCTGAATCTAAGCAGCTCCCCCGTGCTTCTGGAATCCTTGGGGTCTGAGCGTGCTCGAGGTTGGGTCGATCTTGGGGCATGCAGCCTTCAGGGTAGTAGGTTTAGTGTTTTGGGGTTTTATCCCTGTGTTTCCTTTCGCTGTGAATAAGCAATGATATGAGTTAAACCAGTCTTGACCCGTAATGCTGCTGTAATGCCCCAGCCATAAAAGTCTAATTGTACAAACGCTCTCGTACACACACACACACACACACACACACACACACACACACACACACACACACATACACACACCCCACGCTCACACACACACACACACCCCACGCTCACACACACACACACACACATACACACACACCACGTTCACACACGGACACACACACACCCCACGCTCACACACACACACTACACTCACACACACACACACACACACACACACACACACATACCCCTGAGCAAGAGAGATGAGGACCACAAAAGTGGCAGAGACAAGGGACAGAGGAAGCCAGCTCTCCGAGGTTCACAGGGAGCTTGACTTCTCCACCGGAGCACCCCCTGCAATGGGGTTGAGTCTATAACCAATGGGTGAATGATTGATGGCCAGTGCCTGACCCTGCCCAGGACCAGGTGCTTGGACAACACCACCCCCTGTTGGTTCAAAATAATGATGAGAATCATTCATTTCTATAGCACTTTCCCTGCTATATGGGTGGGTGCTATATCCTACTTTTCCAGAGACATTAACTCACTTTCCCAGGATGGGATTTGGACCAGATTCCTGGTTTGGCTCCGACTATGCCTGGTGGTTCTGCTCTTCCCATCCTCTACTCCTCACCCCAATCCCCAGAGATTCCTCCTCTCTGGACCCCTGGGGTGGCTGTCCATCCCCTGCCTCTCTGTCTCCAGTGCAGTGCCTGGACCCATTTTACCTCTCCTGTGGCCTCTAGAGTCCAGGACCTTGGGCTCTTATCTCACCTCTGAGGCTTATTACCTGTGTGACCTTGGAGAAGTCATTCCATCTCTCTGGGACTCAGTTTCCTCATCGGTAAAATATCCTAATGGCCCCTGAGGAGCCTTCCAGCTCTAAGTGTGTATAATGTATGACCTCAAGGAAGGCACCAGGGAAAGAGAATTTTCCTCATCTCCCCATCCTAGTCTCTCTTTGAAGCTGAGGGACCAGGGAGTCGAGGGCTCTGAAAGAGGAGGGAGAGGGAGGAAAAGGAGACTGGAATGGGGAGGCAGCAGATGGACGCCCCCCACACCCCTTTGGAAACTGTTCCTCAGTGTGACACTCACAGACATGCCTGTAATTACAGTGTTGTCGGCCTTTAATGAGGAGGCACCACACGATCCATGTCAGAGCTATTGAGGGAGGAAGAGGAGATGAGCAGGGTGAGGGGCAGAGATGGAGATGAGAGGGAGGGGCAAGCCTTACCCTCCAGCCCTGAGCCCCCTCACCCCCTGGAGCTACCTTCCCTTGCTCACAATGAGCTGAGCCGGAGATCATGAGGGTAGCTCTCCCCTCTCCCCTAGCCTGAGTCCTGGCATGGGCACCGATACTAGCCTCCATCAACCGTCAAAGCTATTGTGGCTTGGGGACATGCTTGAGGGGCAAAGCAGATGCCACTCTCCACTGTCCAGGGGGGTGGTGCTAGCTGTTCCGAACCATTGCACAACACGGAGATCTTTGCTTTTTCTTCAGTTCTTAAGCCCAAAGACCTGAGTTGTAGCCCTTGGGGCCCAGGGTGCACATGGGGGGAAGACTTCCCTGCCTCACAAGTGCTCTCCTCAGCCTCTGATTTAGGGGCCCCAGACTTAGAGCTGGAAGGGAACTTAGAGTGTAGCCCCTCCACCTCCCAAATACAGAGAATTAGGCACCTTGCCCAGGGTTCTGGAGCTCAGAAAAGCCGGAGCCAAGATTTAAGCCTAAATCCAATATCTTTTCTGTTCTTCCTTGATGTCTCTCAATTTATTTTCTTCAGAAACAGTGGGATAGAGTGGGAGAAAGATCAGGCTTTGGTCTGAGGCTGCCTCTGGCTCTGCCATCCACTCACTGGGTACCCTTGGTACCTCCCTGGGCTCATTTTCCTCTTTGGTCAAAAGGAGTAGCTGAAGGTGGAAAAGGACCCAGTGATTCCAAAGCATCTAGCAGGTCTGACATTCTAGGATTCTAAGACCTGGGTTCAATCCATTGATCAATTAATGCAATTCTTTACTAAGAGCCTACTATGTGTCAAGCACTGTACTAGATGCTAGGGGAAAAGAGACCAAAATGAAAAAATCCTTGCCTTCAAGGGGCTTCTCTGCTGTTTCCCATCTGCATCACGCCTCTGTCTCCCACGCGAAGCCCTCAGTAATAATAATAGCTCATCACACAGTGATTAGTATATGCCGGGCACAGTGCTATTGTTAGTAATACAGAAATCAGCACAGAATTAATACAATTATTCTCTCATTTGATCCTCACATCAACCCTGGAAGGTAGGTGCTATTATCAAGCCCATTTACATATAAGGAAACGTTACGTCTATTATCCCTCCCATCCCTATTCCTCGAATGACTAGGGGGAGGCAGTGCAGTATATGATGTCTTCAAAGATGAACAAACACGAGATTTACAAACCAAATCGATAGCCAGTGATTAGGAGAAGGTGCTCCCCACTGGGGCACCTTGGAAGAGGCTCTTGAAGGGGGTGGCCTTTGATGGATAAGCAGATTCCAAGAGGAAAAGGTGAGGACAGAGAACATTGCCAGCGTGGGGCTGGCCTGTGCAAAGGCCCACAGAGAGGAGTGCTGGGGAACAGTAATGTGCTGATTTGGCTGGCTGTCAAGTACAGGAAAGGAAATGATATATAAAGAGCTTGGAAAGAGGAGATGGAGCCAGGTAACAAAAGGCTTTGCAGGCCAGACAGAGATGTCTGCAGTGGACCAGAGAAGCACTTGGGAGTCATGGAAGTTTGTGGAGTGGGGGAGTGACATGGCCAGGGCTCACCTTTGGGAATCTCCACTTGGCAGCTGGGTGTAACCTGGATTGGAGGAGAGAGCCCTGACTGCTACAGCCTTTCTCTGTCACTTCCTGTTTTCTAGGCCTCAATTCCCTCGCGTGGAAATGGGAATAATCATGCCCCTACTCTCCTGCCTCCTTCCCCAGATGTAAAAACAGAGACTTGGGTCATCTCAAAGGTCTGTTTTGCAGCCCTGAGCCCACTGACGCCAGCATCCAGTGAAGGGAGAGGCGAAGATGTGCTTTGAAAAATGAGAATATGGACTGGGAGCCTAAGCTGGAGATTTGGACCTGGAAAGGAACATTTGAGGTAATCTAGTCCAATTCCCTTATTTGACAGTTGAAGAAACTGAGGCATTTGTTGTTCAGTCTTTTTAGTTGTGTTTGACTCTTTTGGGGGTTTTCGTGGCAAAGATACTGGAGTGGTTTGCCATTTCCTTCTCCAGATCATTTTATAGATGAGGAAACTGAGGCAAACAGGGTTCAGTGACTTGCCCAGGGTCACACAGCTAGCACGTGTCTGGGGTAAGATTTGAACTCGGGAAGATGAGTCTTCTTTACTCCAGACCTGGCCCTCTGTGCACTATGGCGCCATCTAGCTGCGGCCCCGGGAGAAGTTACTTGTCCAAGGCTCCGGATTGCGTCACTCCCAGGATGGTCTCCCGGTCATTCTTCTCTGACGGGGCTGCATGTCTTTCAGGAGGCTGCATTATTCACCTGTATCCAACCGGGAGCAGAGAAACACGTTTGCAGTATTGTCCAGATAAATTATTTAAACGGTTCTCTATGAGATTGGAATAAAAGCCCCATGTCAAGTGCAGGGACCGAGGGGGAATGGGAAATGTGAGGAGGTGCTGGCACGGTTGTGATCATTGCATAAAGGTCCTCATTAAGCGTCCATCCTTCCCAGACAGCACAGGATGGGGCCTTTCGGAGAAGGAAAGCCGGGCAGGGCCCAGGAGAGAGAATTAGCATTGTAATAACAACCCGAGTCCGAGCTTGCTGACTAGCGCTTATTACAAGGTGAGCTCGCCCCTGGCCCAGCCAATCGGATTTGGGGCTCGGGGGGCACATGGGAGGATACATTGATTTTCCTTTCTTTGCTCAGATCAAACTGGGAAGGGAAGCTCTGAGTGGACATCGACAGGCTAGTCACCATGGAGCCCGGAAAAGCCATTACTTACTTATTATAGATTGTGGACCGAGAGTTGGAAAAGAACTTAGAAGCAGTCCGATCCAGCCCCCTCATTATGAAGATGGGCAAAGAGTGATTTAGGGGCTCAGGAGAAAGGCAGAGAGCTGGAAGGAAAGGGGAATCCGAGAACCCCAGATGGGAGGGCTGTCAGGGAGTGTGTGGTCTAGCGCAGACCCAGACAAGAGTCCCTTCTACTGTCCATCCTGATCAAGTGGTCATGGGGCTTCCAAGGAGGAGCACCCTCCTCCCTCTGTGGGGCAGCCCCCTTCTCCTGTTGTGGGGCAACCCTCTCCTCCCGCCATGGGGCAGCTCCTCTCCCAGTTAGGGAGGTCAAGCTGACCCATTGCTTGTCCTAAGAGGCCAAGAAGAACAAGATGAATCCCTTTTCCACACGACAGCCCCTCGAGTTGCTTTAAAGCATCCATCATCTCCAGGCTAAATATTCCCAGTTCCTTGAACCAAGCCTCAGATGCCGTGTACTCCAGGCCCTTTGCTGTGCTGGCCACCTTCCTCTGGACACTCATCAGTGAACTGTGGGGCCCAGAATGGGACGTAATACCCCAGAGGGGGCCTGACCAGGGGAGAGGAGCAAAGGGACTTCCTCCTAGAAGCACTTTGGCTTGGTGGACTTAACCCACCTCAGACACTCACCAGCTGTGTGACCCTGGGCAAGGCACCTAACCCTTCTCACTCTCAATTCTTCATGTTTAAAACGCAGGTAGTAATAGCACTTTCCTTACAGAGCTGATGTGAGGATCAGATGAATACTTTGCGATCCTCAGAAAGCCTGGTAAATATGAGCTGTTACTGTAGCTCAGAACGGCACGAGCAGTTTTTGGTGACCACAGCTCCCTGCTGAAACACCCCGGATCCTTTTCAGGCAAATTGCTAACTGTGCTTCCCCTATTTTCTATCCATGAAGGTGATTTTTAAAAAGACTTTCCATTCAGCCTTAGGGCATTTCAGTTTCTTAGATTTGCCCCAATACTTTGGCTTGTCAAGGTCCTTTTGACTCCTGATTGTATCATACATATAGTGACTGTTAGTTGTTCATCTCTGTTTTATGTCATGTGCAAATATGATGAGCAGGTCATTTGTGCCTTCACCTGAGTCACTGATTTAAAAAAATACATATGCTTAACAGCTTGGGGCCAAGCACAGATCCCTGTGGTACTCCACTGGAGACCTCCTTCCAAAGTGACACTGGACAGTTAACAACTCTCTGAGTCCGGCCATCCAGTCAGTTACCAGTCCACTTGTCTGTCTAGCCCACATTGCCCCCTCTTCTCCCCAAGAAGCAGATGAGAACCATCTTCAAACATTTTGTTAAAATCTAGCCAGCTCTATCTGCCACGATCCCCTCTTCTACCACACTCATAGCTCTGTCCAAAAAAAGGGTGAGATGGGTGGGACGTGATCAGCCCTTTTCTTTAAAGTGAAATTTATTAAGATCTTTTTTTTTTTTTCAAAAATGTGACAGGCATTTCTGAATTTACTTTTTGTGTGAGCCTAACTACTAACCCCGGCCCAGAATTGAACCTTCCTTTGTAACAGAAAATAAAAAAAAGAACCAAGGACCGTCCCCTCCACAGTGACTTTATTTGATGACCCCATTTGATGAGGTCTGCAACTTTCCAACCACTGTCTCCTGCTTTTCTGCTGAGGAAAAGGAGGGATGTTCCAACTCCCCCTGCCCAGGCTAGTTCCAGAGCCTCCAATGTGGCCTCCCTACCTCCAGTCTCTCTCCACTCCAGTCTACTCTGCACGCAGCTGCCCAGGTGATCTGCTCCCAGTGTAGGTCTAACCACTCCCCTCCCCTGCTCACGAGGCTCTTTCTCGCTTACTACCAGGAGAAAACACAAATTGTTTGGTGTTAATGCCTGGCCGCAGCCTCTCCTTCCAGGCCCACTGCTCGAAGTTCCCATTCAGTAGCTCAGTGGTCCGGTTGCTGCTCCCTGCATACACAGCCCTCCCTTCTCTGCTGCCACCTTTTATCCTGAGTCCGGAATGCACTTCCTCCTCACCTCTCGCTCAGAGTCCCTAACCTCGTTCCTCCACTGTGGAAGCTTATCCTGAGCCCTGCCAATTGCTACAGTTTCCCTCCCCCCTGAAGTTACATTGTATCTACTTGTATCGATTTTTCCGGATTCTTGTTGTCTGCCCCGCCTCCCAAGGGAGCCGCCAACTCCTTGGGAGTAGGAATGCTTCATTTGTTACGTTTTTATCCCCATCACTCCGAGCAGCGCCTGGCCCAGAGCAAGGCCTTAATTAATCCGCGTTTGCCAGTTACCTTTCTGGTTCTGCCTCCTCGCCCTCATCTGTTACCACTGTCCTGTCCGTCCCAACAGCTTGGCTATCTCTTCTGTCTTTTCCTAGCTTACTCTCTATGTTCTGACTGGGTGGCACAGTGGAGAGAGTGCTGGGCCTAGAGTCAGGAGGATCTGAGTTCAAATCCTGCCTCAGCACTTACTAGCTGTGTGACCCTGGGCAAGTCATTTAACTTGCTTCTCTCCTTTTCCTTAACTGTAAAACGGGGAAGTAGCAGCACCCACCTCTCAGGGTTGTTGTGAGGATCATATGAGATGACGTTTGTAAAGTGTCTGGCACACGCGCAGGCGCTACATAAATGCTTATCGCGTTCCCCCTCTCCCCCTCAGCTCATTCAGGCCCGTCCGATTCTTCATGACCCCACTTGGGGTTTTCTTGGTGGAGACACTTGGAATGGCTTGCCATTTCCTTCTCCAGTTTTACATATGAGGAGACTGAGGCAGACAGGCTTCAGTGACTTGCCCAGGGTCACACAGCTAGGAAGTGTGTGAGGTCGAATTTGGACTCAGGAAGAGCAATCTTCCCATTCCTAGCCTGGCGCTCTGCGCACTATGGCGCCACCTAGCTGCACCATTCAGAGTGTTAGCCCTCCTGTTACCACTCAGCACGTGTCTTGGATGTTCTGTTATCTACCGTTCCTTAGATCTTTAGTATGCTTCTCTTAGAAACCTTGGCCCTTGTGATTGCTTTCTGGATCTGCCCTGTAACTCCTCACTCATTTGTTTTCCTTTGGCCTTTAGAATTTCATCTGGAGCATCTCCCTTCCCTCCTGGGTTGAATTCCTTTATAGGACTATAGCCCTTGGGACCTTCCCAATTCTTCCCCTGGATCCTGTCTGCTCTTCCAGCATCACAGCTACATCACCTCTTCTTTCCCTCCTTCTTACAGACTCTAAGAGGGAGTGGTCCCTTCCCTAAGGGGGTTCCCATCACTTCTGTTCCAGCAACCAAGCAGCAAAAGGAAACTTTTAGAACATGAAACACGAGGTCATCTAGTCATCAGAGGATGCCCTTGGGAGCGAACCAACTTGGCCGGAGGTCGTACAGGGAAGTTATCAGCATTGTCTGGGTCTCAGAACTCCCAGTCTCAGCCTCTGTCCATCATACCACGCTATCCTCAGTGAGCTCAGTAGGGAAGAATGTCACAAACTACAAGTCAGGAAAACCCGATTGAGTCCTGATTCTGATGTATATTGACAATATGACTCCTGGCAAGGCTCTTAACTTCCCTGAGCCTCGGTTTTCCCATCTGTCAAATGGGAATAATAATACCCATGGGCTTATTTAGAGACTCAAATGAGATAACATTTTGAAAGTGCTTTGCAAACCTTAAAGTGCTCTATAATTTTCAGTTGCTATTAATACAGTCATCTTTGCGTTAGCTGAGGTTCATTTATTCCAGCCTTAGCTGGCTTGGGTTAGTGTGTTAGGGAAAGAGGAGGAGGAGGAAGATGAGTCATCAGCAAAATGGCTCTTCATTGCCTGGGCTCTGCAGCTGACTATAATCAAGCCGATCCGTGCCTCCATTGCTTTCCTTCCCGTCAACTCCAACAATGGCTCATCTGGATGCACCAGCCCTCCCTCCTCCTCCACTGAGTGTGTCTCATTTATATGAATCAAAGCCAATTCAGTCTCAAATGGCCCAACTGCTATGGTCCCCACCTGGAAACATCAAGCCTGAAAGGAAGTTATCACCATCATCGCCATCAACACCGGGGCACGTTAATTATAATCATTAGCATTGCTGCTGTAACAATCACCACCACCATGACCATCATCATTACTACTCTCCCAATCACGACCATCATCACCCCTATGCCAACCACGGTCCCCACCATCACCTCAGACACCATCACCAGTGACCAACACGGCCGTCATCACTATCTCTAAAATCACCACCATCACTATTGATGCCATCATGTTTAAGTCAATTAAACCAGTATCTCTAACTCATTGCATCTCTGTGTGCAAAGCACTGACCTGTGCTGGGGATACAGAGCAAAAAATAACTCATTACCTGCCCTCAAGGAGCTTACAGTCTATAGGAATCAGAAATATATGTTCACTAATAATTATAACACAAGGGAGAATGTGATAAGCGTGAGGAGTCCAGGCCAAAGCCTGTGAGAAATTAGAGTAGGGAAAAGTTATTTCTAGCTAGAGGGATGTGATAAGGACAAGACATTCCATAGAGATAAGGTAGAACTGAATGAGGGGGAGAAAGGAGAGTAGTCCCGTTAGACGGGGATATGTCATCTGTGAGATGTGGCTGGAAGGTATGTCAGTGTCCTTCTGTGGAAGGCTTTGAATGCCAGGATCAGGAGATGGTCCTTGTTTTTGTGTGGGTGATGGAGAACCAGTGAAAGTGAGGAATGTTATGAGCATGATGGTCCATTAGAAAGATTACTCAGGCAGCATGTGCAGAAGTGATTGGGACAGGGTCCAAGTAGAGGCAGGAAGACCATTTATGGGGCTATTATGATGCTCTAGGTAAGACAGTGAGGGCCTGGATTAGGGTGGTGGCAGGGGGAGTGGAGAGGAAGTGATGGATAGAAAAAACTTCCTAGGGTTTGTCAACTGACTTTATGTGGGGGACGAAAGAGAAGGATGAGTCAACGATGAGATTCTGAGCGGGGGAAGGGAGAGGAGGAAGGGGACCTGGAAAGATAGTGATGCCTCTGAAGAAATAGGGAGGGAAGGGACTGGCGTGACTAAGGAGGAATGGCTTCTTTGCCACCATGAGGGGACCGTGAGCGTGCAGCCCTGTGCTCCACGTCAGACGCTTGCTTTGCTGATTGGTTTTGACAAATTCGTTTCTTCTTTTTTTGCAAAGCTGCTTGTTTTCCATCTTGTTGTAAGAGACACCTCTCTGGGAGAGGAAAGGTGGAGAGCCTTCTTGGAGGGTGTAAAAGCAAAAGATAACAATAAAGCTTATTTTTTCAAAGACTGGGGGCAGATATTCATGTTTCACGGCATGATAGATTCAGAGTTAGCAGGGGGTTCCAAGGCCATCAGTTCTCACCTCCACCTCCCGTTTTACAAATGAGGAACGGTAAGCTCAGGGAGATTCAGAGACTTAGGATCATGCAGCTAGAGCTGGAAGGAGTCTCCAGGTCAAGTGTAACCCTCTCATTTTACAGATTTGAACATTTTGAGTTTGACGCACATGTGGGAGTTGAGGTTGAGATCCAGAGAGCAAATGGAAAGAAAGAACTGGTGTGCTGGACAGAAACCGGGGTTAAAGAAAGGAATCTGGAAGGTAGCAGCATAAAGGTCATCCGTGAATCCATGGGAGTGGCTCGGGCCACTTAAAAGGCGGGAGGAGAGTGGTGAGGCAGCAAAGGAGCACGAGGAAGAAGGCAGGAGAAGTGTTGTCAAGGAATGGGCCACCTCAAGAGGTCTTCAAACCAAGGCTGGTTGATGGGTTTCTTTTTGGATTTGGCTTGGACTAGATGGCCACTGAGGTCTCTTCTGACTTTGCAATTCTAGGATTTTGGTAGCTAGGTAGGCTTGTTGGACTGAGTGTTGAACTTGAAGTCAGGAAGATCTGAGTTTGAATCCTAACTCAGACACTTAATAGATGTGTGACCCTAGGCAAGCCATCTGAATTTTCTCTGCCTCAGTTTCTTCATCTGTAAAATGGCAATATTTGTTGTGAGGACCAAGTGAGAGCCTTTGAAATTCTTAAAGACAACTCCCATGTTCCCCTAGAGCAGAGCAGTGACTGTCACCCTGTCCTATGAAGGACACCTGACTCAGCATATAAATTCCAAGGGGATGGAAGGGGACTAAGCTCATTCTCTCTTGAACCAAATAAAGGGGGAGGCCTGTTCTGGAGACTCGCACCTGCTCCTCAGCTCAGCTCAGCTCCTTTCCCAAATTGGTCCTTTCCTGTCTCCCAGCTGCATCCCAAAGAAAGGAAGTAATCACAGTGAGTGTGGCTGCTGTGCCCAGCTTGGAGTCATATTCATTCCTAAGAGGACAAAGCGGGATGGAGGGGGACTCAGCATCCTCCTGGCTCAGTGCTAGCCTGCAGGTCTCGAGCGAACTCTGGGATGGGGGAATGTGAAGAGCTGTATCTTCGGTTGCTTCCAACCCCCTGGGAGCCTACCACAAGCTTTGAGTTCTTAATCTCCCTGTAGAAAGAAGGATTGTAAGCTACAGTAGGGAGACAGATCTACGTGGAGTTTGAAGATCTGGATTCGAATCCCAACTCTGATTTTATTTTTTTTACCAACTACTTGACCTCAGACAAGTCATTCCTCATCAAGTCCTTCACCCATAAAATGGAGCGGGGGGGGGGGGGAGGAATGGGAGGTGTCACATATTTTAAAGCTGGAAGGGACTTTAGAGATCATCCTGAAGCTCAATCCCTTCTTTTTTACAGATGTGGAAACTGAGGCCCAGAGAGGTTGAATAATTGGCCGACTACTACCCAGGTAGCAGGTAGAAGAGCCAGGATTGGACTCAAAGGCTCCCTGATTCCCTGCCCCCTTTCTTTCCCTGGCACACTGGTACTAGCTACCTCTCGGGCAAGATGTGGAGAAGGCACTTGCTCTCTGAGCTGTCCTAGCGTACCTGTAAACCACAGCCTCATACTGAAGCTCCAGCCCCTGCAGACCTGAGCTCATTCCTGTCTCAGAGAATTCTCAGTAATCACCTCTTTGGATTCACACCCCTACAGCACTATCTGTCTTGTACCTGTAATTTTTTCTGTGCTGTCTCCCTCATTAGAATATGAGCTCTTGGAGGGCAAGGTGGTGTTTTTGCCTTTCTTTCTGTCAGAGATGGTACAGAGTCTGGCCCATGATAAGTACTTAATAAATGCTTGTTGACTGACTAAATTTGGCTTGTTTCTAAGCTCTCATCAAAGGATATTAAATGTCCTTGCAGGCAGTCAAAGCTACTAAGAGATGGGACGTACATCAAGCTTAGAATCGACACTAAAGAATACTGAATCTAGAGATGAAGAATGATACTCTCCCTTTTGGTGGGTATCACTACCACCGAGGACCTGCACACTCACTACAGAACTAATGTGTCACCTTGGGGTTGAGGTGTCTCCAAGTGGGAAAAGAAATCAGGCTTCTTAGAGAGCATACCTCTTTTTCCTTAGACCTTCACAGTCCACACGACTCACAGTATCAGGAAAAGCAATCTAGGTTTGCTCTGTTTGTGACTTTGTGCCTTATTGCTTAGAAGTCCCCCACTGTGCCCACTCATCTTTGCTGTGTTGAACCCCTTCTACTGCCACTGCCTCCAAGGGCTCCAGGTACATACATAGTTGCTCTCCCTCCTTTATTTCCACGCAGTCCAGTGTTTCTTGGTTCCTCACTCGTGTCCAGGCCTTGGGCCTTTGGACAGCTTTGAAGACTTACCTGAATCACTGGTCCCAACTGACATGGCCCTAGCCCTCACTCCTAGCTAAGTCAGGGTGACTTAATGACATTCTCTTCTCCACCTCAGAGTGCAGGCTGCCCCCATGTAGAGTCAGAAGGTTCGGCTGAATTTTTCTGAAGCTAGGGAAACATATTGATGGTTTTTTCCTATTGAAGTAACTAGGGTCAGGCAGTACAAGTTACCAGGAAGATTCAAGAAACTTCCAGATAGCGTTTAAAGGAGAAAGACCAAGCCAGCGGTTGCTTCTGATAATCCAGCTACAACAACAAGCACTCCTCATGTTAATGCCTGATTTAGAATATTGTTTATTATTTCTGTTTTTCTTCTGTATCCCATCACCTTATTAGCCTGTGAGTTTCATAAGTGAAAGAACTTGGTCTTATCTAAACTGTGTCTTGTCTAGTGACTTACATAGTGTTCTGCGCACAGTAGACACTTGATCAATCATTGTACCCCTCTCTAATCAGCTCCCCTTCCCATTGTCCACAGAGATTGCCCTAACCTTCTTATCTGTCCTTGAGCCTCCAATGGCCTTCTTTCCCTTAACACTCCACTGAGACCATCATCTCATACTTTGTGGGGAAAAAATCGTCATTTGTCCAAAGCTCCCCTCTCTCCTCATCTCACATCACTCGCACATCTCTTGATATCTCCTTCTGTACTCCGGTCTCTGATGCGGAGGTGAAGAGGCAGGCCTTCCTTCTCCTTGCCACAGTGAGTCTGTCTCCAAGCACCCTTCATCCCATCTGCTCTCATCAAGCTTCTCTAGAAGCCTGCCCCACTGCCACTACCTCTGTCTCTCTGTCTCTGTCTCTCTGTCTCTGTCTCTCTGTCTCTCTCTCTGTCTCTGTCTGTCTGTCTCTCTCTCTCAGTCTCTCCTCATCTACAAACTCTTACACTGATGACTGTGACCATGTCTGCTCCAGCATTAACAAATCTTCTCTCCATCCTGCCATGCCCAGTAGCTGTCATTTTATATCTCAACTCCCCTCTAGACTAAACTCTGTGAAAAAGCCGTTTCTCTACATCTGGAGCTAGGCTTCCTCCATTCTCACTGGCTTCTGAGCTCTGACCTGGTCATTGAACCAACCTACTCCCCCTGAAGTGACCAGTGATCTCCTTCTTAATCGCCAGCCCTAGGGGCCTTTTCTCAACCCTTTTCTGTCTCACCTTCTTTGCAGCCTTTGATACTGCTGACCTCCACCACATACTCTGTCCTCCCTGGGTCTTTATGACTCTGCTCTTTCCTGGTTCTCTCATTTGACCCCTCCTCAGGCTCCTTGGCCTGGTCTTTGCCCAGGTTAAACCCACTAACCGTGGCTGGCCCCCAAGGCTCTGTCTGGGCCCTCTTTCCTTTTTAGTCTGTACTATCTGACTTGGTGATCTCATCCGCTGTCATGGGTCTAATTATTCCATTGTGGATTCCTAAATATATTCTAGCTGTGCTTCACCAACTGCGTATTAGACACCCCAAACTGGATAGCCTATAGATATCTCAAATTCAAATTCAACATGTCCAAAAGAGAACTGTCTTTCCCACCAGCACTTCCCCTCTTTCCTGTTACTATTGAGGCCATCCTCCCACTCATCCAGATTCACAGTGATTCATTCACATCCTTATTGTAACTCCTAATATCTCTCTCATATGACTCCCTTTCACTCACTCAGCCATCACTGTAGCTGAGGCCCTCATCACCTCTCTCTTCGACTACCAAAGTAGCCTCATGGTGGTCTCCCTGCCTCACAGCTTCCTTCACTCTGATCCATCCTCCCCATGCAACTCCAAAGTGATTTTAAAGCACAATCTGACCATGTCATCCACTGCAAGATCAAATATAAAATCCTCTGTCGCTTTAAGCCCTTCCCCACCTGGTCCCTCCCTCGCTTTCTCGACTCCTTATACTTGACTCCCCTTCGCACAAACACACACACACACACACACACCACACACTCTCTACACACCAATCACACTGGTGGTCTTAGTGCTCCTCAGACTTGAGCCCTCTGTCTCATGACTGAGTGTGTTTACTCTGGCTGAGTCCTGTACCTGGAATTTTTTCATTCCTCATGTAAACCTCCTAGCTTCCCTGGATTCTTGACTTTAAGAATGAGTACAAATCCCACCTCCCACAGCAAGCTTTTCCCAGTCCACCCAGATGGTAGCACCTTCCACCTTCTATCTGAGATTGTCTTCTGGGTTCTCTCTCTCTCTCTCTCTGTGTCTCTGTCTCTCTCTCTGTGTGTCTCTGTCTCTGTCTCTCTGTCTCTCTCTGTGTCTCTGTCTCTCTCCCTCCTCTCTCTCTCCCCCTTCTGTCTCTCTCTCTCTCTCTCTCTCTGTGTCTGTCTCTGTGTCTCTGTCTCTCTCTGTGTCTCCGTCTCTCTATGTCTCTCTCTGTGTCTCTGTCTCTCTCTCTCTGTGTCTCTCTCTTTGTCTCTCTGTCTCTCTCTGTGTCTCTCTATATCTCTCTCTGTGTCTCTGTCTCTCTGTGTCTCTCTGTGTCTCCCTGTCTCTCTGTGTCTCTGTCTCTTTCTCTGTCTCTCTCTGTGTCTCTGTCTCTATCTCTCTCCCTCCTCTCTCCCCCCTCTGTCTCTGTCTCTGTCTCTGTCTCTCTCTGTGTCTCTGTGTCTGTCTTTCTCCCTCCTCTCTCTTTCCCCACTCTGTCTCTGTCTCTCTCTCTGTCTCTCTCTGTGTGTCTCTGTCTCTGTCTCTCTCTCTGTGTGTCTCTCTCTTTGTCTCTCTGTCTCTGTGTCTCTGTGTCTCTGTCTCTGTCTCTCTCCCTCCTCTCTCTCTCCCCCCTCTGTCTCTCTGTCTCTCTCTGTGTCTCTCTATGTCTCTCTCTGTGTCTCTGTCTCTCTGTGTCTCTGTGTCTCTGTCTCTCTCTGTCTCTCTCTGTCTGTCTCTCTCTGTCTCTGTGTCTTTGTCTCTCTCCCTCCTCTCTCTCTCTCCCCGCTCTGTCTCTGTCTCTGTCTCTCTCTGTGTCTCTCTCTTTGTCTCTCTGTCTCTCTCTGTGTCTCTCTATGTCTCTCTCTGTGTCTCTGTCTCTCTGTGTCTCTGTCTTTTTCTATGTCTCTCTCTGTCTCTGTCTCTCTCTGTGACTCTGTGTCTCTGTCTCTGTCTCTCTCCCTCCTCTCTCTCTCCCCCCTCCATCTCTGTCTCTCTCTCTGTCTCTCCATACATGCATACGTACAGAAATCGACACCTATTCCTAATGGATAGCGACATCTATCAGTAGATTATCTCATATATGTATATATAACATTTCCGGGGTTGTTTACACGTTGCTTCCTAAATTAGATGGTGAGCTCCTTGAGGGCAGAGACAATTTTTGCCCTTCTTTATAGCCCAGCACTAGGCACAGGGCCTTGAATATAGTAAGCGCTTAATAAATGCTGATTGACTCAATACGTGTGTGTTGAATTTGATTCATTCTACAATTCAGTCGATCAGTCAGCACCTTCAGAGACTTCAGTCTCCTC
>CM053586.1:342806052-342823624 GCA_028646515.1 Pseudochirops corinnae | reverse complement strand
CCCCCCCCCCCCCCCCCCCCCGCCCTTCCTGCCCCCCTTCCCCCCCCCCTGCCCCAGAGAGGCCCAGAGAGATCCTAGGAGCCTAGGACTGTCTTTCTTTTTTCATTGTTGTATCCCCAGAGCTCAGCATAGTGCCCGGCACGTAGTAGGCGCTTTATAAATGTTTATTAACTTACAGATCTAGGTCTGGGAAGGACCCCACAGGCCATTCTTGTTTTCATACATCTAAAGAAACTGAGGCCAGGGAAATTCACCCGGGTTGGTGTCAGAGGTAGGGTTTGAACCCCGGATTTCCGACCTCTTTGCCAGGGCTCTTTCCACTCCGCCACGTGGCTTTCCAGGACTCTGCTTAGTACCTAGGGTGGCTTGTGCTTGAGAAATGGCATTGACTATGCTCAGGAAACATCTGCCCAGAAAAGGAAGTCGGCCCATCACGGAGCCGGAGTGGGAGGTGCCTGACAGCCGCTGCCGCTGCCGTGCAGGCCAGGGCTCACGCAGCAGAAAGGCAGCCCTCAGGGCACTCCTCGGACAACGGATCCTGGAGAAGGAGACACAGGGGGACCCAGATAAGAATCCAGCGTGGGCCGATCAGCTTCCGCCTGTTAAGCACTGTCCTGGGGAGGGAGAGGCAAAGACACGTGAAGCATTTCCTGCCCTCTGGGAGTTTACACACTATTTAAGGAGATAGCATACATATGTAAGTATATAAAATATATGCTCATATAATAGAAATGAAGTCATTTGGGAGGCATTGTTAGCTGTGGGCATGAGGAAAGGTCTAATAGAGAAGGTGTCATAAAGTCTGGAAGGAGATAGGACATTCTGTGCAGGATGAAGTGTGGGAGGGGCTGCCAAGGGCCCCAGGGGAGTGAGGGCCCATATGAATGAGGAAGCCTCCATCGCAAGGGGGCCCTGTGAACTCCCATTGGCAGAGGACAAGCCAAGGCAGTGTGTCGTACTGGTCCTAGCCCTGAGCTCTGGCCTAGCCCTGCTGCTGAGTAGGTATGGGGCCTTGGGCTAGTCACTTTACCTCTGTAATAGCCTGGAGTAATAGAAATAGAAGGGACTTGGAACCCAAAGATATGGGTTCGAATACTGGCTCAGCCACTAACTAAATGTGACCTCAGGAGAGCCTCTTCTATTCTCTGGGCCTTGGTTTCCTCAGCTGCCAAATGAGGGAGCTGGACAAGATCTCCAAAGGCCATTCCAGCTCTGAATCCTAGTACTTGGTGTGGTCATTTACAGTGAAGACCTTGCGACCTCCAAACAGAGTGGGTGGACTGTCCTCTCTGGCCCTAGAGCAGCAAAGTCACAGCCTCGCTTACATTCACCATCATCCTTTGCGTCATCTGTAATTCTGATTCTTTGGAGATTGAGGTGCCCCATGATTCACAGCCCTCCGTGTCGTCAGAGTATTGTGGGCTGCAAGAGCTAGGTCTCTGTGTCTGGGAGCAGGGAGCAGCTTGGAGCTTCCAAAGCACTCACTGCCCCATTTCTCAGATGCCTCCCGGCTCTCTCTGTCGGTTGGGGCTCGGTGCAGCGGTCACGACCTTATCTGTAGGCAGAACAGCCAGAGGACTGTGTTCGGTTCTGGACACAACTGCTTGGAAGGACTTTGATAAGCTGGAGGTGATTCAGAGGAGGGCAGCCAGGAGGTTCATGCCCTAGCCAAGCCAACACATCAGCACACATCTCTTAAGCCCCTGCTGCGTATACCCGACCCTGCGCGAACCTCCCCCTCATACACAGGAAAAAGGAAACAGCCCCCGATCTCAAATGGTTCACATGCGGATGTTCACACAGAAGTACAAGTGTGGACACAGCAACTTCAAGAGGGAGAAAGTGGTCACTGGGAGTGGAGGGGGTGTTGGAGGAGGCTTCCTATAGGAGGTGGTCCATGAGCTCTCTGTTGGAAGAAGTCTAAGGGGAGGTGAGGAGGGTGTGCGCCCCAGGCATGGAGGACCGCTTGTGCAATGATTTGGGTGGGGGGGTTAATGAGTTCTAGAGGTTTTGTTTTCCCTCTAGCTTTGGGATAGGATTGCTGGTGAGCAGAGCTGCCTTCCCCTAATAACTGACTTGGACTCTAGGCCTTAAATACTCAGGTCTCCTTCCCTCTCCCCTCCTGCCCCTAGGTTTGAAGTTGATCACATCCACTGGGTCCCCTTCCCTTCCAGTCAGACAGCTAAGTAGGGCCCCCCAAAATCTTGCACAACCTTTGTGGCTACCAACACCCTTTGACCCTCCCCCCCCCCAGGCTGATCTGTACTCCAGGGATGCTTGGGTGTGGGAGGAGAGGGTGTGGGCATCTCTAACTTCTGCTGCTCTACAAACCCATTGTCGGAAGGCCAGGGTCCTCCTATTTCTGTTTCCCTGAGACCAAGCCGTAGCAGAGAAACCAGGACACAGGTCTCTGTGGTTCTAGTTAACTTTCATTTCTCAGTAAATAGAAGGTAAAAGGAGTCAGCCAGGGTAGGGACTGGGAGGAGTGGCCCAAAGAACTGGATGAAGGAAAGGTTGGCTCTGTCCCTGCCCTCACTATTGGCCTCACAGGCTCTCTGTTTACTGTCCCCTGAAGACCTGGGGAGGTTGAAGCTGGAATAGAAGTGGGGAGAGGGGAGGCCAGAGAGATGACCACTATGTTTAAATGCTTGAAGGGCAGTCATGGAAGAGAGGC
Organism: Pseudochirops corinnae; assembly: GCA_028646515.1. Classification (NCBI taxonomy): domain Eukaryota; kingdom Metazoa; phylum Chordata; class Mammalia; order Diprotodontia; family Pseudocheiridae; genus Pseudochirops; species Pseudochirops corinnae. Next base: position 342,820,950 of record CM053586.1, on the reverse strand, counting down.
TAGGCCTTGCTTTGCTTGGCCCCAGTGGGTGGAGGCAGGAGTCATTGGGAAGGAGGTGCACAGAGGAAGGCCTAGTGTTAGGGTCTCCAGGGGAATGGGCTGAGGAGGGGGAGGGATGGACTCCCTCTCCCTGGAGGGTCCTGCAGAGCTGGATGGCTTTTGGTCAGTGGGGGTGCAGGCAGATTCTCACTCAGTATGCTTTGGTCAGGGTCCCTTGGGAAGCCTGTGACCTCCTCCTCCAGAAGGAATTCTTTTAAATATTTTCAGTGTCTCCTGAACCTTTGGGGTAGCGATCACTTTTGGTGGCCTTTCTAGGGCCTGGTAGCACATTAATTATCAAAAAATCCTTGAGCAAAGTAGTCTTCAGTCACCTGAATCTTCTGTGGTCTTAATGTCCACTACCAGATCACTCTGTTTAAAGTACTTCTCTTTCTGTTCTCCAGGTTCCCTTCCTGACTGACCCTAGACTAGGACCTTTCCCTCTTAACATGGGGAGAGGTGATACATTGAAAGGGGCCTGGGATTTAGAGCCAGATGACCTCGGGCCTGCCACTACTGCCTGTGTGCCTTTGGGCAAGTCATCTCCTCTGTCCTAAAATAGGGGGGGTGACCTTTAAGGTTCTTACACCAGCTTTGAGTCTTAGGTCAGCCTAGGACCTTGGCACATGTACCCCGGGTGCCTGACGGGCAGCTGGTAAGGAAAGGGTTATTTCCTGGGCAGCAGCCCTTCTGATGAGTCAGCCCTTCCCAGGAAAGGCAAGGCTGTGGCAGTAAGACCGGGAATGACGACCTTTCTACCTCTACAAAAGAGGACGTCATTCCCTTTGCACAGAGGGTGAGCCAGACTGTGTTGTCTCCTTCACCAGATAAGATTAGGCATCATAATATTTTGAGTCTATAATTCATGGACTCTTGAATGGCCCATGGGATCAGGTCTGAAAATCAGTTGGCAGCTGCCCTGGCTGAAGGGATAGTATCCCAGGCCATTCTCGGACTTCCTTTGAGGAAGCATTAGAGACAGACCAAAGCTCACAGACATGAGGGGCAGAGGGCCAGGAGCTGGCCCAGAAAAGCTATGACTATGACAGTGTAAATGGAAAGATAGCCAGTGACAGCCATCTCTCTTTTTTTAATTAGTTAATTAATTTTTAGTCCTCAGCACTCAGTTTTATAAGATTTTGAGTTCTAAATTTTTCCCTCCTCTTTTCCTTTCCTCTCCCTCCCCAAGATGGCATGTAATCTGATATAGACTGTGCATGTACAATCGCATCAAACATTGCCACATTAGTTAGGCTGCGAAATAAGAATCAGAACAAAAGGGAAAAGCCATGAGAAAGAACAAAAGAGAAAACAGTGCACCTCGATCTGCATTCGGACTCCATGGCTCTTTCTCTGGATGTGGGTGGCATTTTCCAGCACGAGTCTTTTGGAGTTGTTCTTCATAGCGTTGCTGAGAAGAGTTACGTCTGTCAAAGTGGGTCATCACACAGCATTGAACCGCCAACGTTTCTATAGCCAAGTCTTAGATCCATGATCACATGTGAGCCTCCTGACCACCCTGGGGAGCAGGTGCTATTCTTATTCTGATTTTACAGATGAGGAAACTGAGGCCGAGAAAGGTTACTTGCCAGTCACACAGCTTGTGAGCCCTGAACCCAGGCTTCTTCCTGACTCCAAACCTAACACTCTTTAGACCACCTGCGAGACTTCCTATGTACAGAAGTTGAACTCTGAATAATCTTAATGACTAGCCTCGAGCAGATAATAGAATGTCCCTCCCTCCTCTCCTCAGACAGGGCTTGTTCTGCTTGGGTGCCGGGATGTGGCAGGGGTCTAGAAATGTCTGTGATGTAAAAAGCAGAAGTCATCACTGAAGTGAATCTTTAGAGGTTAGTCAGATCACTCTTAATTCAATAAATCAAGGACAGTCCTTGTCATGGTTTGACTGAAACCTTTGTGCCGCAGCAGGAATTGGGGAGAAGGGAGTTTTCAGTCCTGGAAGCTCCTGAGTTTGCTGGGGAGAATTCCGAACCAGGAGTTCCCTTGGGAATTTTCAGGAATTTAACAGATACGGAAGAAAAGTCCAACCACACGCAACATTTAACAAACCTTTATTAAACATTTTACTATGTCAGGCACTGGCAATACAAAGACAAAGATGAAACAGTTCCTGCTCTCGAGGAGCTTACATTCTAATGGGATAGATCCCACATACATAACTATGTACATACAAGAGATACAGCATATGGAAGCAACTCTCTGGGAGAGGTGCTGGCAGCCGGGGGTGGGGCAAGGAGAGTGGGAGGGGACCAGGAGAGACTTCTCGTAGAAAGTGGGATTTGAACTGAATCTTGAAGGAAACCATGAAAGTTAGAGGCAGTCATGAGGGGAGAGCACTCTAGGTACAGGGTCACCCAGTGCAAAGGCTAAATTGGGAGATGGCTCATTCCAATGGCACGGAGCCCGTTGACAAGCCGGCTGCTTCCCGGATAGGAGAGTGGGCCATTGCCCACGTGGGACTCCTAGACCGTGTGAACAAGATTCTGTATGACCTCCTCAAAGTCCAGGGTTCCTTAAAACTGTTTGAAGGTTCATGTTTTCTCCCCAACTCTTTATTTTTTTTAATTTTATTTTAGTTTACATCATTCATTTCCACGAAATTTTGAGTTACAAATTTTCTCCCCATCTTTCCCCTACCCACTGCCCCAAACAGCCATCCCATTGTATCTCCCCTCCCCCAATCTATTCTCTCCTATGTCTTCCCCCCTCACCCCTCTGACTTTCTGGTAGGGCAGGATGGATCTCCCAACCACAGTGCCTGTGTAGCTCAAGTTCCAGTTGAATGTAGTTAATAATAATAATAATAATACTTGTGTATATATATATATATATACATATATATTTTTAACATTTGATTATAGAACTTTAGATTCTAGATTGTTTATCTTCCTCCCTCGTCACCCACCCCCACTGGAAGGACAAGCAATCAAATACAGGCTGAACATGTGTAATTACTCAGAACCTCTCCACAGTTCCCCAACTCTTTAAAAAATACATATATATTTTTTATTTTTTTCCAATTACATGTTAAAACTTTTTTTTAAAAAAGTTTTGAGTTCCAAGTTCTATCCCTCCCTTTTCCTCTCTTCCCTCTTTCCTGCGATGGTAAGCAATCTGAAATAGTTTATACATGTGTAATCATGTAAAACATTTCCATATTAGTCATTTTGTACAAGAAGAGTGTAATTTTAAAAAGAATGAAAGAAAGTGAAAAAATAGCCTGCTTCAGTCTGTATTCAGACACTCTCAGCTCTTTCTCTAGAGGCAGACAGCATGCTTCATCATGAGTCCTTCGGGATTCTCTTGGATCATGGCGTTGCTGAGAATAGCTAAGTCATTCACAGTTCTTCATTGTTCAGTGTTGCTTTTACTGTGTATAGTGTTCTCCTGGTTCTGCTCACTTCACTTTGCATTAGTTCATTTAAGTCTTTTCAGGTTTTTCTGAAAGCATCACTCTCCCCAGCTCTTAATACGAGCTGCAAGCTGCTATAGGGGATTGGAGTGATCTTTGAGGACCCATAGAACCAGAGCTGGGGTGAACTGGCTTCAGTCCTGGAATGGCCCCTGTGCTTTGAAGTCCTCTCCACTTCTGGGAATCCTCTCTGGGGTAAGGATCACACAGCATACCCCTGAAATAGAGAGAACTGAAAGAGACCATGTAACATGCAGAGCATTAGAGCAGGAGATGTAAAAGGTCAGAGGAGGAAGAAGCCTGAGGATAGAGGACATCAATTACGGAACACAGAATATAAGAGCAGAGAGGAATCTTAGAGCATAGAATGTTAGAGCTTTAAAAGGGAATTTAGAACATAGAATGTGGAATATAAGGGCAAGGAGGAACCTGAGAACAAAGGGCATTGGTTTATGGAACGTAGAATGTAAGAACTTGGAGGGACCTCAGAACATAGAATATTAGAACATAAAATGTCAGAACTGGGAGAGATCCCAGAACACACAATGTTCTAACTTGGAATGTACAATGTTGAGGCTGGAAGGGACCTTAGAACATTAGAATGGGAGGGGGGCGGGGTGTAAAATGTTAGGGCTGGAAAGAATTCTAGACCGTATCACGTCAGAAATGGGAAGAACTCTAGAACAAAGAATGTCAAGAAGGGGACTCTTAGAAAGTAGAATGTTAGAGCTACCAAGGTCCTTACAGCAGTGAGTGAGAGACTGAAAAAGCCTTTATTAAATGTAAATGATGTACCAGGCAGAGACAGTAATAGTTGATTAGCTGCTCGGTGCCTTCTATTAACATTTAGAAGGTGAAGCAGGTACTTGCCCATTAAATAATGATCTGTTGTTTTGGGTAAGAAAAGGTAAAATAATCCAGGGGTTGGTTGATCCAGCGACAGAGAGCTGAGAGATGGAGCACGTGGGCATTTTCCCCAGCGATGGAGGTTCACCAGCAATTTCCCAGCCTATCAATCAATCAGTCACAAAGCATTTGCTAAGCACTTTCTGTGCTCCGGGCATCCTGCTGCATTCTTGGGATGCAGGTGCAAAGAATGACCCAATCCCTGCTCCCAAGGAGCCAAAGCAGAGAGAGGGAGGCCCAGGTGACCAGATTTCTGCAGGCAGACACATGGACAGATCCCTGAGCCTCTGTGGAAGGCTCCATCTGTGCCCCTGGGACTGTTAGAAGGAGCCTGGAGTCAGTAAGACCTGCGTTCAAATCTTCCTTCAGACATATACCAGCTGTGTGACCCTGGGTAAGTCACTTCATCTCCCTGGGCCTCTGCTTCCTCATCTGTAAAATGAGGGGGTTGGGCAGGATAGTCTCTAAGGACCCTGCACCTGGGATCCTAGGAGACTGAGCCTGGACCAAACAGATCACTTGAATGGAATCTAACAAGCATGAATTACGCAAAGGCACGAAAAGGGGCATCGTCCTCGACCCTGAGAAATTTATAATCTAACAGGAGGAGAGCTGACTTACCTAAGGTCACCTGACTAGTCAGTAACAAGCCCAGGACATCAACCCTGGTCTTTTGGCCCTGAGTCTGGCCCAGCCCAGCAGTGGAAAGATCAGTAGTACCCGAGGGTAGCCTCAGTTTCCCTGTGAATCCTCGGGCACACAACCACTCACAATCTGTGGGGCCACAGCCAGGACTATAGAGCTCAAAGAAGACACCTCATTGAAGCAGTGACTACGTGATTGTTGACTGACTGACTGACTGACAGCTGAAAGAATGTAAGCTGCTTGAAAGGAGGACGGGATCCTGTCATTCCTTACATTTGTAGACCCACAGCCTGGCGTGTAGTAGGTGCTGAAAAATACTTATTGATTGAGACTTCGGTCTGGGGTAGTCAGGGAAGGCTTCCTGGAAGAAGTGAGGCTAGAGCTAAGCCCTGAAGGATGGAGAGGATTTGGATAGATCATAGGCCTTAGAGGCAGGGGGAATGACAGGTTCATTGAGGGTAAGTATGGGAGGGTGCCAGGAGGAGGCTTGGCTGGCTTCTGGCCAAGGGGTTCTGAACAAGCTGAAGCAAGCCCACCCCAAACTTGTGACAGCTCCCAAGTTGGAATCTTCATAAAGAATGATTCTCTCCCTCTCCTCCACAAAGAAAGTGAGAACAAGGGCAGTACCCTTTATACATCTTCATGCCCAGAGTCTGGCACAGCATGGGGGTGCTTGATGCTAATGGACTCATGGCTTGAAGAGAGGATCACAAAATATGGAACTTTTTTTATTCAATTCAATTTAATTTAATTTTTAAAATTTTTATTCCTAGTTACACGTAGAAGCAATTTAAATATTCTTTTTTTCCTTCAAATTTTGAGTTCCAAATTCTTCTCTTCTCTCCCTTCTCCCCTTCATTGAGAAGGCAAGCAATTTGACATAGATTGTACATGTGTAGTCATGCATAATGTATTTCCATGTAAGTCATTCTGTGTAACAAAATGCACAAAAAACTCAAGAAAAATAAAGAAAATGTATCTCCAATCTACATTCAGATGCCATTAGTTCTTTCTTTTGAGATGGACTGCACCTTTCATCATAAGACCCTCAGAATTGTCTCGGATCGTTTTATTGCTGAGAATAGCTAAGTCATTTGTAGTAGATCATCACACAATATTGTAACTGTGTACAGTGTTCTCCTGGTTCTGCTCATTTCACTTTGCATCAGTTCATGTAAGTCTTCCCAGGTTTTCTGAGAGCTTCCCGCTCAGCATTTCTTATAGCACAATAGTAGTCCATAGCAATCCTATACTATGACTTGTTCAGACATACCCCAATTCAAAGACATCTCCTCAATTTCTACCTCTTTACCACCTCTTAAAGAACTGCAGAATATGGAACTCTCAATTGGATTTTGCCTTGGCTTAAGGAAGAACTTTCCAGCTCCCACTCGCTAGAGGGTCTTTAGGAAAAACTTATCAGATCTGTTCTAAAGAGGATTCTTGTTCAGGCCAGGCTTATGCTAGAGAAGGTCTCTGAGGTCCATTCCAGCTTGGCGATTCCATGCCTGTGTACAGTCATAAAACACAGAGTCTTAGAATGATTAGTCCAGTGATTTCATTGATCTAGGTGACATCTGGATGAGGAAGTTCCTTCTGCCAGGGAAGACTGGCCACTGCTCTGTGACAGTCTTGGCTGAGGCTAAGCTAATTACTTGCCCAGGGCAGCACGGCCAGGACATGTCTGAGGAGAGATGTGAATCCTGACTCTTCACCCACTGTGCCACACACCTCTCATAAAACTTAGAATCATAGAATTTAGAATCATAGGCTCTTGGAAACCAAGGATAGAGAATCTTGAGAAATATCGAACTCAGAATGATAGAATCTTAGGGCACAAATACTTGGAATTACAAGATTTTGGAATGTAGAGCCTCATCACTGTAGGGTCCAAGAACCCTAGACTGTAGAGTTGGAGATTACCTTGACCTAGCTGCCAAATGGGACATTCTGAGCACCTTTCAAGGAAGAGCATTAAAGCCTGTGCCAACCTCCTGACTTAGGAAATGTGTTCTGTCCATGCCCTGAATAGCTTCAGATATGATGAATGTCAGGGCTCCCTTCCTCTCCCTGACTTCCAGCTGTCAGCTGTAGGCCTCAAACTTGTTTGGTTTCTAGCCACAGAGATGCCAGGAAATCAGCCCTGCCACTATCCCTGGCAAGTACCCCAGTCTGAGCATTCCCAAAGCCCAGTATCTGCTTTGGTCCTCCCAAAAGCTCTGAGAGGGAGACAGGGTAGGTGTGTCATTCATTCATTTGGTAGAAAACCACATTTATTAAGTGCCTGCTGTGGACAGGGCCCTGCACTGGGGAGGCATAATAGGACATAATCCCTGCCCTCAAGAAACTCTCAGTTGAGTAGGGATTACAGTCTCTATTAAACTTAATTAGTGATTATCATAAGATCACAGATGTAAAGCTGTGAGAACCTCAGAGACCTTCATTTTACAGATGAGGAAAAGGAGTCCCAGCCCAAGGTTGTCCAGGTGGGAAGGTGTTGGAGGTGGTATTTTACCCAGTGACTCCAAACCCCATTCTGTTTTCCACTGTACCAGTATTAAGTCACTTGCTGAAAGACTCACCCAGAGTGAGCTACAGAGGTCAGAGGGCAGAATCAAACAATGTTGGCTCTCACTGCTGAAAAGAACCTCAGAGTGCATCTCATCTGGCCTCTTGCCCAGGGCAGGAACCTTCTGGACAGTCTCTCAGCCTCCTCTCAAGCATACTAAAGCACACAGAAAATGGGGAATGAAGAATCAGAGAGAGAATGCAGTCCTCTTTGGGAGATATAAAGCATGTGCTTGATGAGGGAGGTAGGAGGTGTAGAAGTCATCCCATTTTACAGATGAGGACATGGAGGCTTCCAGAAGGGGGAGTCCAAAGGCCAGGCCTTCAGCATAACCACGCTGGGCTGATTCAATGCCCCAGCTAGCCCAGTGAAGCACTTAACCGAGTCTACCTGACCCGAAGCCCAAGGTCCTCCTCTGGGACTCGAGGGATGATGGAGAAATTGTTCTGGGAGTTGGGCTGAAGAGCAGCTGGTACTGCTGCAGGGAACAAACACTGCCAGGGATGGAAAATTTCCCTCTGGCCCTCATGGAATCCTTAGGGCTCTTTTTCCTCTTATTTCTTCTCAACTTGTTAATGTTTAAACATAAGCACTGCCCTCCTGCAAGGATCAGATGGAGGGACTGGCTTGGTTAGGCCAAAGAAGAAGTGCCTCAGGGGGAACATGATGGTCGTCTCAAAGTATCTGAAGGGTCCTCGCGGGGAAGAAGGCTTAGCCTCATTCTGCTTGGCCCCAGAGGGCAGAACTCCGAGCTAAGGAGGAGAAATTCCAGTTTATAGCCGTGAAAAGCTTCCTGACAATCGGAGCTACCCCAGCAATGGAATTTGGTGCCTACAGATAGAACCCTTCACTGGCAGTCCAGAGACCTGGGTTTAAGTCTTCCCTGTGCTGCTAACCTGCTGTGTGACTTTAGGGGACTTACTTCCCCTGGATAGACCAGAACATGTGGCTCACCCAGACCACATGATCTGAATTCCTTAAGGGCATCCAGGGGCTCTCTCAATGCCTCCTTCCTTATCTGGGACACTGGCTCCTACTAGCCATTTTTGTTCGTGGAAAACAGGAGAGGTGGCCCAGAAGTGGAGGAGGGTGAATGTTGCTCCAGTTCTCAAAAAAGAGAAGACACCACTCTGCAAACAATGAGCCAGTGAGTCTGATTTCAGTTCCTGGGAACGTTCTAGAAAGGCTTTTTAAAGTAGTTGGCAAAGATGTAGATAGGAAAGCAGAGATTTTAAAAACCCATTATTTTCAAAATTCATTCTTTTTAAAATTTTGAGTTCTGAATTCTCTCCTCCCCTTGTGAAGTGAGAAATGTAAAATCAGTTACACCTGTGAAATCATGCAAAACAGATTGCCATATTGCAAAAAAACCCAAGAAAGTGAAAAAGGAGGAAGGCCATGATTACAAGAAACCAATCGGCCTGACTTCATCAGACACAGGCCCTGCCAAATGTGCCTTAGGTGCTTTGGGGCCAGGGTTACTCAACTGGTAGCTTGGTGACACAGCCCAGAGGGCTGGGCCTGGAGTCAGGAAGAGCTGAGTTCAGATCCAGCCGCAGACACTTATTAGTTGTATGACCCTGTCTGGCTCCCTTCCTTCACCTGAGAAAAACAGTAAAATGGTCATCATAGCACCCCTTCCCAGGGTGAGGGTAAACGGGCTAACATTTGAAAGGCTCTTTGCAAACCTTACAGGGATATATATGTGTGTATGTGTGTGTATACACACACATATACACATAGACATACATGTGGATATATGTACACTGTGCCTATATATGCATGCCCATGTACATATGTATGTATATTTGTATGCACATACGCATGCATGTAAATAGATGTTAGTAGTAGCTGATGGAGGAAATGCTGAAGATCTTCACAATTTTGACAAAGCTTTTGCTAAAGTATACCATACTTTTCTTATGGAGAAGATGGAGCCCTGGGGAGTAGACGCCAAGACACTCAGATGAAATCATGACTGGTTGGATGGTTGGACTCAAACAGTAGCTCATTGTCAAGGGTTCAGTGTGGCGGGAGGTCTCCAGTGGAGCGCTTCAGGGGTCTTGAGGCCTTGTGCTGTTTAATTTTTTTGTCAGAGACTTCTCAGGGGACTGAGGTATGATCAGGTGTCAGGAGGGTAGAGCCTGACGGCACAGACAACTCTGTAGAAATTGGGATCTGGGTGAAGGCGTGTCTAGGGCAGGCATCCTTGGGATGGGAGAAACTTGGATGTGTTTATAGGTAGGTGAAGAGAGAGAGATTGCTGATAACTTATTCAACTTTAGGTTCCACATTTTCCTGAGTATTTTAAGAATTATAAAGCAATGACAACAGAAGGTAGTTTGATTAATTGGTCAATCGATAAATGATCAATTATTAAGCACCTACTACATATAGATACTGTGCTAGGCCTCGGTACAAAGCCTATGGGCAGAACAAATCAGAGAATTTAAGTCACGTGCCTAAAGGCACACAGTTAGGGAGTGTCAGAGTCCAGATTTGAACCCATCTCTCCAATTTCCATTCTTGCTGCTGTCCTACAAGGGATGCAAGGATGCATGGGTGGAGAGGTTATTAGTCTCTTCAGAAAGGGCCAGTGCATCCTCCAAGGCTGGAGAGAAGGGAATGGAGCAGGGGTGAGGTATGGAGATGGGTAGATACCTGAGAAGCCAAGCCAGGGAGCTGGGGGAGAAGGGGCCTCCCAAACAGAGCCTTGGCCCTGAACTTTTGTCTCCAGGATCACCCTGCGTGAGAACTCACTGCTAGAACAGCCTGTTTTGTGGGACCATCTGGGTTGGGATACTGGAACAGTTTCTCCTTGTCCCTGGCTTATGGCATGCTCCCCCGAGGAGATAGGAGAGGCCAAGGGGACAGACTCTACCCTGCCTTCTTGCCTGGCTGCCTCTCCCACCTGCTTACTCCCCACGCCCATCCATCCTCCCATCCCGGTGTCAGGGCAGGTTGATGGCCACATTCATTTCCTGGGGCAGCCTAAAAGTGAATCACAGCTCTTTGTTCTCCGATCATCCCTTTGGAGCTGAAATGGATGTCTTTCCCGTGTTTATAGGTAGGTGGGAGAAACCTTCCCTCCTCCCCTCATGCTAGGGTCCCTCCCTTCCTAGTGCATGCCAGGAGCCATCAGGGGTAACACTCTTCTCTCTTCCTGTTCAGTGTACACCATGTCCCACCATTATACCCTTGCTCAGACCCCTGTGCCTCCTGCCCAACCCACTCACTTGGATTTTGCACCAAATGACTCGAATCTCTCAATCTCATCGTCATTTGATCGACCAATAGTTATTAATACCTTCTATGTACTAGGCAACCTGTTAAGTGCTGAGTATACAAAGACAAAAAAAAAAAAACAGTCCTTGCCCTCACAGAGCTTACATTCTACTGGGGGACACAGCGTATATGTAAGTAGATGAGTGTGTATGAAATGGATACAAAATCCACTTAAGATGGTTTGGTGGGAAGAGATCAGGATGGCCTTCCTGGAGGAGGGGCCATTTGGAGACTAAGGATGCTAGGAAGCAGAGGTGAGGGAGAAGGGCATTCTGAGCACGAGGGAACATCAGTACAAAGGTGTGGAGTGTCTTGGCTGAAGAACAGCAATGAGGTGAATTGGGCTGCACTGAACAGTGTGTGAAGGGAAGTAAAGTATATAAATCTGGAAAGGTGGGTTGGAGCCAGGTAGTAAAGGGTCAAATAGGGGTCCTAGAGGCAATAGGGAGTCATTGGATTTTACTGAGTAGGAGGTGACATGGTAAGACCCAGGCTCTCAGGAAGTCACTTTGGCAGCTACATAAAGGCTAGATTAGGGTGGGGAGACATTAAGGGCTGGTCATAAGTCCAGATGTCCTTGCAATCGTCCAGAAGAGAACATTGTGACTTGATAGAAAGAAAATGTCTTTAATCAGACAGTTTGCCCCAGAGCAGCTGCTAACGAGAAAGATAAGACCTGGAGATCTCACTACCTACAAGGATGGAGAGCAGAAAGAGTTTGGACCTGACTGAATAATGTTTCCATGTCTTCTTTGGCCAAGTGACTTCTCTCTATCCCAAGTGCAGGCGAAGAGAAGGTGAAGGGGTACAAGGGAGGGACACTTTCTCTACTCTCCTGGTTATAGGGAGAAAAGGGTGGTCCTTTAGGAAAAGACAGAATAAGGGATTTGGTCCTAAAACAAAGTGGGGAAACCTCAGAAAGGGGGAGAATGTCACACAGAGGAGAAAGAATCTGAATCTCAGAGCTAAGAAGTAGGAGGCTTTCCAGAAGAGACAAGACCTGGATCCTCTGAAGAAAAAGCCTATCTGTGTACATGTGCTTCACAGGACAAAGAGGCGAACGTGCAGGTACTGCCAAGTAACGCAGCAGGGATCAGGGAAAGAAGAGATTAGTGGTGGGGGTTGGTATCTCCCTGCTAAGGGGTACTGAGGCGAGGATGTGTTGACCTGATGTCAATAGAGGGGTCTGTTGTCTTCAGGGACAAGTATCCTAGATATGACAGAGAACTTTGCAGGACCTGTCAAACCAAATAAATATTAATGATTTCTTTCTGAGGATTCCTGTGGGCACAGTTTACAGTGCCAGAAGGAACCTACCCTAGAATGTATTGCTAAAGATTAGGAAGTCTTAGGCAAGAAACTGACTGCTTTAAAGAAGAGATAACAAAACCATTCATTAGGTGTTTATTAACACCAAGTTCTTTTCCCCTCACCTGAACTGCCCAAGGCTCTCAAAGCACTCCACCCTTTGGTCATAACGCTATTTATTGACTTTGGAAATCTCTGAATTTTTTATTTAATGATTAACAAATTCCCACTTGGCCATAACTTTTCCATCCCATCGATTCTGAGCTCCCGGAAGGCATCATTGAAAGCCCATTCCCCATCCTGCCCTGTGTGATTCCTCATTCCCCTCTCCATCAGCCTGCCCTTCCTACGCCACCAAAAGCCACCCGTCCCTTCCACAGTGCCCTCTGGAATGCCTGCTCCCTAGGCAACACACTTTCTTTCATCTTAATTTTTCCCCTTTCCCATCCTTCTGTCTTCTGGCTCTCAGGGACACCTGGCTTCCTCCTGATGACAGACTTCCTTTCTGGCCCTGGCTGAGCTTCTCATTCCTTCTGCTCACTTGGAGGAGCCCTTGATCCCCACTGCCACTTCCAGGTTCTCCCCCTTCCATTCAGCACCCTCTCCTCCCCCGTCCTCCTCCTGACCCCTTTGCTGGCTCTTCATTCAGGTCACGCCCCCTCACTGTGGGTGTCACACAGAGATCTGCCCTGGGTCCTCTTCTCTTCTTCCTCTGTAGTCGTTCATTTGATGACCTTGTCAACTCCCAAGGACTCAGTCATACTTACACTGATGATTCTCATATATATTTATCTAGCCTTAACCTCTCTGCTGCCTTTCAGGCATCTGAACCGGATGTCGAGTAGACATCTTAAACCCAACGTGTGGCAAACTGACCCAATGATGATTCCCTCTAGGCCTTTTCTTCCCCCCCCCCCCAACTTCCCATTACTGGTAGGGGCACTGCCATTCTTCTAGTCACTCAAGTTCCCAACCTAGGACTCCTCCTGGATTCCTCACTATCTGTCAGGCTGCTGCCAAGGCCTGGCGATTTCACCCTGCAGCATCTCTCAAATCCATCCCCTTCTCTCCTCTGACATAACCACCGTTCTGGTGCAGACCCTCATCCCCTCACCCCTGGACTATTGCAAAGCTGCTGCTGGGTCTGCCGGCCCCCAGAATCTCTCCCCACTCTGGTCCAATCTCCATTTAGCCACTACAGTGATTTTTCTCCAGCACAGGTTTGTCTGCATCATCCCCCTACTCAATCAACTCCAGTGGATCCTAGTTGCCCCTAAAGTCAAATACAAAATACTCTCGTTGGCCTTCAAAGCCCTTTGTAACCCAGCGCCCTCCCTCCTTTCCAGTCTTCTTCTGCCTTACTCCCAAACACCCATTCTTCAGTCCAACCATACTGGCCTCCCAGCTGGTTCATGAACAAGGCCCTCCATGCCTGGAGCACCCTCGCTCCTCATCTCCAGCTTCTGGGTTCTCTAATTCCCTTCGAGTCCCAGCTAAAGTCTTGACTACTCTAGGAAGTCTTTCCCTCTCCCTCTTCATCCCAGAACCTTCCCTCTGTTGATTATTCCCTATGTATCCTATAGAGAGCTTCTTCATGTATGGTTGTTCTTCTTGTATCTTATCTCTACTATTAGATTGTAAGCCCTTTGAGGACAGGGATGGTCTTTTGCCTTTCTCTGTATCCCTAGCATTTAGCACAGTGCCCAACACAGAGTAGGCACTTAAAAAATGCTCATTGACTGATTGCCAAATACTATGATAAGTGCTGGTGACTTTGTCATTGTTGGTGTTGTTCAATTGTGTCCAATTCTTCAGGACCCTATCTGGGGTTTTCTTGGAAAAGACACTGGAGGGGTTTGCCATTTACTTCTCCTAGTTTTACAGATGAGGAAACTGAGGCAGACAGAGTGAAGTGACTTGCTCAGGGTCACACAATTAGCAAGTGTCTGAGGCTGGATTTGAACTCAGGAAGACGAGTTGGCATGACTACAGCCTGGCACTCTATCCATTGCACCACCCAGTTGCCCCAAATCATCTACTTGGTGATATAAAAAGAAAAAGATGGGCATTTCTTGCTCTCAAGGAGTCTTAATCTAGTTAAAGACAAGATGTAAAAGAACGTTCAGCTGCACAGAGGGCAGGGAGGCCCAGAGGTCCTTAGGTTATTAAAGTCACTAACATGACAGTACCAGAGCACTGCAGGGCATAGAGATAGGACCAATAGTAAGGTCTGGAAGACCTTAGGAAGCAGCAGCAAGGCGGGCAATGCAGAAACGAGGAAGATGACAAGACCTGGTGGTCTTTATTCTCATCAGAAGGAATAGAATGGTTGACTTTCACTTCATGTAAATTCTAAGAGCAATCAGGCAATCAGGGAAAAGGCATTAGGGACCCCTGGGGTGATGGCTCTTCCTGCCCACCAGCTCTCCCAGATGAAAAAGGAAGGAGGAAAGAGGAACCTACCTGTGTATCTGTCCACTAAGCTAGAAACCAGCTGGTTCCTCTAGGGAAGGAAGACTGTCAGCTATAACACCCAAAGTTCACAGGAGCTAGGGAAAGCAGGATGCCCGATATGGAGTCAGCATGAGTGTGAGCTACTTGGGATTGATCTACCTACCATCATAATCAGCACATCAACGTAACTGACCACATCAATAAAAAAAACAACAGAAATCATACAATTGTCCCAATAGATGCAGAAAAGGCCTTTGAC
>CM053586.1:342751052-342801052 GCA_028646515.1 Pseudochirops corinnae | reverse complement strand
CTTCATATAAGGTGAAAAGTGCTGATCTAAATCTAATTTCCTGGTAGTTTTTGTCAAATAGTCCTCATTTATGGAATACTAAGACATTCAATACATTTGTTTTTGGGTGATATATACCTAGTCTGTTTCACCAATTAACCTTTCTATTTCTCAGCTAGTTCCAAATTGTTTGGATAATTCCTACTTTGTAGTATAGTTTGAGATTTAATATGACTGGCACTCTTCATTCCCATTTCTTTTCATAATTTATCTTGAGATTTTGGATATTTCCATTATTTCTTCTAGTTCTATATGGTGTTATTTTACTTGACATTGACTAAGTAAATTAATTTAAATAGTATCCTCATTTTTATTATATTGGTTCATCCTACCCATGAGCAATTAGTACTTTTCCAATCATTCACATCTTTATTTCTGTAATGGTTTTTATACTTGCATTTATATAGCTCTTGTGTGTATCTTGGAAAGCAGACTTCCAGATATTTTATGATATTCTGTAGTCATTTTAATGGAATTTCACTTTTAATCTCTTCTTGCTGAGTTTTATGGATATTACTTGGAAATGCTGATAATTCATATGGATTAATTTTATATCCTGCAAGCTTGCTGAAATTATTGTTTCAATTAGTTCTCAATAATCAATAAACATTTATTAAGCACCTGCTGTGTGTGCCAGACATTGTGATAAGCCCTGGGGATACAAAATGAGGCAAAAGATAGTCCCTGCCCTCCAGGAGCTTACAACCTAATGGGGAAGACAACATGCAAACAAATGTATGAGAACAACCCACCCATAGGATAAATCAGAGATAATTAATAAAGAGAAGGTACTAGAATTAAGAGGGGGTGAGAAAAGCTTCCTGGAGACGGTGGGACTTTAGCTGGGATGTTAAGGAAGCCAGGTCGGTCAGCAGTCACAGAAGAAGCAGGAGAGCATTTCAGGCACGAGGGACAGCCAGAGAAAACGCACAGAGCCTGAGAGACAGAGGGTCTTGTTTGTGGGACAGCCGAGAGGCCAGTGTCACTGGACAGAAGAGTTCATGGTGGGGAGCAAGGGGTAAGAAGACCAGAAAGGTGGGGAAGGGGGAGGCTTTGAACGTCAAGCAGAGCATTTTGTATTTGTTCCTGGAGGCCATAGGGAACCCATGGAGTTTTTTGAGTAGGGGGTGACTTGCATTTAGGAAAATCACTTTAGTGCCTGAATGGAGGAGGGATTGGAGTGAAGAGAGACTTCAAGGCAGGCAGACCTCCCAGCAGCTACTGCAGTGGTCCAGGTGAGAGGTGATGAGGTCCTGTGTCAGGATGGGGGTAATGTCTGAGGAGAGAAGGGGGTGTTTTGGACAGAGGTGGCAGAGGCCTCTGCAACAGCTTGGACTTGGGGGAGGTCTCCTGGTTTGTGAGCCTGAGGGGCTGGGAGGATGGTGGTGCCCTCCAGAGTAATAGGGAAGGCAGGAGAGTGGGGGAGGTTTTAGGGGAAAGAGAATGAGTTCTATTTTGAACATATTGAGTTTAAGATGTCTACTGGACACCTAGTTCAAGATGTCTGAAACGATGTTGGCCATGCAAGACTGGAGGTGAACAGACAATTGTTGACCTAGAGATGGCAATTGAATCCTCGGGAGGTGATGAGATCACCAAGTAAAGTACTATAGAGGGAGAAGAGAAGGGGGCCCAGAGCCCTGAGAGACACCTATGGTTAGAGGGCATGACCTGGAGGAGAATCCAGTCAAGGGGACAGAGAAGGAGTGGTCAGAGAGGAAGGAGGAGAACCGAGGGTGGGGGTGGGGGTTCTGGAAACCTAGAGAGAAGGTAGTGTGAAGGAGGGGAGAGTGATTCACAGTGTCAGAGGCTGCAGAGAGGTCAGAGAAAGAGGATTAAGAAAGGGCCATTGGATTTAGCAATTTAAGAGATCTTTGGAAACTTTGGTGAGAGTAGTTTCAGTACAATGATAAGGGCAGAAGCTAAATTTAGTTGACTGTTTTTTTAAGGACACCATCATATTATCTGCAAAAAGTGATCATTTTGTTTCTTCTTGACCCATGGCCATTCTCTAAGTTTCTTCCTCTTATATTACTGTTATGGCTAGTGTTTCTAATACCACATCAAACAAGTAAATTTATTGGAAAGGAGTCTAATTTAGCTGCATTACATATAATGTTACCATATAAATATATGGTAATATGTAAAATATATAATATATAAGTATATAAATATTTATAAATATATAAAAATATAAATCATATGACATATAAGATAATATATTATATAAATATATTATATATAAATATATAAATATTTATTTATATATATAAAACCAAAACTCTTGGTTTTAGATAGAGTCTATTTATGATTATAAGGAACTGGTTGTTGAATGGAGTTGAGCCTAATCTGGGGGAGGCCGTTGCCTTGCTCTTCTGATGAAGCAGTTGGGGCTTTCCAAGCTGGGGTTCAGCATTTGCTTTGAGCTGGGCTTAAACCCTACCACAGAATTTCACTAGCTGCTTCACCCTGGGCAAGTCACTTAACCTCTCTTGGCTCCACTTTCCTTACCTGTAAACTAGTGATCATGATAACAGCACCTATCTCACAGGGTTGGTATGAGGATCAAAGGAGTCAGCGTATTGTCATCACAGCCATCGCCATCATCATTCTTCTGGTTGTTGGGTTGCCTTTCCATAGTGTGTGCTTGAAGGGAGCCTTCCCCCCTCACCACCCACCCCCAGGTGACCCTCAGGACAGCTCTCATTGTTGGGTTTTCTTAACATTCAGCCTTAATGGGTCTCTGCATCTCCTACCCGTGGCCCCTGGTCATACCTTCTTCTAACAAGCAGAATAAAGCTAACACCTCTTCCAGGGAACATCTCTTCACATGCTGTTCTTTGTTTGCTCTGCCTGTCTGTACCTGGGATGCTGTGGGGAGAGGGATGCAAAGGGCTTCCTAGGCATGGACAAATTGGAGGGATTATTCTGGCCAGAGCCAGCTAGAGCAGGAGCCTCCACCCTGCCTCCAACCCAGGAGCCAAGAGAGAAACACCAGAGCTGAACCTGCCAGGACACTGGCATTTTTACTGTCTCATTAAACAGCTCTTTCATGTATGAAGCCCATTTTGTACTTTCTTCCCTGGCCCCAGAAACTGGCACCACAAAGCCCTTTCATCTACCTTCCTACGCACTCTGAGTCCTGGGGGTCAAAGAAAATCGGCTCATGGGATTTAGATAGGACCTTTGAGGTCATTTCTTCCAACCCTTCATTTTCCAGATTTAGAAGCTGAGACTCAGTGAGGGGGAGCGGTTTGCCCAAGGTTTGTGGCCGAGCCAAGACTGGAAACTCAGGTCAGCTGGCTCCAGATTCAGTGATTTTCTACTCAGGGACAGAACTTGGATGGGGTGACTGGGGCTTTGGCCCAGACTCCAACATCTACAAAGGGGCATGCTTCTTTCTTCCTGCCTTATCCTCCCACTGCCTGCACAGTCAGGATGATGGGAGTCAGCTAACAATGATAATCATAAACATTTTTATGGCACTTGCTGTGTGCCAAGCTCGGTGCTAAGCACTTTATAATTATTATCCCATTTAATCATCACTGAAGGTGGCTGTGGCAGCTCCGCAGATAGTATCTCAGCCCTAGCCCTCCTCTGTCCTCCTTTCTCCCTGGGTCCTCTGGGATGCTCTATTGGTAACAAACTTCCCTTCATCCCAGGTGTCTTCTTTTCTTCCATCTTCCAGTGCTCATTGAAACTCAATTTTCTTCTAAGAACATCGCTTCTCTCGGCACCTTCTCCAAAGCTTAATGTTCTACCCATACTCCCTGCCATACATGGCCAGGAGGAAACCTTGGTATATTTTTGCTCCTTTGGGACTCTCTCCCTGCCACCATCATTCAGCAACTTTCTCTCTTTATTTAAAAAAAAATTTTTTTTTCCTTAATATAGTTTAAACTATTGTGGACTTTTATTCTTAAAAATATTTCTTATCTTAATCAAGATAGGATGAAGTTGATTTTCTTTTTTATAATCAATTTATTTTTGGTTTTCAACATTCACTTCCATAAGATTTTGAGTTTTAAATGTTCTCCCCCTCCCTCTCTTCCTTCTTCCCCAAGATGGTGTGCAATCTGATATAGGCTCTACTTACACATTTGTATTAAACATATAACACATTAGTCATGATGTAACACATTAACACATTAGTCATGATGTAAAGAAGAATTTGAACCAGTGGGAGGAACCATGAGAAAGAAGAAACAAAACAAAACAACAAAACAAGAGAACAAATAGTCTGCTTCCATGTGCATTTAGATTCCATAGTTTTTTCTCTAGATGTGGATGGCACTTTCCAACGTGACTCTTTTGGAGTTGTCTTAGATCCTTGCATTCCTGAGAAGATCCCAGTCTACCAAAGTCAGTCATTGCACAATGTGGCTGTTACTGTCTACAACATTTTCCTGGTTCTGCTCACTTCACTCAGCATCTGTTCATATAAGTCTTTCAAGGTTTTTCTGAAGTCCACCTGTTCATTATTTCTTATAGCACAACAGTATTCCATTACATTCACATACCACAACTTGTTTAACTATTCCCCGGTTGATGGGCATCCCCTCAATTTCCAATTCTTGGCCACCACAAAAAGAGCTGCTGTAAATATTTCTGTACACAAGGGTCCTTTTCCCACTTGTATGATCTCTTTGGCATCCAGCCCTAGAAGCGGTATTGCTGGGTCAAAAGGAATGCACAGTTTTACAGCCCTTTGGGCACCATGCCAGATTGCTCTCCAGAACGGTTGGATCAGCTCACGTCGTGTCTTTCTTCTGAGATCATCTCCAATTTATGCAATGTGTATCTTATTTCTACCTAATTATTGGAATGTCGTTTTCTCCATATTAGACGGTGAGCTCCTTGAGAGCAGGGACCAGCTTATATCTTTCTTCATGTCCCAGGGCTTAGCACGGTGTTTGCATGTAGTCAGTGTTGTTAATGTGACTTTATTAATGTCTTCCATTTTTATGTAAGTGGCATTTCACAATGACCCCAAGGTTCCATGAAAGCAAAGGCCTAGACTTTTGTGGCCAACATTCTCATGTATGGCATCAAGGCAGAGAACACAACAGTCTCCAAAACTGTGACAGAATTGTCCCGGAGACCACTGACTTGATACCTCTGCCAATCAACAATGCAGAGACAGGGGAAAACTGTGGTTTATTATGGTCAGAGCACAGGCTTCACTGAATACTCATCAATAAGTCAGTGATTCCTGAGCATTACTTTGGGGCTACGTTACATAGGTTTGGTTACATAAGCACGATGGCTTTTGAAAGAGCAATAGGGGAAGGTAATGACTTATACATCAAAGAACAGATAGCAGAGGGAGAAGATCTATACGAAGCAGGAAAGCAGTTGGTTAACAGCAGAGCCATAGCTGATATCTCTGCTTGATTTTGCTGACTCTTGCTAGTTGGGTGACGTGCTCAGCTG
The DNA here is from genome assembly GCA_028646515.1 of Pseudochirops corinnae. Taxonomy (NCBI): domain Eukaryota; kingdom Metazoa; phylum Chordata; class Mammalia; order Diprotodontia; family Pseudocheiridae; genus Pseudochirops; species Pseudochirops corinnae. Next base: position 342,795,580 of record CM053586.1, on the reverse strand, counting down.
CAGTAAATGTGAGTAAGAAAGTTCAGTAAGAAATTCTCTTATCAGAGAATTAAAGATGACTATCAATCACTCAGGGGTGATGGGAAAGTCCATGGTGGGCGAGAGCAGGCTTCAGGGCATAACCAACGAGGAACTTTGAAGAATGGGAGTAAAAGATGGCATTAAGGAATTGTATGATGGGAAGAGAAATGGATTGGTGAGAGTAAGGGATGGATGGGTTGCAATCTGCCTCAGTGGAGGGATTGCAGATGAGATTCCAGATCCATTGGAATATTTTGAGATGTGTCACTTCTCCTTCTTTAAAGGTCACTTCTTATTGTCCAGATGTCGTCACCTCCCTCTGTGGACCTCCAAGTCACTCTCTCACCTGCCCAAGACATTTGATAACTAGATCACAGTCTTCTCCATCCCAATCCCTACCCCACTGGAATTCCGGCCTCCCTACCTCCATATGGCCCATAACCTCTGCCTTGAGTGAACCTTAGTCATGTACAAGAGCAAGCAAACCACAGATACTTCCCCCACCCCCACCCTCAACTCATCCAAACTGGCCCAGATACCCAGACTTCTCTTTGGGGTTCTGCCCTCACTGCACACAGACTCACAGTCTCACAGAAGGTGAAACAGCACAGAGAAGTTCAAACGCAGGGTCTGCTGCTACCTGCATGACCTCTGATAAGTAATTTAAGCTTTCAGGGCCCCAGCATCCTCATCTGTGAAGTGACAGAGATGGGTAAGTGGACTCTGAGGTCCCTTCTGGCTCTCAAGCCTATTGCTGTGTGGCCCGAGGTCCTCAGCTTCTGTTTTGAGTGAAAGGGATGGTGCCTCTGACTTTGGGAGGTCCAGACTCCAAGTTTGGAGCCATCACAGCATCAATGACTCAAAGAGCAAGAAGAGATCTTAGGGCTGCAGGCCCGCAGAAGCGGAGACGAGGACTCACTGACAGCTATGCTGTGCCTGAACATGAACTTGGTGGGACTAATGCTATGCAAGAACAAAGCTAAGTCAAGTCGACTTTCTCCAGAGAGGAGGCAGTGTAGGGGAAAGGATGCCCTGAGGTGTTAGGGAAGGTGGTTGTGTCTTTGTTCTTGCTATATCTCTGAAGTAAATAGCCCTTTGTGAAAGTTTGTTTAAAAAACAGCAAAGTTGTAAGTCTTTTGAGAGCAAGGAGTGTCCCTTTTTAAAATATTTGCATCACTTGGTGCACTGCTTGGCATACAGTAAGTGCTTAATAAATGTCTTCTTTATTCCTTTATTTATCCACTGCTTCCTGTCTCCAAGCCACTAAGCCCTTTTTGATGTCAAAAATAGGAGGCAGCATGGTGCAGGGGATAAAGCAGTGCACAAATTATCAGGGAGGCTCGTGTTCAAATCCTGCCCCTGAAACTTGCTGTGTGCCTTGGGCAAGGAAGACCTGAGTTCAAATCCTGCCTTGGACATGGTCGCGGTATGACCCTGGGTTACAACTAAAGCTCACTCTGATTCTGTTTGCCTCAGTTTCCTCCCCTGGAGATCATGACAGCACCTACCTCTGGGGGTTGCTGTGAGGCTCAGATGAGATAGGATTTTCAAAGTGTTTAGCATGGTTCAGGCACACAGTAGGAGCTTTATAAATGCTAGCCATTACTATTATTACTCTCAGCTCTGCCCTCTGGGACTACACAGAGCGAGGGTGATCCTTCTTCCACTGGACAGCCCTTCTGGTACTTAGTGACAGCAATCCTCGCCCCTTCTGAGTCTCCTCTTCTCCAGGTGGAACACCAAAAGGGTCACCAAAAGTTGGACAAGACTGAAGCTTAGAGCATGGGATACTCAGGTCTGAAAGTCCAAAGAAAAAAAGAGACCTGCCCAGATTTAATTCCTCCCCCTTCCCCAACCCACCCCTATCCTTGGCCAACAGTCCTCCTGAAAGCATCTACAGTCACCGGGAGCTGTCAGAGGAGCTCCTGGGTAAATGGCGAGAGCACACAGCTGCTTCCATCAGAGAGAGCCTTCTCATTTCATTTGGATAATTGGGGGACTCACCAGACAGATCAGGGTCTCCCCAGTCACTCCTGTGACACAGCCATGAAGGTAGGTGATGGATCAGCACCTGGGGCCTGGGGCCTCTGGGGGGAGGGACACACTGCATTTATGAGGCACCTGCTATATGCCAAGAACTGTGCTGAGCACTGGGGGGTATCAAAAACCTGCAAGAGGCCAATGAATCCATGGGCTTTACCACACAGGAGTCACGAGCTCTGGCAGCGATGAGGCCAGCAGGTGACTCCATCTGCTAAGCCTCCTGGAGGCCGAGTCCAGAAGCTGACTCCCACACCAACGTCCAGCCGCTCTTCTAACGTGCGTGGATGCTGTCACTATGAGTGTAGATGCCTTTCCAAGCTCGAAGCTCTTGCCGGGGCATTCATCCTCCAAAACAACCAGGACAAGCACCAGCCGCCATGTTACGGAGCTTTTGCATTAAAGTTGAATCACTGTGCACACGTCAGCTCATTTGAGCCCCGCGACGACCCTGTGAGTGAGGTGCTGTTACTGTCATTTCTGTTGGACAGATGAGGAGCTGAGATCCGGGAACAGTCGGGCTGTCCTGAGTCTCCTGAGGTAAGCAGACAGTCAGGTGTGAAGCATTCATTAAGGACTTCCCATATGCCAGGCACCATTCATATAGGACACACTGAAAACCACTCAACAACAACAACAAAACATCCTGTATATACATCATCGGTGTGTGAGCTCCTCGAGGGCAGAGTGTTCTTTGGCTTCCTTGTGGGTCCTATATATGGCAAAGATACTGGAGTGGTTTGCCATTTCCTTCTCCAGTTCATTTAACACGTGAGGATACTGAGGCAAACTGGGCGAAGTGACTTGCCCAGAGTCACACAGTCAGCATCTGAGGCCAGATTTGAACGCATAAAGGGTGGGTCTGAACTCACTTTTTCCTGACTCCAGGTCCAGGGCCCTACTGCACCTCCCAGCTGCCTCACAGACCTCAGTTTCCTTATCTGTAAAATGAAAGGCTTGGGATAGATGGGCCTAATTGTCCTATGACCATATGATGATAATCTCAGAGGGAAGGCCTCAGCACTGGGGGGATCGGAGTGGTAGACCACAAAATCCACCTTGTATAAGGTGGGATGTGAGCTGTCAAAAAGGAAGCCAAGAGGCGGAGGTGGGAGGGAAGGCATTCCAGGCATTGGACACAGCCAGAGAAAACATCAGGAGGCTAGAAATGGAGTATTTTGTATGAGGACCATCAATTAGGTCAGTTTGGCTAGAAAATAGAGTGTGTGGAGTAGTGTTCAATTTAAGAAGACTGGAGATGTAGGAAAGGATCAGTGGTGAAGAGCTTTGAATGCCAAACAGCACATTTCAAAAGTATTTGATCCTGGAAGTAGTAGACTGGAGTTTATTGAATAGGGGAGAGATAGCATGATCAGAGAGAGCTATGTTTTGGAAAAATCACTTTGGCAGCCGAGGGGAGAAGAGACAAGGCAGGGAGACCAATACGGCAGTTGTAATAGTCCAGGTAAGAGGAAATGAAGGTCTGTACTAGGTGGCGGCCATCTGAGTAGAGAGAAAAGTATGCAGATGAGAGATGGTGGAATGGTAGAAATGAAAAGATTTGTCAAGGGGCTGGCTAGATGGTGTGAGGGAGAGGGAGGAATTGGAGATGTCACAGAAATTGCTAGCTTGGGTGTCTGGGAGGTGTCCTTGACAGTCACAGGGAAATTTGGAAGAGGGAAGGATTTGGGAGGAAAACAATGAAACCTCTTTTGAATTAATTGAATTTGAGCTGCCTGTGGGATATCCATTTTGAGGTGTCCAACAGGCAGCTGATGACGAGGGACCAGACTAGGGGTGGGTATAAATCTGGAAATAATCTACAGAGAGATGATAATTGAACCCATGGGAATTGATGAGGTCATTATGTAAGATGGTGCTGCAGAGGAAGAGAAAGAACGAAAGGGTCAAGAATGTAGAGAGAATCAAAGGGGAAAAAAGAGAAGGAAGGTGACGTGGCAGAAGCAGATCTCACAATGTACTACGGAGCCGTAACTGCCAGAACAATCTGGTATTGGCTAGGAAACTGAGTGGTTGATCAGTGGAATAGATTAGGTATATAGAAGTAGATGACTGCAGTAATCTAGTGTTTGATAAAGCCAAAGACCCAAGCTTTCGGGAGGGGGGGGGGGCGACAAGAACTCACTAACCAAAACTACTGGGAGAACTAGAAAGCAGTCTGGCAGAAATTAGGCACAGACCAATACCTCACACCATATACCAAGAAAAGGTCAAACTGGGTACATGACTTAGAAATTAAGGGTGATGTCATAAGTGAATTACAGAAGCATGGAAAACTTTACCTGGCAGATCTCTGGATAAGGGAAGTTTATGACCAAACAAGAGGTAGAGAGGATTGCATGAGGTAAAATGGAGAATTTTGATGACATGAAATTAAAATACTTTGGTACAAACAAAAGCAAATGCAGCCCAAAAGCAGGAAACTGGAAATAAATTTTTGTGGAAAGTTTCTCTGATAAAAACTTCATTTCTCAAATATGTAGGGAAATGAGCCAAGTTTATAAACATAAGAGCCATTCTCCAACTGATAAATGATCAAAGGATTTGAACAGGCAGTTTCCAAGAAGAATCAAAGCTATCAATAGTCATATAGAGAAAATGTTCTAAATCACTATTAATTAGAGAAATGAACATTTAAGCAACTCTGAGGTACCATCTCACACCTATTAGATTGGCTAAGATGACAAGAAAAAAGAATCACATTTGCTAGAGGGAATTCTGAAAATAGGTACACTGATACACTGTTGGTGGACCTGTGAACTAGTCCACTCTTCTGGAGAGCAATTTGGAACTATGCCCATAGGGCACACCCTTTGACCCAACAATTCCCTTACTTGGTCTTTATCCCAAGGAAATAAAAGGATAAGGAAGGAGACTCATATGTACAAAAATATTTATAGCAGCTCTTTTTGTGGTGGTAAAGAATTAGAAATTGAGGGAATGTCCATCAACTGGGTAATGGCTGAACAAATCATGGTATATGATTGCGATGGAATACAATTGTGCTATAAGAAATGATGAAGGGGATGGTTCCAGAAAAACCTGGATTTATATGAACTGATACAAAGTGAAGTGAGCAGAACCAGAGAACAATTGTACATGGTAACAGCAATATTGAAAAGAAAATCAACTGTGAAATACTTAGTAACTCTGATCAGTACAATGATCCATGACAATTCCAAAGGACTTATGATGAAAAATTCCGTCCATCTTCATACAGAGAACTGATGAACTCAGGGTGCAGATGGAAGCATGTTTTCTTTCATCTTATTTTTCTTGCTTTTTCTGCAACATGGCTAATATAGAAATATTTTGCATAACTTCAAATGCATAGTAGGCATCATATTGCTTGCCTTCTCAATGGGTGAGGGAAGGGACTGCAGAGAGGGAGAGAATTTGGAGCTGAATTTTTTTTTTTAAATCAGTGTTAAAAAGAGAGAAGAGAAAAAGCACCTCGGGTATACTCTTGGTTAGTGACCATGATTTGGATAAAGATCTAGCAATGGAAACTAAGAGGTAGCAGTCAGACAAGTAGGAGAAGAACCATTGTCCTGAAAAACTAGAGAGGGCAGAGTATTCAAGAGAACAGGGTGATCAGCAGTGTCAGAGGCTGGAGAGAGACCAAGGAGCGCCGAGAGTGAGAGAGGGCCATTGAATTGGGTAATTACGAGACCATTGGTGATTTTGGAGAGAACAGTTTCAGTTGAATGATGAGGTCCAAAGTCAAACTAGAGAGAGTTAAGAATTGAGTGAGAGGCAAGGAAGTGGAGGCATGTACTATGGAAGGCTTTCTCAATGAGACTAGCAGAGGAGGGTCATCAGCCAGTGGCTATTGGGGATAGTTATATCAGGAAAGGTTTGTTGAGGATGGAGGAGACATAAGTGCATTTGTAGGCAGCAGAAAAGGAGCCTGTAGACAGTGAGAGATGGAATGGAATGGGGTAAAGCTGCACATAGAGGGTTTTGACTTGGTAAATACAGGGGCCAGGAGGAAAGAAGCTGGAGTCTGTATCATAGGCAAATCAGTTGAAGGAATTGGGCATGTTTAGCTTAGAGAAAAGAAGACTTGGTGTTGGGGGTGAGAGGGAGAAGGTGAGATGGCTATCTTCCAATAAGATTTATCCCAAAGTGGAATGGGATGCCTTGGTAGTAGTAGAGTATTTCTTCACTGGAGGGTGGTATGCTGTAGAGGAGACTCTTGTTCAGGCATAGGTTGGACCAGATGACTCCTGAGGGTCAGTTTAACAATAAGAGTCCGTCCTCTGTCATTCCTTCCCCTCTCTTCCTGTCTATGAGAAGGATGGTGTGGGAGAGTTTACTATACAGGCTTAATCATGCAGGTTGCGCCAGCCAATAACCTTTCCTAATAGCATAATATATTATGAGCAAACATTGTAAAGGTATGAATACCCTACTATTCATTCATTCTATGAGGGAATCAAAGAACTTTAGAGCTGGCAGAGACCTCAAGGTATCCACTGATGAAGGCATTCTGGGGACACTCCTTAAATGTACTCATGCCTCCAGGCTGGATCCCCAGAGGGTGGTCTCACTACTACTCTCTCAGGATTAAAGAAAAACCCTAAGGCAGCAGTTCTCAACCTGTGGGTTATGTTCAATTTGTAACAATGTAACAATGAAAATACATCCTGCATATCAGATATTTACATGACATAACAGTAGCAAAATTACGGTTATGAAGTAGCAACGAAAATAATTTTATGGTTGGGGGGGGTCACCACAACATGAGGAACTGTATTAAAGGATCAAAGCATTAGGAAAGTTGAAATCACTGCCCTAAGGGTCTTTGTTTCTACAGGTGTGACTCATGAGCCCCCACTATTGTTCTCCTCATTGGCAATCAGTCAGTGGCTTCAGTTAACTTTTTAGCTAAGATATTTACTAAAGAGATATATTAAGAATATTTGGTATAGACAATATTCTCAAGAGCTAGAGACACATTCTACCATAAATATATGTAAGTCCATGGGAAGAGTAGGCTTAAACTTAGACCTAGAGGTCAATTCAACTCACAACTCCTGGAACTTTGTGACCTGGATGTTCTTTCTTGAATCTGCAGCCAACATTCTTCTCTCGTGAAAGGGGCCATTCTTAAAGTTGCTCCCACCTCATTCACCTCTTTTCTGCTTCCTTGTTTGTCCTCGTGTGTCTCTCTGCTCCCAGATGAATATGGCATCTCCTACTAGGTTAAGCTTCTTTGATGGCATGGTCATTTTTGTAGCATGGGGAGTAGTGAGAGGAAGGAAAAAATTCCCCCCCTCTCTCCTAAAATGGATTCCTCCTCAGGAATCCCTTGCTCAGGGGCTTACCTCCAACTCTGGAATCTTCAATTCCTGAACTTGGAGTCCTCTTACCACTGGCTTGTTTCAGAGCTTAACTGGGATCTACTGAAATTCCTCTAGCTAGCTAAAGCCCCCAGAGGCATAATTAGGTATTTGGTTAGCTAGTTAATGGTTCCTGTCTTGACTCAATCAAAGAAGCTCACACCTCAAAAGGATACCACAGGACTTTAACTATCTGTAGCTATATGCTTAAAATTTAGTCCTACCCATACACTGATTTTGTCACATTAATTGAGGCAGGGTGAACTCCCTCCTTTCTCCTGGATCAGTCTCTGTGTGACCAGGTATCTCTGCTACAGCATCCCTGACTAGGCCTTCTGCTAGATATCTAATGATGGGGAGCCAGTAAGTGACACATCTTCCTGGCTCTGTGATTGACTTTTTACTTATTATGCCAGGCCAAATGGGGCATCAAAGGTGGTGTGTGTGGTGCTGCAGATCAAAGATGGTGTGTGTGGTGCTGCAGGAAGACTCTGAGTTTGGAGTTAGAGATATCCTGCTCTGTCTCTCACTGCCCATGGTATGTGCAAGCCCTGGTTCATAAAATGACCTTTGATGCTGTCCCTTCCACCTCTAAATAGACAATCCTGGGAAGCTCCTTCAGAGGAAGAAGAGTGTCAGTGAAGGAGAAAGGAAAGGTCTACTGAACATGTGGGACTCTGGCATACACTAAAGTTGTAATCAGAGCCCCTGATGCGGTACTAAAGAGCTGGAAACAAGGTAGCTACTCATCTATTGGGAAATGGCTAAACTGAAAAGGAACTGCATATGATGGAATATTACTGAGCTATAAGAAACAAGGGATATGATGAATTCAGAGAAGCATGGGAAGACTCATATGGACATATAAAGCCAGTGTGAGGTTGGATTTGAACTCAAGTCTTCCTGAGTCCAGGCCCAGTGCTCTGCACACTGTGGCATCTGCTAACTGACCCACAAATAGAGGTTGTGGAACTGAGACCATTAGTCTGGGTTTTGGGTGCTGTGAGATGCACTTCCCCTGCCCTGGGGGAGATCTTGCACCTCCCCCCAACCCCAGCAAGGTAGTCTAGCCTCACCCCCATGCTGTCTGAGACCACACCTTCAGCCCTCCTTTCCCCCTATACCCTGGTTTCTAGGAAACTCAACAGCTCCAGCAAATTGCATAAAACCAGTGTGGACCAGGGCCAATGGCTTCATTAGTCCTGATTTGCTTGGTTCAAATGAATTTTCCTGAGAATTTTTGAAAATGTCCCTTTCCATGTTGATCCTAACTGGGAGAAGCCCTAGTTTGGGAGCTGGGAGCCTTGGGGTCTAGGCTGAGCTCTGCCAGGAACTCATGGTGACAGGGCAGGCAAGCTGAAAAGAAAGAGCCCAGGGCAGCAGGGCAGTTTAATGGAGCCTAGGAGCCGATGTTCAGAGGAAAGAGGGAGACAGAAAGAGAGAGAAAACAATAGAATATTTGTTCAGTGTTTATTAGGTAACAGTCACTCTGCTAAGCTCTGAGGATATAAATACAAGTAATCAAGACCATCCCTATCCTCAGGAGGAAGACAACCCAAAAAGAAAAGCTGAAAAGCTGGAGAGGGGGCAATACTCACCCAGGACATGGTTGTTGGCAGGAAAATGGAGAAGTCTAGAGGGTGAGGAGTGGTGCGGGCATGAGTTGAGTACTACCTGGGCCCCTCATGACATAGGCTCATGAGCCAGAGGCTCATCAGTCAGAAGAGAGAGCCACAGAAAGAGTTTTACCAAATCTCTCTTACCTCACAAATATGATGCTGATATCTAAAACAGGAAAAACAAAAACAGAGAAAGAAAACTACAGTTCAATTTTCCTAATGAATACTGTTGTAAACATTTTAAATACAATACAAATACAATACAATTTTAAATACAATACAAATAAATACAATACAAATATAATACAATTTAAATACAAGGAGTCACAGCAATATCATCACAAAGATCATACACTGTTACCAGGTGAGATTTATACCAGGAATGCAGGTCTAGCTCAATAAAAAGAAAACTATCAGAATAATTGAGGATATTAATAACAAAACCAGCAGAAATCATATAATTATCTCATAGGATGCAGAAAAAGCCCTTGACAAAATACAACACCCATTCCTATTAAAAACACTAGAGAGCATAGGAATAAATGGAGCTTTCCTTAAAATGGTAAGTAGTATCTATCTAAGACCAAGAGCAAGCATTACCTGTAATGGAGATTAGCTAGAAGCCTTCTCAATAATATCAGGAAGCAAGGATGCCCATTATCACCACTATTATTCAATATTATACTAGAAATGATAGCTATAGCAAAGACAAGGAAAAGAAATTAAAGGAATTAGACTAGGCAATGAGGAAAGAAAACTATCACTCTGTAGAATATTAGAGAATCAACTAAAAAAACTAGTTGAAATAATCGCCAACTTTAGCAAGTCACAGGATATAAAATAAACCCACATAAGTCATCAGGATTTCTCTATATTATCAACAAAGTCCAGCAGGTAAAGATAGAAAGAGAAAATCCGCTTAAAATAACTACAGACTGTATTATATACTTTGGAGTCTATCTGTTGAGACAAACCCAGGCACCATATGAACACAATTTAAAATACTTTTCACACAAATAAAGTCAGATCTAGATATTTGGAAAAATATTAATGGCTCATGGGTAGGCTGAGCCAATATAATAAAAATGAAAATTCTACCTAAATTAATTTACTCATTCAGTGCCATACCAATCAAATCACCAAAAAATATTTTATATTTGGAGGAAGAAAAGGTCAAGAATATTAATGGAATCAGTGGAAAAATATGAAGGAGGTAGGAGTATCAGATCTCAAACTATTAAAAAGCAGTAACCATCAAAACAATCTGGTACTGGCTAAGAAATAGAGTGCTAAATCAGGGGAACAGATTAGACACACAATACACAGTAGTAAATGACCATAGTGATCTAATGTTTGATAAACCCAAAGATCCAAGCTTTTGGGATAAGAACTAACTATTTGAGAAAAATTGTTGGAAAAATTGGAAAGCAGTTCGGCAGAAGCTAGGTATAGATTAACATCTCACACTGTACACCAAGATAATAGTCAAAATGGATTCATGTTTTAGGTATAAAGGGTGAGAATGTAAGTAAATTAGGGAAGCATGGAAAATGTTATCTGTCATATCTATAGATGATAAAAGAATTTGTGACCAAACAAGAGATAGAAAGCATTGTGGGATGTGAAATAGATAATATTAATTACATGAAATTAAAGTTTTGGCACAAACAAAACTAATGCAGCCACGATTAGAAGGAAAGCAGAAAACTGTGTGTGTGGGGAACTTACAGCAAGTTTCTCTGATGAAGGTCTTATTTCTCAAATATATAGAGAACTGAGTTAAATTGATAAGAATATAAGTAATTTGAGAAATGGTCAAAGGCTATAAAGAGACAATTTTCAGAAGACATCAAAGCTATTATAGTCATATTAAAAAATGCTCTAAATCACTATTGATTAGAGAAATACAAATTAAAATAACTCATGCCTATCAGACTAGCTAATGACGGATAAGGAAAATGACAAATATTGGAGGGGAAGTTGAAAAATTGGGACACTAACGCATTGTTGGTGAAGTTGTGAATTGACCCAACCAATCTGGAGAGCAATTTGGAACTATACCCAAGGGTTATGAAACTGTGTATACCCTTTGATCTAGCAATAATATTACTAGGTCTGTATTCCAAAGAGATTTGAAAGAAAAAGGAAAAAGACCTATTTGTATAAAAATATTTTTGGCAGCTCTTTTTGTGGTGGCAAAGAATTAGAAATTGAGGGGATGCCCATCAATTGGGGAATGACTCAACAAATTGTGATCTATGATTGTTATGACATACTATTGTCCTATAAGAAATGATAAGTAGGATAATTTCAGAAAAACCTGGGAAGATTTATATGAACTGGTGTAAAGTGAATCGAACAGAACCAAGAGAACAGTGTCCATAGTAACGGTTAATATTGCAACAGTGATCAACTGTGAATGACAGCTTTTCTCAGCAATGCAATGACCCAAGATAATTCCAAAAGATTTATGATGAAAAATGCTATTCATCTCTAGAGAAAGAATTGCTGGTGTCTGAATGCCGATTAAAGCACACTTTTTAAAGCTTTATTTTTCTTGAGTTTATTGGTCTGTGTTTTCTTTCACAATATGACTAATATGGAAATATATTTTGCATGACTGCACATGTATAATCTATTGCTTGCCTTCTCAAAGAAGGGAGAGGGGAGGGACAGAGGGAGGGAGGAAGAGAATTTGGAACTCAAAATTAAAAAAAAAGAAGGTTGAAAATTGCTATTACATGTAATTGGAAAAAAAGATATAATATAAACATGTTTTTTAAAAGAAGAGAGAGCCACAGGGCAAAGACATCTCCAGTGCGAGGAGGCTGCTTGGCAGGGAGGTAGAGAAGTCTTGAGAAAATACAAATTGATCTTGTTGAGGGTTGGCACTAGCAACTGGGGTAATCAGGAAAACCTCCTGGTAGAAAAATGGCATCTGAGCTAAGCCTTGAAGGAATCTGAGGATTTCAGGAGGTGAAAGCAAGGAGGAAGAACCTTCCAGGCAAGAGGGGTAAAGGACGGCTTGTGCAAAGAAGGAGATGGGAAATGAATCCTCAGATATGGGGAAGAGCAAAGAGAAGCCGTCTGGGTTGGAGCCTAGAGTAGGTAAAGGGGCTGTTGTAGTTCAGTTATGTCTGACTCTCTGTGACCCCATTTAGGATTTTCTTGGCAAAGACACTAAAGCAGTTTGCCATTTCCTTCTCGTTTCACAGATGAGGAACTGAGGCAAACAGGGTGAAGTAGTTTGCCCAGGATCATACAGCTAGTAAGTGTCTGAGGCTGGATTTGAACTTGGTAAGATGAGTCTTCCTGACTGTAGGCCTGGTGCTCTACCTACCATACCACCTAGCTGCCCTGGTCATGGAGAGCACTGTTCAGTAAACCTGAGAAAGGTAGGCAGCTAGTGGACAAGAACACTAGACTTGTAGTCAAGAAGGCCTGAGTTCAAGTGTTGTTTCAGACACTTAATAGCTGTATGGCTCTGGGCTTAGTGGCTTACTAAACTCCTCTTGGCCTCAGTTTCCACATCTGTCAAATGAGCTGGAGAAGGAAATGGAGAAAGAAGGGAGATTGTTTCAATAGCCCAGGAGAAGGGTGTGGATGTGTGGATGGCCTTGGCTCTCTGAGTATAGAGAAGCAGACAGGGGTGAGAGATGCTGTGAAGTCAACCCCTCCTGGAAAGGCCCTCAGACTGGGCCCAAGGATGGAGAGGTGGCTGGCTGCTCCATGCACCCCAGATCTTTGAGGAATGCTTGGGTGATAACGATTACAATTCCCATTTTTAATCTTTCAGGCTTACAGGAGGCTTTGCATACAATGATCCTGTGCAGTAAGTGGTCAAAATATCCATCTCCCCTTTACATGGCTGAGGAATGTGATGCGTGTTGGCGATAGTGACTTCTCCAAAGTCCCCCCCCCCGCTAGCGCATGTCAAAGCTAGGATTCAAACCCAGAGCAGACCATCAGACTCTGCCCTCCAGCAGGCTGCTTCTGCCTTGTGCCTTTGGTGAGTCTGACAAGGGTGGAGGAGGAAGGGTAGCAGGGCTGCAGCTGGCACTGCCTGGCAGGGTGCCCCCATTACCTCTCCATCCCAAAGCCCACACGGCCCACACGCCAAATGAAATGTAGCTAGGAGGCAAGTGGAGTGAGGGCCTAATTAAGCCATTGGGGTGTGATGCCATTAATTGCTTTTGGCAAAGCCTTGAGCTGCTGCCTCTGTGTGTGGTGCTGGGGAGGGGAACAATTAGGACCCACTGGGCAGGAGGGGAGGATGTATGTGTGTGTGGGGGATGAGGGTGGGGTGGGCTGTAGTTATTTGATCCCTCCTCAAGGACCATCCCAACTTCTCTGCATCCTTCCCCAAGCCATCCCACCCAGGCAACCTTTTGCCTAACAAACACCTCTCTGCCTGAGTCACTCCTTTGCTCAAAATTCTCTGTGGCTCCCCATTTTCTATAGCAATCTGACCCTGTCTGGCATTTCATATGATTTCATATGATAAAGAGATAGAAGGGACCCAAGAGATATTTGTGTAACCCTCTCATTTCACAGAGGAGGGGGCAGAGACCCAAGCTTGCACAGGTAGAAAATGACAGAGCTGGGATCTGAACCCATTCTCCTCCTCCAAGTTCGGTGAGTATCCGTTAATCCCACGGTTACCCTGCAGGAATCTAACGCTGTAGCCAAACAGAACCTTGCATTGTTGTCCCAATTCAATTCCATCCAACCCAATTTAATTCAATCAGACAAGCATTTATTAAATGCTTAGTATATACCCAACACACATTTGTACCTCTCTCCTCCCGTGCCTTGGCTCACACAGCTCCCTCGGCCTGGGACACTCCCTACAGTCCTTCACAGACCAGCTCCAACATTACTTCTGCAAGGAAACCTTCCCTGATTTCCCCACCCAAGCTGGGTTCCCCCTCCACAGCGCCACTGCCACAACCCTGTACTCAGGCAGCCATGGCAGCATAGGCCAAGGGCTGGAGGGGACCCCGGAGTTCATGGAGCCCAACCTTCTCGTCTTAGAAATGGGGAAACTGAGGCTCCTCAGAGAATAACTTGCCCAAGGTCACATGGCTAAAAATAACAATAGCTAGCTTTTTATCAATTAATTTAATCAATTTATTAATTTATTAATTTATTTAATTGAATCTTAGTTAAGATTTGCAAAGTGATTTACAAGTCTTATCTTTTTAACTAATAAATGACAGTATCAGGATTTGAAGCTAGGTCTTCTGACTCCGAAGGCTGGGTGCCATCTAGACTCTACATGGGCTTCACAGGTAACAGAACCAGCCTCACAAAGGAGCCTATAACTGGCAAGGCAAGGCCCAGAGTGGTCATCTCTCTAAGCCCCTCATGGGCTGGGTAAAGAAGAGGCGTGTGACTATGAAGGGAGGCATCCTTGTCATTAGCTGTGGGACCCTCATTGGTTCAGGAACTCACGGGCCAGTGAACACAGGTGAGTCATATTACCTCTTCGAGCCTCAGTATAAAAATGGCACGTACCTCACAGGTAGGCTGTTGTGAAATAGAGGACCCTATAATCAGAGGTAACTTATTGTAAATTATTTTTAATATTAAGTTCCTGTGAAGTTGACACACAAAGGACTGATTTCCCTAATCCATTAATCACAACACCATGCGATTGTGCCAGGCACTGATACAGAGTCCGGCTGGGGAAGTAATGTGTATACACACACATATACAAAACATACGAATTCCCTAACAGCCCCGGGTGGGGGGTGGGGGTGGGTAGAGGGTGGTCAAGAAAGAACTCATGTAGAAGGGAAGACTTTAATGGAACCTTGAAAGAAACCAGGGATTCTGGGAGTTGGAGGTGAGGAGTGAGTGTTTTCCAGACATGGGGGCCAGCCAGCGCAAAGACGCAGAGGCAGAGACAGAGTTAGGGGCAGTGTGGCCACATTCCTGATGGTCAAACTTTTT
The DNA here is from genome assembly GCA_028646515.1 of Pseudochirops corinnae. Lineage (NCBI taxonomy): Eukaryota > Metazoa > Chordata > Mammalia > Diprotodontia > Pseudocheiridae > Pseudochirops > Pseudochirops corinnae. The sequence continues at coordinate 342,780,579 of CM053586.1, read as the reverse complement.
TAGATTCTCCCCTCTCTCTCTCCTGACGCTCCAGCACTGCCTAGCGAGGTCAATAGGCAGGGGGTTAGCATCTCATCATCCAGAAGAAAACGAGAGCTGCTGGCCTGGGCACAGTTTGCCCAGGGTCACCTGGAGATGGAGCTAGGGCTAGTCAGAGTCTCTGAAGGGCAGAGCTGACTGGGCCTGCTTATAGACATTCAGGGACACAGTGGGCTACCTCCACCCCCGCAGGTCCTTGCCCTCAAGCTTGAAATGCATTTCTTCCACCTTTTCTGTTCCCTCCTCTTCTCTTATCTCAACTTTATGGTAAAGCCATTGGGCTAGCTGGCCTCTCAGGTCCCTTCTAGCTCTCATTCTGGGGTCCTTTTCCCAGAATCTTCCTCTTCCTTCAGTGTCTAGCTTCTTTCATGAAGTCTTCTTGGGTCCTCCAGGGGTCAGTGCTCTCTTCTTTCTCAGTTTCCTTCACATAGACTTCTTTGCAAGCATGCTGTACAGAGCCTTAACTAGAGTGGGTGACTGGAGCTGTATCCAAGGGTGCTGACACTGCCCAGAGCAGAGTTTCCTCCTCTTGGTGGTTCTCTGCTGGCCTTGTGTTATTCCATGGGGATGACTCCTGCTTTCCCAGTGGGTCTGGGCTGTCCTGATCCTTCCCAACACCTGAATTTTCCTTGCATAGTAGAATTCTTGAGAGATAAACGTAGCACAGTGACAGTGAGGTAGCCTGGGAATTCCCACCTACACAATACAGTCTTTGTGTCCCTGGAGTCACTTAACCCCGTTAGTACTTCGAGCAACCCTGAAAGACTGTTAATTCCTGAAAAGGGCAGAGAGAATTTCCTGACTGGGATTTCCTTCTGTGAATAAACTGCAGCCTGTCTAGAATCTACCAGAATTTGCAGTGGTGGTACCCTGCCCACCCCCCAGACCTCTCCAGGAAGAACGTAAACTACTCGGAGAGACTTTTTCTTTTCTTTGATCATTGATCTCCAGTCGGTAGCAGAGCGTCTCAAGTATGATAATAGGTAGGTGTTCAATAAAGGTCTGTTTGCATTATTGACTGAGTGCTGGGAAGGGCCTCTGGGGTTATCTAGGCCACTCCCCTCTTCTCACATAGGAGGAAGTAGAGGCTGAGAGTGGGGCAGGGGCTTGTCCAAGGTCACCCAGGTAATAAATGTCACAGGTGAGATCTTCCCTGACTCCAAGGTCCAAGCTGTTTCCACAGTTCTACACGGCACCCCCCGCCCCATCATTTTGTAGATGAAGAAAGTAACCCTTCCCCCTCCCCCAGAGCCCATGGGGATCTTCAGAATCAGATCTGGCTCCAAGATCAAGGCTCTTTCTATCACAGCTCAGTCTTCCTCATCATCGGGCTAGAAAGGACAGAGAGAATCATGGGAGGGATCTTGGAAAGCATCTGGGCTCAGGCCGTCCTGACTCAAAGTCTGCCTGTTTAAGCTCCCCCCTCAACATAGAGGATAAGTAAGTGATCATTCCTCTGATGCTCACTTACAGACAGCTCAGGTGTGTGGTGGATAGAGCTGGGCCTGGAGTCACATCCATCCGGCCTCTGACACTCACTAGCTGTGTGGCCTTGAACTAGTCACTCACTCCTGTTTGCCTCAGTTTCCCCATCTGTAAAATGGTACTGATAGCAGCACCCACATTCCAGGGCTGTTTGTGAGGATCAAATGAGATAATATCCATAAAGTGTTCAGCCATGTCTTGCACAGAGTAAGAGCCATTATTATCCTCCCTGTGTCATCTCAGATCTCCCTTTCTACATCTGTAAAATGGAGGGGCTGGACATGGTGGTCTCGTTCTGGCCCATGACTCCAGTGAGGGAGGGCTTGATCTCTCTCTCAAGGCCGCTCCTTGCACTCCCATGCTAGAGAACCCAAACTGCTTGTTTTAGGGACTGGAGACTGAGGCCAAGAGGGAGGTCCCTTAAAAAGGCTGAGTCACAAGTAGGGGCTATTCAGGAGCAAGGTGGGGATCCAAGCCCAGTTTCTGATTCCCAGTCAGGTGCTGGTGGGTCTCTGCACTACGGATTTCTCAAGGCCACCTACAGCCCGACAAGCAGGTGGTGGTGGTGGGGGAGAGATCGAAGGAGTGTGAGGTTTGCAGATGCCAGAGCCCAGTGCTGCCCAGCTTTTCAGGACAGTGGAAAAGCTAGGGTAGGGAAGGTGTCCTAAAGGGGGCTTGGGTAAGCGCTCCCCAGCCGGCTGGTGCAAGAATGTGGAGGGGCCAGGATGTGCGCTGCCATAGAGCTCATCCCCAGCACCCAGATCCTGCAGGAATGAATGAGAAAGCACTGCTTTAGCCCGGAATAAGGCACGCACCGGCTTCAGCGCCAGGCACACAAAGAGAAGGACCAGCCAGTGGGTCCTCATCCCAGGATGAGGGGCTAACTGCAGCCATCTCTCTAGGCTTCCAGCATTGCAAAGCGCCATCCTCCCAGCAGCCATGAGGGGGAGGCCGTGCCAGGCTTCCCATGCCCATTTTACAGATGAGGACTCGGGCACCGAGCTGGGGAAGGGCCTGTTCCATGCTCTCAGGTCTAGGACCGGCTTCTTCAGACCCTCCCCTTCCCCTCACCCCGCTTTTATCATCCTTATTTTGCAAGAGAACGTGGGGTGCTGGGGGTGGGAGCGGTTCTGCCCAGGCCCACGAGGGCCACTCGCCCCAGGCCTCTCCACTGACAAGAAGACGGAAGCGCAGCGGGGGGCCAGCATCCTCGCGATGATGTGCGCGTCATGATGAGTGTCGTGAATGAGGATGAGGAATCACCAATGGCCAGGGGCCCTAGGGAGGGGGAGGGGATGGAACGTGCCCACCGGGCTTGCCCCGCCCCTCCCCGTGCCCCGAGCGCAGCCTGGCCCCCCTCCCCGACCTCCTCCCCCCCGGAGGCGGGGCCGCGCGCGCGTGGCGGGGGCGGTGGCGGCGGCGGCGGCGGCGCAGGGGGCCAGGGCCGGGCCGCGCGCGGAGGCTGAGCCCGCCCCGCCCGCCGGGGAGGGGAGCGTCACGGAGGCTGCTTGAAATGCAGCGGAGCCCGAGCCCGAGCTGGAGCCGGAGCCCGAGCCCGAGCCCGAGCCGGCCGCAGCAGCCCCGCGGTCCGCACTCGGCCGGCTGAGGGCGCGGGGCGCTGCGGGGGCGGCGGGACCCCCGGCCATGGGGCGGCCCGAGCTGCTGCCGGCACTGCTGCTGCTGCTGCTGCTGCATCTGCTGGCCCCAGGTGCGTGCGGCTGGGGAGGGGAGAGCGGGGGGAGGGGCCGCCTCTGGGGGGATGTGTGGGAAGGGGGGCGAGGTGCGGGGCCGATCCCCCCACTCTCCGCCGCACAAAGCCTGCCTGGGGTTTCTCCATCTTAGCCACAGGCCATTGTCAGAAAGACACCCCCCCTTACTAGGGGGAGGAAGCTCTGGGGGGGAGGGTATTGGAGGGGGGAGTGGGAGGCCGAGACCCGAACTTCATCGTTTTCATCTTGGCAGTAGGAGAGGAGCTTGTGATGCCCGCTACCCTCAGTCCCTGCACACCCCGCCCCCTCCCCCATTCCCTACATCCAGGGCTGGGAGCTTTGAGGATGTGCAGCTGGCGGGGGTGGGGGGGGGGGGAGAAGGCTGAACTTTGTCCCTTTCATCTTCTGGGACCGGGGGGAGGGGGGCGTGATTTCCCCTCCCTTCTATCTGCATCCTCTCCACTCGATTCCCCCCCCACCTCCCCTGCTTTCACACGGTTCTTGTAGGATGAGGGTGCTCCCCGGGACGGAGTCAGCCTACCCAACAGCCGACTCCTAGGAGAGGAACCTACCCTCCTCCCTTGGGCCCCCGTCCTCTTTGCCTGGACTGGGGCCAGGGGCTAGGGGAGGATATTATGTCCTTTGCTCCCTGGATTTCTGCGCCCCCCCCCCCCCCCCCTCGTAACGGACTAGGCTAGTAAGGGCTGGGGGCTGGTGGTGGATGATTGGATCTTTAAACTTTGTCAGTCTTACTCTCAGACCTTGAAGGAGAAGAGATGTTCCCTGCTTTATATCTCTGCCCCTCCCGGGCACACTCCCTTTAGGGAAGGGGTATTTAATGCCCAAGATTGGGGGCTTTAAGTACGTGTGGCTTGGGGAGTTCTCTTAACTTTGTCCCCTCGTCTTATGGGGAGAGAATGATGTCCCTCCCACCCCCATGCACACGCCCCCTCCTGGGATGGAGTGCCCACGGGCACGGGGAAGAGAGAATCTTAGTTTCACCTCCTTCATTTTAGCCTTGGTTCATGTCTATATTTCTGTCCCCCACATACTCTCAGAATGGGAACTTTCCGGGTGGGGGAGGGCTGTGAGTATGTGTGGTTGGTTGTAGGGTAATCACTTAACTTTGTCTCTGTTTTATCTTATCCTGGAGATGCCTATTCCCCTGTATCTGCATCTTACCCCTCCCCCCCAATTCCCCGGGCTTGGAGAGTTGAGGGGGCTTGTGCTTTAAGGAGAGAACTGTTTTTTTTTTAACTAAATAACATAGCCTTGGGCTCCCGCCAACAACGAAGATGGGGTGGAGGGGCACTTCTCGGGCCCCCCACCATATTAGCTGCCCCTACCTTCCCACGAGGGCCCTTCTCCCAGCCACCTGCAATGGAGACTCAGATGCTGCCTGGATTCTCTCGCCCTCCCCCCCCATCCAGGGGCAGGCAGGGAGCTTCTGTGAAGAGGGAACAGAAAACTTTGGGGGGGGTGTAAGAGGGGCTCCAAAGTTGTGTTTAAGGGTATTAGCAGAAAAATGTAGTTTTATGGAGGGCTGCTGCTGGTTTATTTTCCTTCCTGCATTTTCTTTCACTGCTGTTCTAGGCGTCCCTACATGTGTGTATGTGTGGGGGAGGGCAAGACTCTCAGACAGCCGTCAGCCTCAGCTCTGTGCCTTGCACTTGTGTTCTGAGGGTGCTGGGGTGGGGTGAGAGGGACCTTAGAGATGCCCCCACCTTGGTCCAGGCCGGGATTGGATGAAGAAAGATGAATTGTTTAGACTGGATGGACTGTCTGGAGAGGGACACTTAGGGGAAGGAGTGACACTGCCTTCCTAGGGATGGCTTTTCTTCTTCGAAAAGGGGAGGGAGTGAGGTCTCCAGCCCTCGGGAATCGGTGGTTCTTTGGACTTCTAACCTTTGTGGATGCTGAGAAGCCCCTCCCCCATCAGCCCTCTTTGCCTGTGTCCCTTACTTCTCTCCCCCTCCCCTTCCCCCGCAATTATTGCCCCCTTCTTGTCCTCATCACCAAAACAGTTGGGGGCATAGATTGGCAAGGGGAGTTGGAAGGAAGAGGGAGACTGAATCTCTGGGCTTCAGCTGCCTATCAGCAAAATATGCAGGGTCTTGGACTAACTCGATGAGGCTGGCACTGTTTGGTTTTCATCTTGGTGCCTGTGCCTAGCACTGTGTCAGGCCCATTATAGGAGCTTAATGGGCTTGGGTGTGTGTGTGTGTGTGTGTGTGTGTGTGTGTGCGTGTGTGTGCGCGTGTGTGCGTGTGTGTGTGTGTGTGTGTGTGTGTGTGTGTGTGTGTGTGTGTGTGTGTGTAACTGGGATCCATGACTTCCAGGGCCCCTGGATGCCCCACTGACCAGCTGTGTGTATATGGCACCGGTGTGCTGGGGCCGGCTGGAGGTGCTGATTCTCCCCCTCTCCCGCTTTCAGGGGCTGCCAAGGAGTGTGAGGAGAACCAGTTCCAATGTGGGAATGAACGCTGTATCCCCTCGGTCTGGAGATGTGACGAGGACAATGACTGCGTGGACAACAGTGACGAGGACGACTGCCGTGAGTGGGGAGAGAGCTGCCTGGGAATGGCTGGCTGGCTGGCTCACCCTTGGGTGCTTTCTGCCCCGCAGGGAGGAAAAGCCTACTCAGGGGAGGAGTGGGGAAACTGTGGAGGGGAAGCCGTTACAAGGCTGCCTGGGCCCCACCTTCAACCTTCGTTCTCCCGGAGTCTTGGCTAACCCTTGGCTATGTTCAGAGGTGCCCGGTGCCTTTCCTGTTGGGGGAGAAGAGATGGGGGGCCCTGGGCACCCCCACAACCGGCTCAGCCCACCACCACCTATGGCCCCGTGGTGGGTGCCGTGGCCCTGTGTAGCCAGGCTGAGAGACGTGTGTGTGGGGCGGCATTGTGAAACGTGGGTGACTCAGCCGGCCAGGCCGAGAGACGTGTGTGTGGGGCGGCATTGTGAAACGTGGGTGACTCAGCCGGCCTTGAAGGGTTTCTGACTTGCAGGCCCCGGCAGTGGATTGCCGGTGCTCCCTTCCCCTTCTGGCTTTTTTTGTGAATGAATGGGCTCCCCCCGGGCCCTGATTGGCTGGGCTCGCAACACCAGATAGGCCTCGTGGCCGGAGCGGCCAATCACCAACCGGGGACCTGGCCGCTGTAGTATTGGGACCCAGGCAGGGACCCAGCCTTTCTTTGCTCTCCCGGGCTGCCTTCCTCCTCCTCTTCCTCCTCTTCTTCCTCCTCTTCTTTTTCCTCCTCTTCCTCCCCATCACCACGGCCCTGACACACCTCCTCCCCTCCCCCCGTACTTTTTTTGCCAAGTCACTTCCAGAGGTGATGGGCTCTGGAGGTGAGCAGGAGGCAGGGGAGGGCTTGGCTGGAGGAAAAGGCGGAGCCGTGTTCCTGGAAGCACCTGGGGCTTGGGGCCTTGGGCTGTGGCAGCTTTCAATTGGCCCAGCTCAGTTTGCAGCTTGGGGAGAGATCTTGAGGGAGATGGGAGCATCAGGTTGGCCCTTGTGGGCGGATGAATCGGCAGCTTCTGTGTTTTGGGGCTGGGCAGGAGAACAGCAGTGACCCCAGGAGGCCCACTCTTCCGGTAGCCCAGGGCTGGGCGGGGGACCTGGTAAGAGCCCGGATACCAGAATATGTGGCCCCTTGGCTCTGTTACCCGGGCCAAGACTACGTTCCTTTCAGGGTCCACAGAAGGGAGCTGGCTTAGATCAGGGGTTCCTAACCTTTGTGGCATCATGGACCACTCGGGCAGTCTGGGGAAGTTCGTGGAACTGTCCGAAGGATAATGTATTTAAAAAATTCAATCAGATACCCAGAATCACAAAGAACAGCGACTCTAACTCTGGAGGCGGAGAGTTTTCACAGGCTCCCCCCATGCCTGGAATGCTGTCCCTCCTCATCTGGGGCTTTCCTGGCGATCTCTACCACAGACCTCCGAGAAGCCCTCCCCAATCCTGGAACTCTAATATCTCCCCTCTGTTTCTCCTGCATGTATCCTGTCTCCCCATTGAACTGGGAGCCCCTTGAAGAGAGGGGACACCTTCCTGCCTTTTTATTTTGTGACCCCATCTCTAGCACCACTCCTGTGTGTCAAAATACTTGTTGGCAGATCCTGCCCTCAGGAGCTTGGATTCTTTGGGGGGAGATAACCTGTGTCTATATGATTATATTCCGAATTAAATGCAAGGTACTGTGTGTGTGTGGGGGGGTGTTAGCTGGGAGGTTGAGAGTCAGGATAGGCTTAAAATGTTGAGCTTAAACTGTTTCTTTCCAAGGGAGGGAGAAAGTGGCTTGTAGGAAACCAGATGGAGTAGCTTTTTAGCACCCACACCAAAGTCACTTGGCCTGCCAGTGGACAGTGGAGTATAGCAAAGGGTGGTATAGAGACTTAGGAGGGAGAGGTGGCCAGTGCTCGGTTGTGGAGGGCTTTCCCAAGTATTAAGTGTTTTTTCCTGGCTGGGGAAGGAGGCCAAGGTTTGGTCCCTGCCCTCTTGGAGCTTTGTTGGGAGAGAAGATAGCAAACTAGAGACAAAGTGTCTTCCTCTGGGAGGATTCTGCCAGCCCTCCACCTCTCTTATCTCAAGCCACGGAATAAGGCTTGGCCAGGCTCAGGAAGGCCCTAGGGGCCACTGGTTAGGGCCTCTCTAATTCACTTCTCTGTGGCATCTCGCATGGGCAGCTTAGAGGTTCTTCAAGCTGTCAAGGCAGAGAGCCTTTAGTCTCAGCCTCTTCATTTGCCCAGAGGGATTCCTTCCCTTCCTTCCTTCCTTCTTCATTCCCTCCCTCCCTCCCTCCCTCCCTCCCTTCTTCCTTCCTTCATTCCTTCTTTCCTTCCTTCCTTCCTGGCAACCAGCTGGGTGATGCAGTGGCTAGCGCCCTGGGCACACTGTCTGGGAGATCTCAGTCCAATTCCAGCCTCAAACACTGACCAGCTGAGTGACCCTGGGGACTCAGTTTCCATGGCTGTAAAATGGGGGATAATAACCACACCTTCCTCTGGGGTTGTCATGAGGATCAGTGAGATAATATTTTAAAGCCCGTTGTAGTCCTTACAGCATGTAAATAGTCTTATTCTTATTCATTATTATCCTCATCTAGAAGGTAGAATTTGAGCCAAGCTTTAAAATCATCTGGAGATTCTAAGAGACAGGAGAGGAAGGAGATGGGAGATGGAGTGTGTGGGTATGGGCAAGGGGAGCAAAGGGGCTGGCAAGGAAGCTTGGCAAGATGGGAATGTAGACTGTGGAATCATGTGGAATAAGGCAGGAAAGGGAAGCTGGGGTCAGATCTCAGAGGCCCTTGGATGTGGGGCCAAAGCTCATTGATGCGCCTTCCCCATTCTGGGCCTCGGTTTCTCATTCTGAAAAATGGGACTCAAAGGTCATTTTGTGGTTCTGTTATGATCTTTGGAATCCAAAGGCAGTGTGATGTATTGGTTAGAACCTGGCCCAAAAGCTGGAAGCTGAGGTCCCCTGCCTAGCCATTTTCTAACTGTGAGACCTTGGCTGAGTCACGCCATCTCTGCTGGCCACAGTGTCCTCACCTGTGCAGTGAGGGTGGCTTTTCCAACTTTGATGTAGTGATCTAAGCGTTCTCCTGTGGAAGTAAGAGAGGGCCAGTTATGCTTTCTCCTCTACCTCTCAGGGCTCTGTAAATAGTACCTCCCCATAGAAATGCTGGGGCTTGCTGTGAGGGGAGGGTCTTGGAGGCCTGGGAAGAAACCAGGGGTGAGAGGCCCTCGCAGGATTGTGTGCCCCTCATCCCAGTGGGCGCCTGGCCTGGCAGGGCCCAGTGTGGGGTGAGAGCTGTCAGTGGGAGCTGGGAAGGGGGGAATGGTAAAAAAGGCCTCTGTTCCAGTTCCAGTCCTGGGTGGGGGAGAACAAGGCTCCATCTGAGTTCAGGGAAGGACCCACCCGCTGGGCCAGGACAATCAGCATTGAGAGCAAGCAGTTCACACAGGGAGGAAAGTCACTAAGCCAGTGGGCTTGGGTTAGCAGCAGGAGACCAGACTATTTCTCTGGCGTGGGGGCGGGGCCTCCTCAGCATGGCCTGGCTCTCCTCCCTGATCCAGTCACCACTGGACTTCCTCTAGCCCCTGCCCAAGTAGAATCTTAACTCTCCTCCTCCCTGGCTGGATCCTGCCTGGCCTGTCCTCTGTCCTTGTTGTATCCCTGCCCACCCCCTGCCCCCATTACCCCAGGGCCCTGGGCAGAGGGGTCAGGATGAGAAGCAGCATCATATTATGGCAGGAGGCCACGATGGGACCCAGCCCCTCTGCCCCAAATGACATGCTCTTTGGAAGTTTCTCTTGATGAGGAAAATTCATCCCCTGCTGCCCAGCCTTCTGGTGATAACCTGTCCATACTTATCAAGAGTGATCTTCAAATGGCAGCTAGGCGGGGCCTGCCGGGGATCTTGGCATAGTCTGGGAGGGCCCAGGTCACCTTTGGAGCACTGAGGCATCGGAGCATTTGAGAGAAGGATGGTAGAAATGATAATATGATAGGATTTCCTATCCCAGGCCTGATGCTCTCTGATCCTTGAAACTCGATTCCGTAGAAGGCCAGAGGCAGCCAGACTTGCTAGAGGTCACAGACAGCTGACTTGGGAGAAATAGGAGATGTGCGCTCTCAGGGAATGGACAGACAGAGATTCCTATGGGGGCTGTGTGTGGTTAGTGGAAAGACCCTGACTGGGAAGATGTGCATCCGGATGAGAAGAGGAGACCCAGGTTTGAGGCCAGGATCCTCGTGATCTGGGACTTGTCAGTTTTTCTTTTCTGGGTCTCAGTGAGGGTGCGGAGAGGTAGAAGAGGTAATCTCTAAGGCCCTTCAGCTGACTTTTTAAAGATTCTCTAATTAAACAGAGTCATCTCAATAGGAGAGAGTCTGACGGCCTTCTCTGATGCCAGCATAGATGTAGGAAACTGCCACCCTGGGAGAGTAGGCCCCCAAGAGTGGGCATGTGGAGTGAAGGCAGCTGAATGAGAACTGGATGGAAGGGGCCTCTCCCCTAGTACAGGAAGCCCCTTGTAACCTCCTGATTTCAGGCTGGTCATCCAGCTTCTGCTTGGATCACTTCAGTGGCAAGGAGCTCACTACCTGACAAAGCAGCTTTTGTGTTGTTGGGTAGGGGTGAGCAGGTTCTTCCTTTCCACATGTGGAAGGGAGTGGGGGGAAGGTGGGGAGACTGTTGTTAAAGGGAAGGGCTGGAACATGAAGATTGAGGGGTGGGGTACCCCTGTTAGGGAAAGGTCAGGCCTTGGAGGCAGACTTAGCTTTGCCATACCCCCCTACCCCCTCCTCCATTCCCAAATGACTCAGCTTAAGGCTGACTGTGTTGGCCAGCCCTTAGTAGGACTGAGACATGGCTGACTGGCTAGTCAGCCCTTGGGTGGTGGCAACTTTGGGATAGGGCTGAGGGGAGGGACAACAGCCACTCCTGTCCTGCTTGGAAAGCGTTTGAAAGCTCCGGAAGAGGCCTAGGAGCCAGAGGCTAGTGCAGAGGAAACTGATCCTGGGCCAGGTCAGACTTAGGGCTCCACAAAGCTGTCTCCTGGCTCCTGTAGTCAGCAGGTGGTAGGATGTGTGTGAGTGTGTGTGTGTGTGTGTGTGTGTGTGTGTGTGTGTATGTGCAGGGGGGACAGGGAGAGGTCTTTGGGATGTAAAGCTACAAGACTTTCTAGAAACCATCTAATCTAGTCCCCTACTAGAAAAAGTTCTGTTTCTGAGATCTGACTACCTGCGCTTGAATTCTGACTGATGCTTCCTCCTTGAGTGACCTTGGGCAACTCCTGCCTGGCCTTCACTTTCTTCATCTATGGGATGATGGGTCATTTAGACTGTAGATGACCTCAGGGCTTCCTTCCAGATCCTCTGAAACTGAGGCATAGAAAGGGGAATCATTTGTCCAAATGGTCCCCAATCCTTTTTTCTTCCTGGCACCCTGCCCTTATTGAGCGTTGAGGCTCAGGTCGTTTCCTAGTCTTTAGGCAGCTGGTGGTGAATGGAGGAAGCTCTGGGCCTGGAGTCTGTAAGACCTGAGTTCAAATCCAGCCTCAGACACTTAGCTGGGTGACCTTCAGCTGTGAAATGGGGATAATAACTGCATCTCCCTCCCAGGATTGTGGTGAGGATTGAATGAGATCCAGTGAGGCAAAGTACCTAACACAGTGCCTGGAACACAGAAGGCACTCGATAAATGTTTATTCCCTTCCCTTCTCTCCCTCGTGTCTCCAGGAATGCAAATCCACAAGCATGTTATTAATTACCTTCTATGTAATGGATGGTGACAGAATTGAAAAAAGATGCCGGCCTTCATGGAGCTTCCCTTCTCCTGGTGACTGGGCATTCCTCAGGCCTAGCTTCCAGTATTCCCTATTACCCTCTCCCTGGAGGAGGGCCCCGAAGACTTCTGGGGAAAAGACTTAAGAGGGAAAAAACAACCCTTGGAAACCTGCAGACCCTGTGTAAATAGGAAGGGGGGGGAACCTGGGCTGGTGGAGAGAGGCAAGGACCCAGCTCTGTTGGGAAGGAAGGAAAGGAGAAAAAAGGAGGGAAGAGAGGAAGGAAGGAAAGGGAGAAAGGAGGGAAAGGAGGAAAGGATTGAAGGAAGGGAAGGGGAGAGAAGGAAGGAAATAAGGAGGGAAGGGACAAAGGAAAGAAGGAAAAACTATGTAAATGCCTACTGTGTGCTGAGTGCTGTGTTAAGCTAGAGATCCAGTTTTAAACAGCAAAGCCAGTCCCTTCCCTCAGGTTGCTAGCTGGGGGTCAGGGGCAGCGAGGTGGCACAGTGAATAGAACCCTGGCCCCAGAGTCAGGAAGACCTGGGTTCAGATTTGGCAGCAGGCACTTATCTCTGTGGGCCTGGGCAAGTCACTTAACCCCAATTGCCTCAGGGGGGAAAAAAGAGCTAGAGGGTAGACTGAGGCTAATCACATCTTCTCTTGGAACCTCAATTTTTTTTCTTCCAAACATGAGAGGGTTCAATTAGAGCAGCGGTTCTCAACCTTCCTAATGCTGTGACCCTTTAATACTCGTATGTGGGCGTATCTGCATGTGAGTGGACCCGCCTGGAGACGGATAGAGGAGCAGTGTCTCAGTTCCTAAGACCATCAGAAATATGTGTTTTCCGACGATCTTATACGAGCCCTGTGAAAGGGTCATTCGACCCCCAAAGGGGTTGCGACCCACAGGTTGAGAACCGCTGAATTGGACGATTCAGATTCTCCAACTATTTATGTCCACGCATCTTCGGGGTGTGGAGGACACCTTGACACAGACTGGGGGTGTGGAGGAACACAAGTCAGATAACACTTAGTCCTTGACCTCAAAGGTGTCAGGTTGGCAAGCATTTATTAAGTCCCTACTGTGTGCAGGGCCCTATGAAGAGGCAAAAGACAGTCCCTGCTGTCCCTGGGAAGCCCTGGTCTAATAGGAGAGATGTAGCTGACTACGGACATACAAGATGCCTTGGAGGCAGTCACAGAAAGGGGATGGCAGAGGGTGGGCTTCCAGCTGGGGCTTGAAGGAAGTTGGGAAGCTGAGGAACATTCCTCTTGGTTGCCTCGGGGAGGTAGGGATGAGGACACACACTGGGAACCGATATCCTCCTTGGCTCATAAAACCCTGAGAATGGAGAGTGTGTGTGGTCTGGTGGGGGAGGGCGGTATGATCCAGGTGAGGATGCCCAAAGCTTTCAGTAGGGAGGGGCTGTGGAGGCAGGCTGTAGACCGGTGGTTCTCAACCTGTGGATTATGTTCAATTTAAATACATCCTGCGTATCAGATATTTACATTACGACTCATAACAGTAGCAAAATTACAGTTATGAAGTAGCAACGAAAATAATTTTATGGTTGGAGGTCACCACAACATGAGGAACTGTATTAAAGGGTTGTGGCATTAGGAAGGTTGAGAACCACTGCTGTAGACAGTGAGGAGGAAGAGGAGCAGGAGGAGCACCACCACTGAGTCCTTCCTGACCTCCAGTGTGCTCTGCCCCAAGGTCCCTCCCACCTCTGCCACTGACATCCTAGGCTCTAAGGACCCTGATGTTCTATGTTCTAAGGATATTTCTACTTCCCATGTTCCATGTTCTCACATTCTACCTTAGTAGTCCCTCCCAGCTCTGATAGTCTTTGTTCTCTGCTCCAAAGGCTCTAGCTCTGCCATTCAATGCTCCAGCTCCCTTTTCAGATGCCTCTTGCTTGGTTCTGAAGTCTTAGCTCACTGGCAATCCTTAGCCCTCATTCCATGGCGCTAGTTGGAATATCTTGCTGAGTCCAGGAGATAATTCACTTGGTTTTATGTGAGGATGCCTGGCTTCATTTTCACTTTCATTAGTGTCTGCCTTCCTTTCATCAGCCCTCCCACCACCCACCCCTCTCCAGCTCTGCTCTAGTAGAAGAGAGAGGGATGGAGAGATGGAGAGACAGAGACAAGAGGAGAGACAGAGGAGAGAGATGAAAGGGTTTGGGGGTGGGGAGAGGGAGAGAGCGAGAGTGTGCAACACTTAGTCTCTAAGCCTAGACCTTCATTAGCCACACAGTCCAGACTGCGGGACATGGCCGGCCTGCTGTGCTGGGCCCTCATACATAATTAAAGCTCATCTATACCTACCCTAGGAAATGAACCATCCGAGCAGGAGGACGCCTTGGCCTTGGGCCACCCCCTCTTCCTATCCCTCCCTCTCAGCTATGAGGGGTGTGTGTGTGCGCATGCGCCTTGCGCAGGAAAGGAACCTATAGAACCATAGGGTTTAAAGCTGGAAAGGCCCTTAGAGGTTATGGAATCCAGTCTCCTCCGTTTACAGAGGAAGCAGGGAAACTGAGGCCCAGAGAGAAGTCAGTCACTCAGGGGTGCACAGCTTCTAAGTAGCGGCCGTGAGACTAGAATCCAGGCACACAGGCTTCCCCCACCTGCCAGAAAGGCCCATGATAGACCTCTGCCTCTGAGATTCTACCACTCTGAGTTCAAATGTGGCCTTGTCTTTCCAATCCTAGCAGGGATGAAAGCCCTCTAAGCTTCCATTTCCCCCTCTGTTAAAATGGGGTTGATGCTGTCTCTCCTGCCCCCCACCCCCCTACCCCCAGGGACAGCCTGCAAAGGAGGATGGTGCAAAGTGCTTTGGAAGCTTTAAAGCTGTGGAGAATGGAGATTTGTTTAAATTCTTGGAACAGATCTAGCCTGGGGCTGCCCCACTTGTTTCTGGGGAAAGGAAGGGTCCCATCTCTGGCGCCTTCTTCTCCTCCGGGCTCCTTTGGTTGCTGGCCCTGCCCTTCCTCCTTCCTCCTTCTTCTTCCTCTAAACCCTTGAAGCCTAGAGATGCCAAGCCGCTTCCCCAAGGTCATAAAGAAGGTATTCCTTAATTAGGTTTGGAGCTGAGGTCTGCTGACTCCAGATTGAGAACGCTTTCTCCTGCACCATGGTCCTCTCTTATTTTGAGGCATGTCTGCCTGCCTGGCCCGGCATCGCTCAGCTCCAGCTGAGAGGAAGAAAGGGGCGCTCCCAGCCTGCTGCTGTGCGGATACATTCAGAGCCTCTGGAGCCTGGGGCCTGGGCCATCTTTCACTTTGGAAGCTCTGGGGCTCTGGGGTGCTTATACAGCTGGATGACCTAGAGAGGTCCTCTCACCCAGTTCCCTCATTTCACAGAAGACAGAACAGACCTAGAAAAGGAAAATGACTTTTCCAAGGTTGCACAGATCTGGGATTTGCCTCCTATCTAGGTCTTTGGTTCATGGGGCCTCCTCCAGGAAGGCTTCTCAGAGTGCCACCTCCGTCGCTCCCTTGGGGGCCCTCCTTTTCCTTTGTTTTACTCTCTCTGGGGAACTGAGGGTCATGCTGTGTATTATAGTGGTCTTGACTCCTTTTGGGTCTCATTCCCCAACCGATCGGCTGCTCCTTGGATCCCTCACAGAGTTATAATGGAAATAGCCCTGGACTGGGACCCCAGGGGCCAGGGAGTTCTACCTCCCCATTTTGCAGATGAGGAAACTGAGTCTTAGATGAAATGACTTCCCCAAAGTCACATATATAATAAATATCCAAGGCTGGATTTGAACCCACATGCTCTACTGCCAATGTTCTTTCCACTTGGCCGTGTTGGAGAAGGGATTCTTATTTCAGTGCAGGTTGGACTAAATGAGCTCTGAGGTCCCTTCCAATGCTGATGTCTCTGGGGTCAAATGTCAGATCTGCCTTCGCGACTGTGGACCAGTCACTTAACCTCTCTTGGCCTTCATTTTTTCCTTCTCTGGAAAAACGTGAGGTGGGGTTGGTCTAGATGACTGGCAAGGTCCTTTCCAAT
This sequence comes from Pseudochirops corinnae, assembly GCA_028646515.1. Lineage (NCBI taxonomy): Eukaryota > Metazoa > Chordata > Mammalia > Diprotodontia > Pseudocheiridae > Pseudochirops > Pseudochirops corinnae. Next base: position 342,765,028 of record CM053586.1, on the reverse strand, counting down.
GCAAAATCTAGGCCTCTCTTATCCAGAGCCGAGCATAGAGCTCCCTGCACACATTAGACACTTAAAAAGCTAAATTAAATTGGCCTGCCGGTCCAAGAGGCCTGGAGGTCCTGGAATGGGTGAAACAGTAAAAATCCTTCTGTGGAGAGAATGGCCCACCCTCCACTGGTGGGCATGTGTGCCCAGGGCCAGGACTTTGGATGGCCTGAATTAGCGCCCTCCCAGCCTCCAGAGGGACGAAGGAAGGGAAGAAGGCAGGTCACAGTCTTCTTTTCAGTAACCTAATTTCTGGCCTGAGTGCTGATTTTCACTCAGACCTGGCCTGGTTTCTTCTAAGCCCGGTGGGGGAACCTGGGTGAGGAGAACCCTTTGAGAAATCTTTCTGGCTTGTCCTGTGCCTTTGTCTCCTTCCTTCTCTGTTCCCTGCTGGGGCTGCTGCCTTTCAGGCTGGCCTCAGCCTGCGTGGGGAGGGCTGACCGGGGAGCCTCTTGGTCTGGCCCTGTGCCCTGAGTAATGAAGTTCCCTTTCTGGGGCCCATATATCACCTAAGCTAGCCTTTTTGGTTCATCACCAGCTCTGTGGTGGGGATGATGTATGTATGGGTGGGAGGCAGGGGGCCATTGGGAAAGAGGGCAGAGCTCCGGGCAGTGACCGGGGAGGAGAGGGGCACGGATGTGAAGGGTGCTGGGCTTTATTATTCATTCTTAGGGCTGTCTTTTTTTTGCATCACATCCATTTCCCACTGTCCCTCTCCCCTCATTCCCTCTCCAGAGCAGCAGGCTGACTTTAGTGCTGGCATTCAAGACCTGTGCATCTCTGCAGAAGCAGAGGGGATGTGCTCTTTCCTCTCTCTCTGGGGCCAGCGTTGGGTTTCATTGTTGTTTTCTCTCTCATTTACACGCTTGTTCTCATCCCCACTTTTTTTGCCTTGTTCTGCTGACCTCACGTTGCCGTCACTGCCTGTGAATCTTCCCATGTTCCTTTGTACGACTTCACCACACTCATTGTTTCTTAGTGGCCCAGCAATGGCCTTTACGTTCATGTACCGTCATCTGCTTAGCCATTGTCCAGTCAACAGGCCTCAGCTCAGTTTCCAGTTCTTTGCTCCTACAAAATATGAACATTTGGGGTGTTGGCGGCCTTTCTTTTTTATTGTTGATCTCCGTGGGGGACCCGCATGGTGAGGAAATCTCTGGATCAAAGGCGATGGACAGTGTGGTCCCATTCTTCACATAATGAGAAATTGCTTTCCAGAGCAGCTGGAACATTTTACGGTCCAAAAACAATGCATTAGTTGGCATATATTTCTGAAGCAATTGTTTTTTCTTACAGATACCAGGGACGCTTTGAACACATATGTATGTGTGTATGCCAAGTGGAAGGACTGCCGCTAGCAGTCTCAAGCAGAGGCTGAGTGACCATTTGTTGAGGTTGTCGTAGGGTGAGAGCACTGAGGAATGGGAAGGGCTGGCCAGCTATTTGGAAACCGCACAGGGTGCCCACCTCTTGTCCCACTTGCAAGGAGCATCCTTAGAAAGGCCCCTGGGCTTCCTAGCTCCTTTCTTCTCCTTTTGACAGCCCTTGGGTGCTAAGGATAATTAACCCTACTGGAGGGGGCTGGTCCATTTGCATCAGAACCAATTGCTGCCTATAGCATCCCCCAGCTTGGAGGTTTCTCAGCCCCAGGCTGTGTTCCTTGGGGAGTTCTGCGTGAGGCAGGAACTGGAGAGAGATGCTGTCTGCTCTCCAGGGACCCGGTGAAGTGGGAAAGGTAGGGAGAGTGACTTTTTAAAAAGAGGGAATAGAATTTGCTGATGTCAGCAGGTGTGACTTAAGATTGTTTTTTTAAGGGGAACTGGAAGGGATGCAGTTAAGTGAAGTGGAAAGTTTTCTCCCCATATCTGCCAGCTGCAGGTTCAGTTACTGTCTTCCCGCTCCTCAGAGGGCAGGAGGCCCCGAGGTCTGCCAAGCTGCAGCCTTCTGGGAAGGGAGGCTAAAGTTAAAACAAGAGGAAACTCTGGGGACCATCAGGGCCTAGGAGAAGGGAAAGGGCAAACCCAAAGATGTGCAGGAAGGTGGTGTCAGAGGCTGGATTTGAACCCAGGTTCCCTGGCTCCAAATTCAGTGTCTAGTGGTCCGAGGCACATATATTGCCCTTCAATGCCAAGCCCACCCAAAGCCTGGGGGCTTCACTGAGGTGACTCCCTCCAGGGCTGGCTGAGGCAGATTCATTTTTATTGGTTAATCATTTCGTTTCCTTTCTATTGCTTTATTGTATGAGGGCAGGAAGCAGATTGGCCTTTGAGCCTAGGGTCTCTTGTGGTGTGGTAGAGGTAGATGGGGAGCTGCCAGGCCCCTGGCCACTAGAGAAGCCAAGGACTAATCCCCTTGCCTCATCCCGTGCTGTCTTCACAGAGCCTCCTTGGATTTTCAGGCCCAGGACTTGCTGCCTCCTTCCTGTTGTCACTTCCTGCAAATGCTTCCACCCTTCTGGGCCTTGGATTGTTCAAATGTAAAGTGAGGGGCTTGGATCTGCCAAGGTCCCTTCTCTCTCTGAATCTCTGACTCTGTGACCATAGCTGATGGGTGTCTCTGTGGGATGTCCATGAGGGAGGGGGCAGGCCCCATCCCTTGGAGGAGGAACTTAGGCTGGGTCCATGTGGGAGGGGGCTCCAATGACCCTCTCTCCATTTGTTGAATGAGGTTCCCCACAGATGTTTTACAGTATCTGGTCAGGGCTTTGTTAGACACAGGTGGCAGGGGCCAGTCTGAAATTTTATGAATCCTGAGACAAAGAGGCTCTTTTACCTCTGTCTCCTGGACACTGTTCCCAGCTTCCTGCCTGCCTTTGCCTACAGCCTCAGAGCCCCAGAAGGGTCTGCAGAGCCGGTATGGACCTTGGTGGTCAGTCTAGTGGGAACTTAGTGAGTGACTGCCCTCTGGCTGGCATGGCTGCCTGGTGCAAACAAGGGGAGGTGGCTGGACTTCTGATGGGCACCCCTGCTATGCTGCCACTATGTGGGGTGGGCACCATCCCAGCATGCCTTGGAAGGGTCCTCCTCCAAGAATCCTTCCTCCTCTTTACATCTGGGCTTTCTGACCCTTTGCAGGGAGTTTACAAGACTGGGATCTCTGAGAGGGTGGCCCTACCTCTTAGTCATTCATTCAAGAAGCCTACTGTGTGCTAGGCCCTGTGCTCAGTACTGGAGCTCCACGTTGCAAATGAAACAACCCCTGCCCTCAGGGAGCATCCATTTTCTCAGACCCGAGAATTCAAGTGTGCTCACACACACACACACACACACACACACACTCACATGCACACACATACATATTCATATATTTACACGTACATACACTCACATACGAGACACACTCTCACACACACCACATCACATACTCAGGCAAATCGATATAAAATTTATATGATAAGTATATGCTAACACCTGTTCTATTTCGTGATTGTCAAGTTCAGAATTTTTAAAAACATACAAAGTAATGGGGGGGGATGAGCAGTTGTGAGGGCTGGGTCAGGACAGGCCACGGACCGGGTGGCCGTTGATCTGAGCCTTATCTGGGGCTCTGGCAGAGGTTAGGTCAGAGTTTAGACCACTGTTTCGGCCCAGCGTAGTGTGTAGAGCTCTGGACCCGGGAGTCATGAAGGCCTGAATTTTATTCCTGCCCCACAAATTAATTGAGTGATCGTGGACCAATCACTTCACCTTTCTCTGACTCAGTTTCCTCATCTGTTGAAGAGAGAGAGTAACAGGGCTGTTGTGAAGATCCAGGGAGCTAAGAGGCAAATCTCCTGGCAGGCCTTGAAGGCCCTTCCAGGGTTGGCTATTTCTGTGGCTGCTGCTTCAGCAGGAGGTGGGAGGTGAGATGTCACACACGGGGAATGGCCACCAGGCCAGTGTGGTTAGAACCCAGAGGCCATGTGGGACCCTCAGGTGCAGCAGACGTGCCCTGAGGCCTGAGTTGGGCTGTGCAAGGCTCTCAGTGCAAGAAGACAGAGGGATTCCTAGCTGGTACTAGAGGCTTCACGAGCAGGGCTGTGATGTGGTCAGATCTGTGCTTTAAGAATATCCATTTGAGGGGCAGCTAGGTAGCACGGTAAACAGAGCGCCAGTCCTGGAGTTAGGAGGATCTGAGTTCAAATGCGACCTCAGACACTTAGTAGCTGTGTGACCTTGGGCAAATTTCTTAACCTCGATTATCTTGCCTCCCCGCTCCAAAAAAAAAAAAAAGACTATCCAGTTGGGAACAGTATGGAGGCTGGGCTGGAGTGAGAGAGGCCTAAGTGACCATCTAGGCTGGCCCAGGCCCAGGCCCCCAGCCAACTCCCTGATGTAAGTTATCTGATGCTTGAAGATCCCTAAGGGGGGAGCCCCCCAGCTCTAGCAGCAGCCCCCATCACACCTTGAGGCATTTCTCATCCTGAGAAAGCTTTGCTCCTCTCTGAGCTCCCTTCCTCATGGGGCCAAGCAGACTAAGTCTGATTCCCCTTCAGATACCTGAAAGCAGCTGTTACATGTCCCCAAGACTTCTAGGTGAGGACTTCCATTCAAGGTCCCCTCCCCTTGAATGACAGGAGTTGAGGGGACAGGGAGGAGTCAGTAGTGCCCAAGACAGAGAGATGTGCATGGGCACTTGGTGGGCTTCAGCGTGGTGGAGGTGGGGATGGACAGATTCCTGGATATTTTGGGGAGTGGGGGTGGGGCAGAAATCTTGTCCAGAAGGATGAGACATCCAGGGGGTGTGGGTGGGTAAGGTGAAGGGCCCCCCAGCATCAGTGGTGGTGTGGAGGAGAGCAATGTGGGGTCTCTCTGAACTGCTTGGCAGCCAGCCACTGGCCCGGAGATGGGAGAGGGAACAGTGGATTAGTACACAGTGGTTCTCAACCTTCCTAATGCCATGACCCTTTAATACAGTTCCTCATGTTGTGGTGATCCCCAACCATAAAATTATTTTCGCTGCTACTTCATAACTATAATTTTGCCACTGTTATGAATCTATCTGATATGCAGGATGTATTTTCATTGTTACAAATTGAACATAACCCACAGGTTGAGAACTGCTGGAGAGGGTGCCCAGGGAAGGAGAGGGTGAGAGAGCAGAGGGCAGCTGAGGGGGTTTGAGAGTGTTTAGTTGGATAACTTCGCTGTGCAGGTCCAGAGTGGGGAAGAGATATGCCTGTGGTCCAGCCACTAGTGAGAGGGTGGAACGTGGACCAGACCCAGTCAGCAAACGTTTGTTAAGGCCCCACTGCAAGGCCCTGGTACGCCAGGTACTGTGCTGGGTGTTGGGGCTACAAAGACAAGAGTGGGACCAGCTCTGTGTTCTCAGGCCTTTCCCAATCCTGACACTCCCTGTTCTCCAGGCCCCTCCCAGCCCTGACACTCCCTGTTCTAAGGGCCTTCCTAGCTCTGACATTCTCTGTTTTAAGCCCCCTCCCAGTTCTAGCATTCTGTGTTCTAAGCTCTCTTACACTTCTGACATTCTCATTCTTCCCCCGTTGCATCCCTGTTTTCTCATGCCTAAGGCCTGTTTCTCTCTCTCTTTCCTTCCTTGCTCACACCCGAGCTGTAACTATTAGGCAGGCAGCCCCATCCTTGAGACCTTTCACTGTGCTTCCCAGGAGCATCCCCCTGTCCCTGAGACGGGCTGTCAAACTCTGCCAGCTTCTGTCTCCTTGCTCTGCTGTCTCATCCAGCTTCAGAGGTACCTTTGGGCATTAGTTGGCATCTCTGATTATCAGATGTGGGCACAGAACAGACACTGTCACAGGCCACTCTGCCCTTGCTGTTAAGGACACGAGTGAGCTCATGACATCTCAGAGCCCAGAGAGCTTTCTGAGGTCATGATGTTGAATCTGTTGCTCCAATTGGAGGCTCCCCCACATCTCTCAGATCAGGGGCAAGCTCACCCCAGCATCTCCTGAGCCATTGACCTTGATGGCTGAAGGCTGTGGGAGAAAGGGAGAGGGGCCCAAGGACAGGCAAGACAAGGGGAAATCTGGCCCCAGGTCTTCAAAAAGAGCAGAGAGCAGATTGCCCAGACTCCAGGTCAGCGAGCCTGATGTGGATTTCTGGCAGATCTCTACAAGGGATCCTGAAGGGATTTAGTAATCCCCAGAAGGTGGAGTGGCTTTGCCTAGAACAGGGGGTCTCAAGCCCATTTTGTCTCCTTTGTTGACTAGGTTATTAGACTGATAACATTTCATCTAGATTTTAACAAAACACTTAAAGTCTCTCCTTATGGAGGAGACTGACAAGTGTGAGCTAGAAAATAGTGTCATTCCGGGGATTCTGGTCGAATCATCCTTGATAATTTGATGTGTTTGGAAGGAGGTCTCTACTGGTGGGCCTGAGGGATTATCTCTGCTCGGTCCTGTGCTGCCCAGTGTTTTTGTCAGTGACTTGGATGAGGGTGTGGATGGCATACTTCTCAAGCTGACTGATGATTCAGGCTGAGAGGAGGAGGAGGAGGAAGGCTCTCCAGTATGGCGGATGACACAGAGTGCTGCCACGCAGAGAGCTTGGGCTAAACCTGCTAGAGTGAGATTTAATAGGGATGGATGAAAAGTTTTAGATGTACGTTTACAGAGTCAGATTCAAAGTATAGAATGGACAAATGGAGTTAGACAGCATTTTATTTGAAAAAGATCTAGGGGTCTTAGTGGAGGATGTGAGGTGGTGGCCAAAACAGGCAGGCTTCATTACTAAAAGTATGATTCCCAGGACTGACCTTTGTCCCCTTTCCTGCACAGAACAGAGTGGGATTATTGTGGTCTGCTCCTTTGAAAGGACATTAATCAGATGGAGTGTACTCAGAGGAGAGCAATAAGCCTGGAGAAAGGTCTGGAGCCCATATCACGTGAGGATCAATTCAAGGAAACACGGATGTCTAGCTGGGAGAGGAGAAGGCAGGGAGATGTGAGAAGGATCTTTAAATATCTGAAGGGTCCTCATGTGGAAGAAGCTTATCCTGCCCAGTCCCACAGGGCAGAACTGGTAGCGGTGGGTGGAAGCTGCAAAGAGACTGAGGCACGATGTCCCTAAAGACTTCCCCACAGTTAGAACTGTCCTAAGAATAGAGAGTTGTAGAGAAGATCCTGAAGGTTCTGCTGGTAGAAGGAATTGCCCACTAGGGCTGGGGAGGGGCTGGAGGAATAAAGAGCATTTGGAACTGAAAATAAAATAAAATAAAAAACAGATAGAAGTTAAACAAGGGGAAAAAAAGAAATGGCAGGTCTGGTGTAAAAAGGATAAGTCATTTATTATTAATAGAGAGGCTGATGTCCAAGCCAGGAAGCCCAGGTTCAAGGCTGTGACACATCCTGGCTGTGTGACTTTGGCCGCGTCTTGTCACCTCTCGGAGCTTGGAGGCAGCTCTGGGTCTCTCCACATTGCACAGGTGGCACCTCCCTCGATGACTAGAAGGAATTTTCTCACCTCAGAGGGACCATCCTCACCTATTCCTCTGAAATCACAGGTCCGGCCTCTTCCTTTCCCCAAAGTTGTTCACAGTAATCTTGTAGGACCAGGAGTGTTTGGTCATTGGAGAACGTGGTTCTGATATTGTCCCCAGATTATTTTTTTAACATTTAATTTTTCTTTTTTTTTCTTAATTGCACATCAACACAAATTTTTAACATTTGTTTTTTAAAATTTTGAGTTCCAAATTCTCTCCTTCCTCCCTCATTGAGAAGGCAAGCAATTTGATATGGATTATTCATGTGCAGTCATGGGACACGTTTCCATATTAGCCATGTTACAAAATAAAACACAGACCAAAAAACCCAAGAATAATAAATTTTAAAAGTGTGTGTCGATTTGCATTTAGACTCCATCAATTCCTTCTCTGGAGGTGGATAGCATTTTTTATCCCAAGTGCTTGGAATTGTCTTGAATCACTGTATTGCCGAGAATAGCTAAGGCTATTTAAAAAAAAAAAAATCTTTTTTTTTTGGAAGGGGAAAGGCAGGGCAATTGGGGTTAAATGACTTGCCCAAGGTCACACAGCTAGTAAGTGTTACGTGTCTGAGGTCAGATTTGAACTCAGGTCCTTCTGACTCCAGGGCCAGTGCTCTACTCACTGCACCACCTAGCTGCCCCTAAGGCTATTCTTAAAAAACATTTTATCAATTATCAGTAAAGCACAGAATTCGGAGTTTGAAGAGACCTCAGCAGGCTTATAGTCCAGCTGGTCCACGAGAAGAATCTCTAGTAGAAATGCCCTTGGCAAGGGCTCCTGCAGTCTCTACTCGAAGGCCTTGGGGGTGGGGGGCCCGGGCGCCCTCCTCACTGTCCGTTCTACATAGAACATCTCTAATGCCTTTTTGTTTTACATCACAGTTATTTGTGCCTTGTCCCAAACCTGGGGGCCTTCCTTTGGAGCAAAGGATATAAGCATTTATTAAGCGCTTACTGTGTGCCAAGCCCTGGGAATACACCATAAGCAGAAGACACGACCGTCCCTTTAAAGAGTTTACATTCTAATGGGGGGAGGCAATACACAAAAAAGGAGCTAAAAAAGCTGGGGGGATGCAGATGGCAGTACCTGGTGTGAGGATTGGTGTTTTAGAGTTTGGAAAGTTAGTAGGACTGGCCAGCCAGCTTAGCCCCCTTCACAAAATGTGGCCTTAGAACAAACTCACCAAAGAGGAAAGGTGGCAGGTCTGGCAGAGGGATGAGAGAGAGAGAGAGAGATGGGGAGGAAGGGGGAGAGAGAGAGAGACAGAGAGACAGAAGATAGGAAGGGAGGGAGAGAGAGACAGAGACAGAGAGACAGAGGGAGAGAGGAGGGAGAGAGAGAGGGAAAGAAATAGAGTGAGAGAGAGAGGGGGGGAGAGGGAGAGGGAGACACAGAGAGACAGAGGGAGAGAGAGAGGGAGAGAAATAGAGTGAGAGAGAGAGAGAGAGAGAGGGAGAGGGAGAGGGAGAAGGAGAAAGGGCAGGGGGAGAGAGAGAGGGCTACCGAGATGTTTGGCTGCTGGTGGGCAAGGAGGCCCCAGGTACTGAGGGAAGTCTCAGCATAAGACAGAAGCCGAGGCATGGTTTGAAGTCTGGTGAGTCAGGAACAGAGCTGGGAAGGGAATGGAGACTGGCCAGCCTGGGACCCTCCACAAACTGGAAGAACTCACCAGTGGGAGAAGGGGTTGGGCCTGGTGGACGGATATTCCTGGAAAAAGAAGAGTCAAGCCAAGGGCACACCAGCTGCGTTGGACAGCCTTTCTTATCCCTAGATACCCACCTCTCTACAGGAGGAGGGAGCTCTTTTCCTCATATGCTCTCCTGGTCCGAGGTGGTCATGACAGTCACATAGAGGCCCACTTCATTGTAATGTTCGTTCTGGTTCCACTGGTCTCATCCCATGTGTTACTTTCCTGGTTCTGCTTCCTCATTCTCAGTCAGTGCAGATGCCAGACTGAACATAGAAGTTGATGCTTAGGTTATATTTAGGTGTTAGCAGTGCCCACAGTTTGGTCTCTCAGTACGGGTGTTTGTGGGAGGGCGTCCTTGTTAGGGCTTTGGAAGAACAAGCTGCTAACACATCCATGGGGGGAAAGACTTCCATGTGGCCGGGGGAAAACCCAACCACATTTCCTGACTGTCTGGTCTGCGTTCTCTTGTTAATTCTAATCTTAGCATTTTAGACTCCTTGAGTTGGGAGGGACCCGAGAGGGTCCGTTTGGTATTTTTATTAAGTGACTTGGCTAAGGACAGAGATGGCAGGCTTAATTCAAGCTGCAGATTAGCCGATGCTGGGAGGGGAAGTGCATTTGAGGTTGGTTGGTTGGTTGTTGATCTTCGTTCTTGAAGAGAACCAAAGTGACATCACTGTGTTGGAGTCAAGGTACAGTGGGTCCGATTGTGACTGATCAGACCAATATGAGCTTACACGGCTCTACCACAGGTCAGGCACAGATAGTCCCAATGGACATTTGGAATGGAGATGTCTCTAAGATGGAGATGTCCCTATTCAGGGTGACCCATTCAGTGGCAGAGTTAGGTCCAAAGAGATCTTGGTGGGTTGGAATGATGGGCTGGCTTGAATCAAGTGCAATTTAACGGGAAGAGATTCTATGGCTCTCTGGAGGCTTACACTGGATGGGCAGACATGGAAGGAAAGGAGGAAGACTCTACCATGTGTTAAATACTTTACACATATTATCTCATTTGATCCTTACAACAACTCTGTGAAGTAGGTGCTGTCATGATCCCCCTTTTTATAGTTGAGGCAACTGAAACAAACCAGGTTAAGTGACTTGTCCAGGGTCACACAGCTAGTAAGTATCTGAGGCTGGATTTGAACTCAGGTCTGCCTGGCACTCTATCCACGGCACCACTTAGCAGCTTAGGCAGGTTTTCTTTTTTTTTTGCTGTTGGTGGTGAGAATAGCCATTTTGATAAGATCTTTATTCCACCGGCTTTCCAGGTGGGAGCAAGGTGGCACAATGGATAGAAGGCTAGACTTGGAATCTGGAAGGACCAAGTTCAAATCCTGCCTCAGGGAATCATGGCTCTGTCTGTGGGCCTTGGTTTCCTCAGCTGTCAAATGAGGGGTTTGGACTTGATGGCCTCCGAGGTCTCTTTCCTCCTCAGTCTAGAATCCATGAGTCTGCATTGAGCAGAGCGTCCAAGGGTAGTTGAAGGATCCCTGAGCTTGAATTCAGGGGCCTGGGGTAGAGCCCACCTTTGCTCCTGAGGCATGCCCCTCAGTCCTGGAGCTTGAACAACAAAAACCTGAGAAGAGACCTCAGATCTGACTCTCATCCTGAGTGTGAACCTTATCCAAGGTTTGACAAGTGATCATTGGCTTCTGTTTGAAGGCTCTCGGTGTTGGGAGTTCCTGGACAGCGAAGTGATGAACCTGTAACTTCCACCCCCTCCCTGCTCCTAATTCTGCCCATGAGGTTAAGCAAAAGTCTTGTCCATTGTCTGTGGGGAGGCCCTTTAGGAATCTGCAAAGAGGAGGCATGTTCTCTTCGAACTCTTCTCGGGGTTAAATTGCTTCTGCAGCCTTCCCTGAGTCGGCATGTTTTGATGCACCTGCTTCAGTGACCCAGGATGGTGGGTGTGAACTTCTGATCCATTCTTGGCTCTTCCCACAGGCAGTGTGGGAATGTAGAAGAGACTGTCCCAGCTCTCCTTTGAGCTGGTGCTGTAACTAAGTCACAACCGCAGTTTCTGAAAGAAGGGATTTGGTTTTGTTCTCAACATCTCAGCCCTCCCCCATAGTCTGACCTTCCTCTTCAGATTTCATCCTTAGCTGCAATGATTTTGTTCGTGCAAAAGCTTTTAAATTTTGAGTCATCGAAATTGTCCCTCTTACTCTTCATCATCACCTCCATCCTTTATTTATTTAAGCGTTCTTTCCATAACCATAGCTGTAGAAGCCCCTTCCTCTCATTTATGTACTATCTGATCTCAAATTTAGCTTGAGTTTCCATTTGGTGCTTTTTGTGGTGTGTGGTGTAAGATCCTAAGCTAGGTCTGTTTTTATTCCAGATTGCTTTCTAGTTTTCCCAGTGGTAATTATCTAATGGGGAGTCCTTACTTCAGTGATTTGAGTTTGGGAGGTATATTGAAAACTAGGGCTACTTATGTTTAATTGCTTCTTGGCCTTGTTTACTTAATCTGTTCCTTTGATCAGCTTTTTTATTATTTTACCAGCATCAAATAGTTATTTCCCTCGAGATTTTTTTTTTAACCTAGATAAATTTCATCATTCTTTTGTTTATTTCCATAAAGTAACTACTCGGAAATTTGTTTGATACGGCACTGAAACTGTAAATTGATTTTGTTAGAATTATCGTTATTCTCTTGATGGAGCCTAATCATGAACAATGACTATTTCCAATTATTCATCTGCCTTTATTTCTGTAAGGAGCACCTTGTAGCTGCGTTCAGAGATGGCGTGAACGTGTCTCGGAAGGTTGACTCCAGACATAACTGTGCTTTTTCTCCTGCCTAATTCTTGCTGTGGGTTCCATTGGTGGTATCCAGAAGAGGCTGGGGATTTTTGTGGGCTTCTCTTACATTACTTTATTGAAGTTCTTAGTTGGAGGAGCAAAGGCTGAGGCAGGATGAACTGTAGCTAGTGATGTTGTCAAGGGACTTTTGTGCATGGGTTGACACAGGTGGTCTCTGAGACCCCCTCGCCTCCACCCCCAGGGGAATGGCTGTTATGATTCTGAAATAATCTACTGAAGCAGGCTTTCTCTGGAGTCCTTGGCCCTTTGGTTGTGGAGTGGTAATTAGCATGACTGTAGAATACCCATAGGCTTGTAAGTGATCCAAGAGGTGTTCCAGATTGGGCAGGGTCAACAAGCATTTATTAAGAGCCTGCTGTGTTCCAGGCCTTGTCCAAGAACTGGTGATACAAAGATATGCAAGAGACCATCTCTCAAGGAGCTTACAGTCTAATGGAGTAGATAGCATGTAGATAAATATGTACAGAATATACATTGAAGATAGGGCAGCTAGGGGGCACCATAGTGCACAGAGCACTGGACCTGGAGTCAGGAAGACTCATCCTTGTGAGTTCAAATCCAGCCTCAGACGTTCGTTTACTAGCTGTGTGACCTTGGGCAAGTCACTTGACCCTGTTTGCCTCAGTTTCCTCATCTGTAAAATGAGCTGGAGAAGGAAATGACAAACCCCTCCAGGGTCTCTGCCAAGAAAACCCCAGATGGGATCAGGAAGAGTTGGACACAGGGCTGAATGAAGAAGTTGAAGGTAACTTCAGAGGGCACGGATGGTTGGAGATGGAGGGTGGCCTGCTCTGGAGGAGTGGCTTACATTTCCAAATGGTGGCCCTGCCCAAAGACCGCAGCAGGGCTGGATGACCTGTTGAGGCCCATTTCTGCCTTGGGATTCTTGAGTTTCCCATTCTGTCTCCTGGGTCCATTTACTCAACAAGCAGTTGTCAGGTGTCTCCCATGCATGTGCCAGGACCGCCCGACCTGGAGGAGTCTGGTGACCAACCAGTGGCCGTTCAGTAAGTGAGCGAGGCCCTGCTATGCTTGGTGCTAGGGACACACAGACAGAGAGCCAGGGCTGGCCATCCAGGAGCTCCCGTGGTCCTGGGCAAGGGGTGGGGAGTGGGTTGTTGTGCATTCTCACCAGCATCCAGTGTACAAGGTAGACAACACTTACGGGCAGTGGGGATGTAAAGACAGAAATGAGACAGCCCTGCCTTCAAGGAGTTTCCATTCTGCCAAGAAGGGACAGCTTGAAAGCAGTGACTGTGGAGCCGCGTGGGGGGGAGGTGGGATTAATAACTGGGGTGGGAGACGTCGGGAAAGGCCTCTCGTGAGAGATGGTGCCTGGAGGGCTTCGAAGCCAGCCTCCGGAGCTGCAGGAGGCAGATGAGGGGAGAGAGGATGGTTGTTCAGAGGCATGGAGGCTGGAGATGGGCCATCCTGTTTGGAGAATGGCTTAGTCGAGAACGGGCCACAGCTCTCCTTTGTCTGCCGGAAAACAGCGGAGAAATTGGAAGCTGCTACCCCTTGATCAGGTGGGCCTTGGGGAACATCAGAGACTTGGCGGCCGGGACAGAGATTGGGGGCAGCCAAGGGGAGGGGGCTGAGTTAAATAGCCGGAAGGAATAGCTGGTGGCCAAGGGAGCCGCTCCTGGTGGGCTGGAAGCCAGGAGCATTCGCCAGCTGGGCCTCCTTCCCAGCCCACCTCCATGGCAGGGCAGGCCTCCCCCGCTTGTCAGCCTCTGGTTGTGCCTTTCTTTCCCCACTGTCCCATCTTCCCCAGCACTTGAATTCAGGCTGCTTTCTTCTCCTCCCATCCCCCAGCCTAGTGTGTGGGGATCTGTGGATATGTGGGAGGGGGAGAAGGGAAGCTCATTGTTCCCTGAGACAGAGCCTGTCCCAGGCCAAGGCAGCTTGCTTCCTCCCCGGGGGGGGGGGGGGGGGGGGGGGGGGGGGGGGGGGGGGGGGGGGGGGGGGGGGGGGGGGG